>JAESUZ010003798.1:0-592161 GCA_017311185.1 Proteles cristata cristata | reverse complement strand
AAGAAAGAAAGAAAGAAAGAAAGAAAGAAAGAAAGAAAGAAAGAAAAGAGCTAGGGAAAGAGGGAGGGAAGGAAGGAAGGTGAGAGAGAGAAAGAAAGAAGGAAAAAAGGAAAGAAAGGGAAAGAAAGAAAGAAAGAAAGAAAGAAAGAAAGAAAGAAAGAAAGAAAGAAAGAAAGAAAGAAAAGAAAGAGGAGGGAGGGAGGGAAGGAAGGAAGGAAGGAAGGAAGGAAGGAAGGAAGGAAGGAAGGAAGAGGTGCCAGATATTTGAGTTAAATATCATTTCTGGGTATGTCTATGAGGGTATTTCTGGATCAGATTTGCATTTGGATTGGTAGACTAAGGAAAACAGATGGCTAGTCCTAATGTGTGTGGGCATCATCCAACCCCAGAGGACCTGAAAAGAACAAGAAGGTGCAGAAAGGGAGAGGCTACTCTCTGACTGAGCTGGATATGGGTCTTCTCCTGAACTTGCACTATCATTCTCCTGGTTCTCAAGACTTTGGACTCAGTCTAGAACTATACCACTAGAGGCATCCCAATTCCTTATAATGTATCTGCTGGTTCTGTTTTACTGGAGAACTCTAACACAATGGTTTATCACCAAAAATATAACTTCTTGCAGAATGTAATATACTTACAGGTATGTTCAGATCACAGGGGAAAACAGAAGTGCTGTTTATAAATCACCTCTTTCATTCACTTTATGTTTTTTCATATTAGACGTTTCTAAGTGCTTCATGAGGAGTTAAGTAATGTATTTTCAAGCTCCCTCCAGTGAGTTTTATTTGTCTGTTCCTTTTTAAATTTTCACTTACTTAGTATCACAGTGGTGAGCTAAGAAATATGCAAAAAGGATTTAGTCATTAAGATGTACCAATTTATTCTTATTTGTTCTTTAAAAGTATGAGCATCAATCTCCATGTTTAGAAAAGCAAATTTGATTTAGAGTGGGAATCTGATATTTTTATGGAAAATATGTGATCTCTAAGTCAATAAAATAATTTACATATTTAAAAGTATTTTGTAATATTGTTCTGTAAAAATCTAAGTGAAATGTATTATAAAAATAGATAAGAGTTATAATATTGTTCCATTTGGCAGTGTGGAACTTATACCATTTAATTTAGATCAGGAGATTTACCACTAGCCTGAGAGGTTTTGAAATTGGCTTATTCATCAGCTTTATTCTCTGTCAAATTGCAATCATTACTTTTTTTTTTTCCCTGATGGTAATTCCAAAAGAACATTGACTGTCTTAGCTGTTGAGCATACAGAAAATTTCCCACTCTTTCACTGACTGAAAGATTTTTTAAAAATATGGATTCCTTGGGAAACATTGTATTACACATAAGACTTTATACAATTTCTTTATACACTTTTGGGCTTTGAGAACTTTTTATTTGTCATTTTATAGGCAGGAGAGGACTGGCCATTTTTCTCATTTACACGATGCTATATACTACATTTGTGGGTAAGATAGTCTTAACTTGAAAGCAGAGGGGATTAATATTTACATTTCTTAAAAGAAGTTTTGATACTAGCATATCAGGACTCTAACTTAATCAAAATCAATCAATTAATCAAAATTCAAAAATGAATTTTTGGAAATCATAAGTAAAATAAACTTGGGGACCCCAACTGGACCTGAAGCAAAGAATAAAAGTTGCAGCCCAAATTTTGATGCATAGTCTGATTAGAACATGGTAGCTATTGCTGTAACTACTGAATATAGTCCCTTACTGGCACTGAGTTCTAGATACTTAACTGTAGCACTTCTAGACTCTGTGACTCCAGAATGCTCATATACATCATACTATGACAGAATCATTTTGCTAATACTTAATGTTATAATTTACAACAATTCATTTTTTTAAAATCTTGACAGGGAAAGAAAGACAATAGGGGTAATCCTTGTTCTTGGTCCTAGTCAAAGCTTAGCAGGATTTGGAATTACTTTAAAAATATATAAAAGCAAAATATATCATGATTGTATACAGTGCTTGTGGAATCCAGAGAGGATTGTGAAAACAGGTGTAAAAACTTAATCGATATAAGTTTATAGGAGTTCACGTCATATTTATTTGACATCTAACATTTCATTCAACACACTAATGGTCCTATATGATTAAATGAAAAATAGAACCAGTGGACATGGAAAAGGGATTGTATTAAATTATTCCATTCCCCTTTATTTTGGATGCCTATTATTATATGAGAGTGTATCTAAACATAATATTATAAAACTATTGATTATAAACAATTTAATTTATATACACTGGTCATCAGAATTCTAACAGATCTCTTATAACATCTTAAACAAATCTCTTAAAGTATCACACAAAGTGTGATGGTTAGTCTTATACATCAATTTAGCTAGGCTATGGTACCCAGTTACTTAGTCAAACATAAATCTAGGTGTTGCTGTGGAGGCATTTTGTAGATCCAGTAACCATTTGGAATCAGTGGATTTGAAGTAAAGAAGATTACTTTCAATAATGTGAGTGGGCCTCACCCAACTTAAAAGGCCTTCAGAGCAAAGCATGATGTTTATATTGAGAACCTTGATACACAGAGGTAATTTTCTCTTTTTTTGTCTTCCTTGGTTACCTTCTTTTCCAGTAGTTTAAAAATCTGTTGATAGGGGCGCCTGGTGGCTTAGTCGGTTAAGCGTCCGACTTTCGCTTAGGTCATGATCTCGTGGTTCTTGGGCTCGAGCCCCGCGTCGGGCTCTGTGCTGACTGCCAGCTCAGAGGCTGGAGACTATTTTGGAGTCTGTGTCTCCCTCTCTCTCTGACCCTCCCCTGCTCACGCTGTCTCTCTCCTAGAAATAAATAAAAATATTTTTAAAAAATCTGTTGATAACAAAAATGAGGAATATGAAGTTCTTCAATTCAGAAATATTATTTCATTTCTAAAGAAATTTTCATATCTTTAATGTCTGTTATTATAGATATATAATTGTGAATTTCTGTGAAATTAAAAATCTATTTGATAAAAATATATCTACAACTTTATCTATATTGTCTCAGGAAAAGCCCATCTTCCTCAGTCATAATCATTAGTTCAAAAACTTCTTCTTGTGGTTCTCTGCTGAAAAAGTTTCATTTTTCTTTAATCTGTTATAGCAACCTCCTTAAAATGTGCCACTTCCTGAAAGTCAAAGCATGTTAATCTATTACCCTATAAGGTACATTATTTTTACACAACCAAGGGCAGTATGCTGTCATCTGTGTGAGCAATTTTTCCAGAGTTAAAACAAACTCAGTGTTCAGGTTTTACCTACTCATCTGAAGTTTCTGAGAAATTTGATTAAGCTCTAACTAAGCCTTGGTTACCTCAAGTGTAATAGTGATAATAAGAGTGTTTACCACCCAGACTAAGTAGGTACCTTAAGAGCTGAGCAGGGTGAATTTCCTGCCACCTCATGTTGCTAAACTTTTAGGTTTGTTCACACAATACATTAGTTGGAAGCATCCCAAAATAAATGTCCAAGTAAATAATCCCAGAAAACTTCCACTGATATAATATGACTCATTTATCTCCCAAATGGGAGAACAGATGAAGCTGTGGATTTGGAGGCACTGAGGTACCTTTATTGAACAACAAGGCTGTTCGCTGGCCATTTCTGAAAAGCTCATCTATTGCACTGTCTCTGAATAGTCTGTAAACTAAGCTTAATCTCATGGTAAGGAAGATGGGTAATGAGCCTACAAATAAACCTGGTGTATTTCATGTGCATATTAGTCATATTAGTTTGTTTTCATTGTATTTACCATTCTTCATAGACCATGTAATCTCAATTTATGAACATAAATATGATTCCTGTATTTCTGGGGCAAAATCAAAGGCCACAGTTTTCAACCAGATAGGAAAAACAACTATGAAACTGCCTCAATTATAATGTGCATAAAATGAAGTGGTTGTGGTCAACTTTTGCATTTTCTATCCTCTACCATTAAAATAATTAATACAGAATACAAATAATTAAAATAATTAATATGAAAATACAAGGGGATAAAAATATTTTTCTAAGGGCGCCTGGGTGGCTCGGTTGGTTAAGTGGCTGACTTCAGCTCAGGTCATGATCTCATGGTTAGTAGGTTCAGGGCCCCGCATCGGGCTCTGTGCTCACAGCTACCTCAGAGCCTGGAGGGAGCCTGTTACAGATTCTGTACCTCCCTCTCGCTGACCCTCCCCTGCTCACTCTGTCTCTCTCTCTCTCTCAGAAATAAATAACACTAAAACATTTTTAAAACTATACTTTTCTAAGCAGTTTAACTTAATATACTGCTAATTATGAAAGAAAAAATCCAACAACAGAAAAACTAACATCTATCAGTTGGAATGTGAAAAAGAGTCAATCCTGTTTATCTAGGCTAGTTGCTTAGGGAAATGTTGACATTATTTTGTGTCAGAGTCTTTTATTTTAGTTTCTTACATGAACTTCTTCCCTTAAAAATAGCTGTTGGTAACATCTGGTGATCCCGTGTGACTTACTTATCTGTTTTCTATCATAAACTGAGCTTTTCAATTTTCTAGTTGATTACTATGACAGAGACCTCTTTTTTTATGGAAATTCAGGAAATCTAGAATACCCAGAGTTCTCTTAAAAATAGGTCTATTTTAAAAAGCACATATAATACCTACTATAAAGTTACTGTAATTAAGTAGTGGGTCAGTAGTCCATGGTTCCATAGCTTAATGGAATACTCCAGAATAGAGCCACAATTGTATTCATTCGACTTGTAAAAAAAAATTCTAAGTGCTCATTTTTCTATTTTGAGATTTTTATTTTTTATTTTTATTTTATTTCTCTCTGAGAGAGAGAGAGAAAGAGAGAGAGACAGAGAGAGCACAATCAGGGAAGTGGCAGAAAGAGAGAGAGGGAGACAGAGGATCTGAAGCAGGCTGCACACTGTCAGCACAGAGCCCTACATGGGGCTCAAACTCATGAATTGTCAGATCATGACCTGAGTGAAAATCAAGAGTTGGATGGTTAACTGACTGAGCCACCCAAGCGCCCCACTCATTTCAATTTTTTATTGGGATAACATGTAATAAGACATACCCGTGTAATGAAATTTTAAGTGTACAATACAGAATTGCTAACTTTAGGTATAGTGTTATATAGCATATTTCTAGAATTCATTTATCTTACATAACTGAAACTTTAGACCCATTCAATAGAAATTCCCCCACTTCTCTCTTTTCCCCAATACTCATTGGATTTTCAATAAAGGAGCTAAATGTAACCCAATTTAGAAGTGAAGATATTTTAAACAAATGCTTTGAGGCCCACTGGTTATCCATCAATGATAAAATGATCCTTGGCTCTTTCTCACATGGTGTACAAAAAATAATTTGAGATTCAGAGATTGCCCCAGCTCTATCTCCTAAAGAGATAGCCAAAAATATGAACCATTTTAGGAGAATATACTAGGAGAATATCTTTTTCACTTATTAGTAGACAAACTTTCTTAGAAATAATTCCGAAATTATGACTCACTGGCAGTGAAGTTTTGTTTGTGACAATCAAAAGGTAAAGTTTCCTGCTTCAGGTGGCCTCTTATCTCCCTGGAGCTGAAGGGTTTTTTGTTTTGGTTTGGCTTGAGTTTTTTTGTTTGTTTTGTTTTGTTTTTGGGTTTTTTTCCCTTCTATTCCTTTAGCTCTCTATTGCTTTTTCCTAGGACAGGAATTTTCTTTTTTCTTGCTTGTCTATTAATTTCTTCTCCATAGGATATAACTTCTTTCTCTATCATAGCAATGAATCTTTGCCTCGTCATACGGGAGAGTGTGCTGCTTTTCCCACAGTGGCTTGAAGCTTTTATTTCCTATAAAAGAAGTATTTGGGTAGCAGACAGTGCTTTGTGTGCATGCGCCACACTTATCTCTAGATCTACCTGATATCTTTATCAAGAGTACCCATGGAGGTCTATGGAAGAGAGCTTGTCAACGACCTCAGATTTTTCTTGTTTGAAGTTCCCACGGAAACTAAACGTATTGTCAGTTTACATTCAGTGCCGGGAGCCGCACCGGCCTCTCTGGATGGCAGTCACAGCAAGGAAATGGCAATGTTTGCACAGCTTCTGCCATGAGAAATGAAGACTAGTATCTCCTTCTGCTACTACTGGCTCATGTTGGAAATGAGCCTGCTGGTATTGACCAGGCCTCACAATATTCCATATCAAACCCATATTCTGAACACAGTTACCTCATAGGAAAAGCATATTCCTGCCTTTACAAAAGAGATTTTAGATAAGAGCTCTGTGGATCATTGTCAAAAGGTTCTTCCTATGGGCCTTGCAGATCCAAGACTTAGATAATAAAGGGGGTTAAGAACACAAGAGTTACTATTGAGCCTGGTCCCATATCAGAAGAGCCTAATTTATAGTTAAGGTACAGACAAGTACCGAACATAACTTACTAATTGGTGATGTATGGCAGTCCCTTCCTCAGGGCCTACATTCCACCGACATCCTCCTTTACACTGGCAGCTGGAATGAGGATAGATAAGAGTAATTAAAACATAAACCCAGATGCAAAGACTGGTACATATAGAGCCCTCTTGGTAGTTTCCACTAACTAACCAATTCAGATTCATTCATCCTCTTGAGAGCCAGACAGAATGACTCCTAACTTATCTATATACAATGTAACCTATATGTTATCCTGTCTTTCACTAAGAGCATCCTGTTATTTCCTTGGTTGTAAATTCACCATGACTGGGATAATTCTGCAATTGGTATCACAAAAGACCTCTCATTGTAAGAAATTCCTTTTCTCTGACCTTATATGGTTGTTGAACCTTTAAATAAAGACACCAAAACCGATAGGACAGAGATGCCTGCCTGGTGATCAGAAAGAATCTCGGGGCTCTCTCACTCTCTTTCGCCGACACCGTCCATCCTTCAGGGACCCCTGGACCTGTCGGAGCCGGCGCGGCCTCCGACAATTCAGCATCTAAAATACCTTAAAATTTTAAGCTGTCCCTACCTGCTTCTATGATTACCTTGTTTTCCTTCAATAATGTGCTAAAAGTGAAAGAAACAGTACAAGTCCTGTCTCACCTCTGTGGGGACTATCACCGTTTGGAATTCAACTGACTAGGTTAATTTACAAACTCACAACTGACTCACTCAAGCAAAGATATAATTTGTAGATTTCTCACATTGTTAGGAATGTGACTCCTTTGTCCCTTTTTACATCATAATTGAAGTTGAAATTTTATTATTATTTAAAAGCATTATTTTACAAAGGTTTTGTTTGGTTTTACTAAATGACTTTTGAAAACTTCATGGTAGAATATATATTTTAAAATTCATGGGGTTTTTTGCTGGAAAGTTCTGTAAGTTTTAAAATTTTTTAGTGTTTATTTTTGAGAGAGAGAGAGACAGAGACAGAGACAGAGACAGAGGGAGCACAGAATCTGAAGCAGAATCCAGACTCAGCTGTCCGCACAGAGCCCAACATGGGGCTCAAACTCATGAAAAGTGAAGGTCATGACCTGAGCTGAAGTTGGATGGTCAACTGACTGAGCCACCGAGGTGCCCTAGAAAATTCTGTAAGTTTTAAAAATACATAAAGTTGCACAACTACCAACATGAACAAAATATAGAACAATTCAATTACCATCTCAAAATCTCCTTCATGCTCATTTGTAACAAATTCTTTCATTTCTCTCCCTTAGCAAGTATTTATCTGAATTTTATCTTTAGATTTTTGTCTTTTACAAAATGCTTTATGATGATATCATATAGAATGTGACCTTTTGAATCCGTTTTCACTCAGCATAATGCTCTGAAAAGTAATCCATCATATTTTAGGTGCTTAATAATCATTCATATCATTTGTCTTCCTAGTAATGAAAGGTAAGCATTTTTTATATGATCTGAGATAAGATTTTTAACAAATGTCACTACAAAATATTTAAAAAGTTAAAAATAGAACTATCCTATCACCCAGGTATTGCACTACTAGGTATTTATCCAAAGGAAACAAAACACTGATTTGAAGGGCTAATGTACCCCAATGTTTATAGCAGCACTATATATAATGGAATATTACTCAACCATAAAAAAGAATGGAATCTTGCCATTTACAATGATATGGGTAGATCTAGAGTGTATTATGCTAAGCAAACTAAGTCAATCAAAGATAAATACCATATGATTTTGGAATTTAAGAAACAAAACAGATAAACATAGGAGGAAAAAAAAAGAGAGAGGGAAGGAAACCATAAAAGACTCTTTACTATAGAAAACAAACTGAGGTTGCTAGAGGGAGGGTGAGTGGGGGATAGGCTAAATTTGTGCCTTAGGGAGGGCACTTATGATGAGCCCTGGATGTTATATGTAGTGATGAATCACTAAATTCTACTCCTGAAACTAATATTACACTGTATGTTAGTTAATAAGAATTAAATGAAAAACTTGAAACAAAATTTAAAAAAGGATAAGTAAAATATTTTTCCCAGTCGGAGGCTTTTCTTTTTATTATTTTAATGATATTTTACAAATTTTTATTACCTTATTGCCATTGCAAATGAAGTAGCTTCTTTAATATCAACTTCTGATTGGTTGTTGCTAGTGTATAAAAATACAACTATTATTTGTATGATGGACTTGTGTACTGTAACCTTGCTAAATCTGTTTATTATGGTAATTTTGTGTATTCCTTGTGATTTCTTACATCCATCGTATCTTCTGGTAGTAAATACAGGTTTACTTTTTTCTTTCCAAACTAGATGCGTTTAAATTGTTTTGTTTTCTTATTCTTGTTTCCTTAATGTCCTAGCTAGAATAGTACACAGTATAATGTTAAACAGAAATGGCAACAGTAAACATCCTTGCCTTGTTCATTATAGTTGGAGGAAGGCTTCAGTCTTTCACCATTAAGTATGATGTTATCAGTGGGATTTGCATAGATACACTTTGGCAAGTGGATAAAAATCCCTTTTATTCCTAGCTCATTGAGAGTTTCTACAACAAGTAGATGTATTATTTTTCAAATGATTGTTCAATACCTTTTTCTCTGATCATGCGGTTATTGTTCCTTAATCTGTTAACGTGATATATTCCATTATTTTCAGATGTTAAACCAACCAACTATACAAGATCAATCTTGGCTGTTCAGAGTGTATAATATCATTGTCATATTTTATTTGCCATAAGTTACATTGTTAGTATAAACTATCTCATGTAGCTAAGTCTTCAGTTATACAAAAGTTTTTGTAATTTCTTTTTTATTTGAATATAGTTGGCATACAATATTAGATTAGTTTTGTGGATACAACATAGTGATTTAACAAGTTGATACTTCATCCTGTACTTAGCATAAGTATAGCTAACACCTTTTACCATACAACAATATTACATTACCATTGACTATATTCCTTTTGCTGTAACTTTATTCCCATGGCTTATTTATTCCATAACTGTGTTACCCTCACCCCTTTCTCCATTTTGCCCACCCCAGAATCCCTTCCCTTCTGGCAACTATCAGTTTGTTCTCAATATTTTTAGATCGATTCTGCTTTTTGTTTTTTATTCGTTTGTTTCATTTTGTTTTTGATTCTACAATAAGTGAAATTGTATGATATTCGCCTTCCACAAACGCATATATATCAATTACATATATATAGTTATATTATCAAATTTCCTTTATCCTTTCATCTATACATGGATATTTGGGTCGCTTCTATATCTTGACTATTATAAATAATATAGCAATAAACATAAGAATTCATATATTTCTTTAAATAGTGTTTTCATTTTCTTTAGGAAAATACCCAGTAGTGTGACTATTGGATCATATGGTATTTCTACCTTTAATTTAATTTTTGAGAAACATCCATACTGCTTTCCACTGCGGCTGGACCTTACAAAGATATTCTTATCAACCAGGGTACCATGAGTTCTGAGATTATCTCTCAGGAGCTGGTCAAAAACCATTCCTGTGGGCACCTGGGTGGCTCATTCAGTTAAATGCCCAACTTTTGATTTCAGTGCAGGTCATGATCTCAAGGTTATGAGATTGAGCCTGGAATCGGGCTCCAGCCTGAGAGTAGAGCCTGCTTAAGATTCTCTCTCACTCTCTCTCTCTCTCTCTCTTTCTCTCTCTGCCCCTTTCCCAGCTTATGCTTTCTCTGTCTCTCTAAAAATTAAAAAATAAATTAATTTAATTTAATTTAAAAAGCCATTCCTACTACTCGGCAATGAGAAAAAAAGAAATCTTGCCATTTGCAACAATGTGGATGGCACTGGAAGGTATTATGCTTAGTGAAATAAGTCAGTCAGAGAAAGACAGATATCAAGTTTTCACTCATATGTGGAATTTGAGGAACTTAACCAAAGACCATGTGGAAGAGAAAAGGAAAAAATAGTTTCAAACAGAAAGGGAGGCAAACCATAAGAGACTCTTAAATACAAAGAACAAACTGAGGGTTGATGGAGAGGATGGGGGGGAGGAGAAATGGGTGATGAGCACTGAGGAGGGCACTTGTTGGGATAAGGACTGGGTGTTATATATGTAAGCGATGAATCATGGGAATCTACTCCCAAAGCCAAGAACACACTGTATTTACTGTATGTTACCTAATGACAATAAATTATATATAAAAAAAGAATTTAAAAAGCCATTCCTGAAGAAGTTTAGAATGTGCAGGGTTTAGGCAACCCAGAACTACTGAGCTAACCCTTTGTTGCACAGTCTCCAAGTAGTTCAGTGATTAGGTATTTTTAAATAAAAAGAAGTTATAACTCATGAGATTCAACTTAAAGCTCTGAGGGGGTATTAAATCAACTTTTATAGAGCTAGTTCTCTACAAATGTCAACTTTTGTTGCACTGTAATATAATAAAAGACCTAGTCATAAAAATCACATTTAGAGCTAGGAGAGGATACTCTATAAATGATATGAGTGATTTTGTTAATATTTGACATAGCTAAACATTTTTTTTATATTACACATGGAAGCAGTTCTTATATTATAAAAAATTCAAAATGTGGATTGTACATTTAGTGCATTATCAAGTTTTATTATCATACTGTTTTCATTATGAAAAGCAGTAGCAAAAACAAAATTATATTCTTTGAAATTTACAAACAATATACTAAATTGACTAACATATTGTAATTAAGAATGGGTTCAAATATACATGTAATAAAGTGGTAAAAGAGTAATCATTCTTATATAAAGTTTTATAATTACATATTTATGATTTATAGTAAGTCTAGTTCATAATATTAGCAATATATTAAAGTTTCACTGCTTTTCATCATATATTTCTTATCATTTACTCATTTATATCTCTTATACGGGTAACAAAAACATTGGCATTTTTGCCTACATTGGATACTTAAAATGAGGTTCACATTTATGTCATATAATATTTTTCTTGTAAATTTCTCATTTTTATAGTTTGATGAATTTCATTTATTGAGAAAAGTGTTTTTAATTTTATACATTCAAGTAATAAACATGTTGAAATGTCACAACTTCATAGTATAAGATCAAACACTGTGACAAAGTTATTTTCAGGATATATTCATGTGTTTTAGGCTTTGTCCACAACAAAATTATGCATGCTTTCCTTTTAGCTGTTCATGCTACATTCAATAGCTTTAATGCATAATAATTTATCTGCAATCTAAATGCCATCTACTTCAAAGTAGGATTTAAGTTGACAATATGTAATTATTTAGAGAACTCTATTGAAGCACTAATATGTTTGAAGATTTCTAGGTGTACAGACAAATTTTGCCTGTTTTATTATGTCAATTTCAGTAGTCTTTAAGAGTCTAGGATAAGAAAAAAGAAAAATAATCAGTTTTTAGTTTACTCTTACCCATAGAACACTATGTGGATACTCTCAAACAGATTTGATGGTGGTCATTTTAGTAACTGTACTATCTATGACAGCAAGAGTTTCAAAGTGGTTCAGTATCACTGGGACATGGAATGTGACACACTGATGGGAAAAGTGGGAGGAAATGAGGCAGGAGAGATTAAGTAATTAATTTATGGAAGTCCTTGTAAACTATGTGATCCACTATACTCCTTTTCTCCTGAGGACATTGGTAGTTCATGGAATGTTACCAGTGCCAGATAGTTACTTAGTATTGGTGGAAAGGACGAATGTACTTTAAGTTTGGGGGAAACATATTTGAGTTTGATGAAAATGGTGAAAATATAGTATTTGACCTAAAGTAAGAGACATTAAAATAAGAATGGGTATCTAGAATATGAGTTAATAATTTTTCAAACTATAAAACCATGTAAACAAAATCCATTTGACTGGTCACATGCAAGGTAAACTACGTGAGAACTAAAAGTTTATTTTCTATTGTTACAGTAATTAACAAAGAGGCCATTAGACTGAAGTAGATTTAATGTGTCGGCAGCCTATGCAAGCAAACTGAAATGTAAGCCAGAGTAAATTCCTATAAATGCCTCATGGTTAAGAAATTAAAACCTAGGAACAACTAGGGTACCTGGGTGGCTCAGTTGGTTTAGCACGTCGGTTAAGCGTCCCCTTCGGCTTAGGTCGTGATCTCATGTATCCTGGATTCGAGCCCCATGTTGGACTCTCTGCTGACAGCTCACAGCCTGGAGCCTGCTTTGGCTTTTTTGTCTCCCTCTCTCTCTGGACTGCTTGTGCTCTGTCTCTCAAAAATGAATAAATGTTTAAAAAATTAGAAAGGCCACAAGAACGACTAATCACAGTCAACTAGGCTTTCCCAAATTAAGGAACTACCTGAGCTTTACTTCCATGTCAACTCTACAAGTGGCTTTCCCTTAGATTCTGTTGGCTGAGTGCTCCTAACCATTTTCATTTTAAAAAAATTTTTTAATGTTTTATTTATTTCTGAGAGAAAGAGACACCATGAGCAGGGAAGGGGCAAAGAGAGAGGGAGATACAGAATCTGAAGCAGGCTCCACTCTGAGCTGGCTGCCAGCACTGAGCCTGACACCAGGGCTCAAACCCACGAACTGTGAGATCATGACCTGAGCCTAAGTCAGAAGCTCAACCAACTGAGCCATCCAGGTGCCTCTCATTTTGGCACGGCCAGATTCAAGTCCGTGTTTCCTCAAATATGTTCTTCAAAATCTTAATGTACAATTTATCTTGTAACACTATCCTCTTTATTATTGATCTCCATAACATCGACATAAAGATGCACAATAAAATTTTGAATAACATATGAAAATGGTGATTTTTCAAAGCTACATAATACTATAATATCTAAGGTTTAGTTCTTAAGGAATTACCATTGAAGGAAAGAGGTTGAAAGGATGGTGGTTGATATTAAAGCATTTATTTGAATGTTAAATATATTTTAAAGAACACCAAGTAGAATACGCCAAATAAAGGAGAATGGTGATATGAATATAAATATCATTGTATCTTTAGTGACTCTGGTTTGCAAATGAAGATATGATAAGTGATTGGAGACCATAAAAATAAGGCCTGGGAAGCCATAGTCAGGTTAGGTAAATGACTTATGGTTAGAATACTCAACACAGACTGTTGAATTTTGTTATGAACATTTTTCAGTAGTTCACAGTTTCTTTTTTTTAATGTTTATTTTTATTTTTGAGAGAGAGATAAACAGAGCATAAATGGAGAAAGCATAGAGAGAGACGGAGACACAGAATCCAAAGCAGAGATGAGGCTCTGAGTTGTCAGCACAGATCCTGACACAGGGCTCAAACTCATGATCTGTGAGATCATGATCTGAGCCGAAGTTGGATGCCCAACCTACTGAGCCACCCAGGTGCCCCAATAGTTCACAATTTCTGATATACTTCAGTTAGAATAGAACATTGTCAGGGATCCTTTTATGCATTTGTATCTTCTCTATTATTATAGCTTATTTTTTATCCATTTTCATTTTCAGTTACTTTTACTGCTAGTGCAGTAAGTGTAGCATTTTTAGAAATTTAAAATTATTAGAAAGACCTTAACATTATGATCTGACCTAGAATGATCAAAATTATACTCCTTAACATTTATTTCAGACCCTGAAGAAATTATGCTAGAGTATACAGAACTTATTTTTTTCTGTGTTTAAAATATGACTATATAATAATAGAATACTAATAGAAATTACATTCAAGAGTATTAACATTCCAAAGAGTAAGGCATGCTATGTTTTTGATACAATTGGACCATTCAGATGGATAGTATACATCAAAATTGGTCATATCTTTAACTGTAACATTTTTTCATTTGTTCTCATTGACAATTTTCCTCCAGATTCAAATCTCATGGTCATGTTTATGTAAACTATGTGGTGATAGTCACATTTTTGTTTGTTTGTTTTCTTTTTAATTACAGATTTTTTTTAAAGTTATTTACTTGAGAGATGGAGCATGCAAGTGTGAGAGAAAGTGGGGGGGGGGGCGGAGACAGAGAAAGAGGGAGAGAGAAAAGCCCAAGGAGGCTCCATGCTATCAGTGTAGAGCCCCAAGCCGGGCTTGATCTCACAAACTATGAGATCATGACCTGAGTCAAAATCAAGAGTCAGACACTTAACTGACTGAGCCACCCAGGCGCCCCAATGATAGTCATGTTTCTAATGTCCTGGATATCAATATTTTTAAAAAAATAATGTATTTATTTTTAAATTTACATCCAAATTAGCATACAGTGCAACAATGATCTCAAAAGTAGATTCCTTAATGCTTGTTATCCATTTAGCCCACGCCCCCTCCCACAACCTCTCTATGTCCTGGATATCTTTAACTAAACTTACCATGTGCCAGTTGGTCTAGCACAATCTCGGTTTATGCCTTTCATCTAAAATTAATGATTAACAGTGTCCCACTTTCATTTCCAAATGTCCCAATTTCAACTGTAAGTTTATAAAATATAGAGTCACTTTATCTTCAATCTAATACTAGGAATTTTCTTGAGACTCTCCAGTTTTGAGGTGGTGGCAAGAGAGGGAGAGAGAGAGAGAGAGAGAGAGAGAGAAAAGAGAATGTGTGTATGAGAAAATTAATTTAAAATGGAGTAAATCAGGCATGAAACAGTACTTTACTGGGGTTAATAATATTGCATCACTAAATTATAAATTAAAACACTGAGAAGATCTTCATTATTATGGAATCAAGATAATGCTGCATAGTGATTGAGGTAGATCAACAAATCAGATGTATGATGGTGAATCCAATATTCCATATGCTGTCTCACTAGTGAATCTAAGTTCCATTGCAATTTAGATAATTGAAGATTTGATATAATATTTTTATTCTGTGTTTATTTATAAATGAGTTCCTGAGCCACATGATTTCCCAGGTACCCTGATGTACCTTTTAATCAGGAAACATACACATACATACACATGCACAAATTGTAGTATATGCAGCTCATTTTCTTTAGTTATGCATAAGCTGGTTCTTTAATTTTGTTTCTTATTTATTGATCATGCTTATTACATTTGGTTTAACAAAGAATAAATAAATACCGTTAGTTGCTATTATATGTTCCACCGTATATTTCATTAGTAATGTGTGATATGACTTGTGTATTATTCATGCTTTTATGTTCCCAGCTATGACTTTCTGGAATTTGAGGTAATGTGTGTTATTCAGATTTCTATCCTCTGATGTTTATAAGAACATATGTGCTTTAATAGGAATGCAAAAATATCTATTATCTTAGAAGTCATAATCATAGAAATACAATTATTTGATAAAGTTAACTACATAGATTTTTTCTTTAAAATTCTCTTTGTTTTTTGAGAATTAATAACAGGATTTTTATGGTACTCTTATCTAATTTATTTACAGGCAGTTCCAAAACCTGTAATCCTTCCTTTTTTTTTCTTGTAAAAACAAGGTCAAATTTTATAAAAAGTTCTATAATTTTGTGTTTAAGGAGAATGGCATCTTATTTTGGATATATTAAAATTCAATCACACACAAATATTTTAGCACATCATGTTTTCACTTGAGGTGTGAATATTTTAAAACCTGCCACGAAGTAACATGTAAGATTTGTAAGTAGGCTGGTATCGATTTAAGCTCTTTCATCTGTCAGAATTTTTATTCTTGTTAATTCTGGCAGGGCTAAAGCAAAATTAATAGGCTTATAATTCAGCCAAAGAGAACCTAATGAACCAGATTTTATAATCAATAGTTTCATAAAAGTAATTCAATCAGATTGATACATAATAAAAAAAGAAATGGTTTAGGGTTAATCAAGTGAGTTCAAAATGAATTATTTCTACATTGATATTTTTGTTACCTATTTAGACTTAGTGTTGTTTGTTGATTGCTTCTGATCCTAATGTACCATGTTATTCGTTATGCTGAAGGTCATTTATATTTTCACACTAAAATAGGAAGAAGTTGGAAGGAAAGAAAAATGAAAGAAAAATTAAATAAGAGAGGGAAAAAAAAAGAAATCTTGAAATTGGTGAGATGTCTAGTCACCAGAGAGCTGGAAAAGAGAAAAAACATATGAGGAGAATAAAAGGTATTACTCATTTTTAGCCTTTGTTGTAATTACTGAAAAGGTGTAAAAGTAACTTAATAAAACCAGTGTTCTCCAAATGCCAGAACTGGGGTATAAATATTAAATGTACACTCTACACCTCTTGAAGTCAGAGGCAAGACAGTCATTATTTCTTCTCCTTCTCCTCTTCCACCTCCTTTTTTATAGCTGCTGATGCTCAGAAACTATTTGTTACTGAGTGATTATCTCCTTTAATTCCAAGAATAATCTTATGAATTTTCAGTTGCTATGTCTCTATGAAAAATGAAGAAAATGGGGCTTATAGGAAAAAAAAAAAAACTAAAACAACTAACGTGTGTGATGTCCATAACTGAAGAGCTCAAAAAGCTGGACTATTCGACTCTAAGGAGGGAAGCAAACCATGAGAGATTCTTGAATGCTGAGAACAAACTGAGGACTAATGGGTGGGGGAGAGTAAGGGGGTGATGGGCATGGAGGAGGGTACTTGGAAAGAGCACTGGGTGTTATATGGAAACCAACTTGACAATAAACTATTTAAATAAATAAATAAATGAAACATCGTGCTTTTGTTTGTTCTTCTTTTCATATGCTATGCTCCTGTTTTGAGGCAGAAAATCTGGAGCAGTATAGAATTAAACCCCTCCATTGGTCTTTCAGCATTTCCTGTAACATCTGATTTGGTTCATATGAAAGGATGAGTTTAAGAGAATATTTCTCAAGGAACACACACTATGTTTTAGGATAGCTCTGTTTAAGCTATCCCAAAGAGATGCTAACTAACCATAAAAAAGTTGTTCTCAGTACTATGATATATCTTAGTTATTATTAAAAGATCGTTCAATTTGTCAGGGCACCTGGGTGGCTCAGTCAGTTAAGCGTCTGACTGCAGCTCAGGTCATGATCTCACAGTTTGTGGATTTAAGGGTTTGAGCCCCGCGTCTGGCTCTGTGCTGGCAGCTCAGAGCCTGGAGCCCACTTGGGATTCTGTGTCTCCCTCTCTCTCTCTGACCTTCCCCCATTTGCACTCTGTCTCTGTCTCTCTCTCTCAAAAATAAACATTAAAAATTTTTAAAAGAAAAATTTTTCAATTTGCCTCATGCATCAGAGTGATTTGAGGCTACCTTTAAAAATGCAGATTGCTCTAAAGCGATGCTGGAGAAGCAGTTTTTCCAGGGATATTTCAGCAACACCATACACCACATCCTCACACTAGATAGTTGCCCAAAGCAACCCATGATTTGCCTCCTCCTGAAAAGATGCGTGAAGTCATCACAGCCTGTGCACTTATTTTTAAGTCATTCTGTATTTAAAATGTGCTTATGCTTAGATTATTACAGTCCCTTTGCCATTTAGGCTACTTTGAAATCAATTACACTGCAATTTGCTTGTAGATACTATTTCTCTGACAGCAATTTATATGATTTTTACCTAACTCTTAAAAGTTTTAGCAGTGCCACTCTCTAATTAACCTTCATTTTTCCCTGACATCACTGGTTTCAAAATA
Organism: Proteles cristata cristata; assembly: GCA_017311185.1. Taxonomy (NCBI): domain Eukaryota; kingdom Metazoa; phylum Chordata; class Mammalia; order Carnivora; family Hyaenidae; genus Proteles; species Proteles cristata. The sequence continues at coordinate 574,174 of JAESUZ010003798.1, read as the reverse complement.
TAAATTTCTTTTTTTTTCTATTTCTCATTAGGACCTATATAACCAAACCACAAAGTATAATGCCAATTATTACTATTAATATTATTTTTTAAAATATCAATGTTAGTATAATTGTCAAGAAGAGTAAAAGGCTATTTCCAAAGAGTCAGAAAATATCAGCAGCATATTTAACAAATAATTGCATCAAGAATATAAAAAAAATGAAAAACCAAAGAGGAAGGACAAATGAATGACATTATGTATCGAAATGCAAATATATATCCAATTTGATCAAATTTATCTCTAGATTGATATTCTCCAGAAATAATTGGAAGTATACATAGTCATGTACAAGTAAGGGAATAGAGCTTTGTTTGTAATAGCTAAGTCTTTGAAAATAACCTAAGGGATTTACAAGCAATAGGGAATTACATTTGTGAAGTATAGTGTATTTATTGCATAAAATAATATGCAATTTCAAAAAGAATGAGGCAGAGAAAAATGTAGTCATAAGGGAAAATTTCTAAGACATTGTTAATTAAAAAGAATTCACGTTTGTGTGTATATATGTATGTGGATAGGTAGACAGATGATACATAGATGATAGAGAGATAGATTGGTAGATAGATGATAGATAGATAGATAGATAGATAGATAGATAGATGAGTATGTGTGCGTGTTTATCACATAATTAGTGACTGCTAACAGTTTTATACATGGTTATTCAGGGTATTAGAATGAATTTTAATCTATATATACTTTTCCTAATTTAAAACTTTTTATAATAAAGCATAATGTGTAACCTAAATATTATAATATTTAAGTAATAATCACTAGTAATCTTGAAAATTAGGAAATACAGATGCATATAAAGGCAAAGTAATAATCACTCATAATCCCATCATCCAGAAATAAAGCCTTGGAACATTTTGGCATAATTCTTTATAGTATTCACTTGATAGAAAGATCAATGATACATACAAATTCATACATGTCTGCCTATGAATTTTACTATACTGACAGTCCCCAACTTGGGATGGTTCGACTATACACTGGTGCAAAAAGTGGTATACATTCAGTAGAAATCATACTTTGAATTCTGAATTTTGGTTTCTTTCCAGGCTAACGATCTATAGCAGGATATTCTCATGATCCTGGGCAGCAACACGGAGCCAGAATCCCAGCAGCCACTTCATCATCGAGGCAAGCCACCAACAGATGTGACCACTCTGTACCCATACTGCCATTTTGTCTTTTACTTTCAGTACAGTCTTCACTAAATTACATGGCACATTCAACACTGTATCATAAAGTAGGTTTTGTATGAGATAATTCTGTAGGCTAAATGCAAGTATTCTGAACAAGTTTAAGGTAGACAAGGGTAAACTATGATGTTCAGCATTTTGGGTGTTTTAAATGTATTTTTTACATACAATATTCTCAATTTATAATGGATTTATCAGATGTAACCTCATCCTAAGTCAAGGAAGATCTGTATTCAGCTTTTGCTTTGTCGTTAGTTTGAATATTACTGTTTTTGTATATTTTTGTATTCACTTTTTTTTTCCCTTAAGGGTGATGCCAGGACCTTTTAATATTTATTTTGCAAGGTTGAATTCTAAAACTGTAACCTGATTTCAGGTGATCTGATCTACTGAAAAGTATGAGTGCTCAATTCAAAGACCATTTACTAACACTATATGCATTTTAATTTGTTTCAATTTGGTAATTCATGGAAATTTAGCATATCATTTTAACTCTGAGTCATATCTCTGAATAATTGCTTTTCAGGCCACAGCTTCTCCATCCTACTTTCCTCCTAATAACTGACTTCTTTATTATTGAAATTATTTCTACTATTATTTGGTTAGTTTTTCATTATTTTTCAACTGATGTTGTTATTCCATGATTTATTTTTATTCTGACAGTAAGGAGGAAAATCAAACTACTCTTAGGAAACATAGTCATAACTTACAAAGTAAAACCTTGAGGTTGGGTTTTATAATGTAGTGAAATTCAGAGACATCAAATAGATATTAGGATTCCTATACTCAAATCTTCAGGATAGAAAGGTTGCTAAAAGTCCTATGTAAAACTGATATTTCATGAATAACATTTTTGGTAGAAAATCATCAGGAAATTTTGATTAAGAAGTTACTGAAATTATGCAGAAATACATGAGACAGAAATTAGAATAAAGAAAGATGAAAAATGTGTCCTTCGTATATTTTAATTCAATTAAAAACCATTTTATTTTTTTATTTTACCTTTTTCTTTTCCTCAGGGAAAACTAAAGAATCAAAGGAAATGTAGATAGAAGAAATTATTTAGAATATTCTAGAAGTTAAGTGAAACATACCAAGATCTATCTGTTCATGTTTCTGATCTGCTTAAACTTCATCAGTTGGTTAAAATATTAAAACAACTTTTTAAAATATGAATGAATTCTTAAAGGATGCCATGTAAAGAGAAGAAAATGAAAATAAAATGACACCATCATTTTATTTAAGTATGTGTTTTACCTCACCTTACCTTTCTGAAATTTTCTCCTTTAAAAGAACTTCATGCTTGGGGCGCCTGGGTGGCTTAGTCAGTTAAGCGTCTGACTTTCGCTTGGGTCATGATCTCGCAGTTCGTGGGTTCGAGCCCCGCATCGGGCTCTGTGCTCACTGCCAGCTCAGAGCCTGGAGCCTGTTTCAGTCTGTGACTCCCTCTCTCTCCGACCACTGCTGTCTCTCTCTCTCTCTCTCTCTCCTAGAAATAAATTTAAAAAATATTAAAAAAAAAAAAAAAGAACTTCATGCTTTATTCAGTGATAAAAGGACAAAGACTTAATTATTCAAGAGTACCAGGTCACTCTCTGTTTGGCTTTTGTTAAGCACTAAGCACCTATTTATCAGCAAATTCATCCTAGTCCTTATCAGAGTATTAGTGCAATTTTCTATGGCAAATGTGTTCCCTTTTAAATTACTTGTTAACTGCTGGCTTGGTTTCCTCTTTTTAGGCTCTATCACTTTTTTTTTTTTTTTTTTGCATTTAGTACCCCTGAAAGTGAATTTGAAAAATGCCTTTCTACTTATTACCCAACATTTCAGTATGTAAAAAGGCAATCATTAACAATACCAAATTTCTAAATTTTACATACTTTTAGTTGTATTAAGCTACTCATTTTCAAGGAATAAGTCAGATTCAACAATACTTCAAAAATACAAAGTACTTAGCTAAGAAACCTACATCATTAGTCTTTTTTTTATACAAATAGTTTATTGTCAGATTAGTTTCCACATAACACTCAGTGCTCTTCCCCACAAGTGTCCTCCTCCATGCCCATCCCCTCCTCACCCCCACACCCATCAGTCCTCAGTTTTTGTCAGCATTCAAGAGTCTCTCATGATTTGCCTCTCTCCCTTTCCCCCACCATTTCCGCCCTTCTTCTCCCCCTTGGTCCTCTGTTAAGTTCCTCCTAATCCTCCTATACGTGCACACATATGATATTTGTCCTTCTCTGCCTGACTTATTTCGCTCAGCATAACACCCTCAAGGTCCATCCATGTTGCTACACATGGCCAGATTTCATTGTTTCTCATTGCCATGTAGTATTCCATGGTATAGATAAACCACATCTTCTTGATCCATTCATCTGTTGATGGACACTTAGGCTCTTTCCATGTTTTAGCTATTGTGGAGAGTGCTGCTATGAACATTGGGGTACATGTGCTCCTATGCATCAGCATTTCTGTATCCCATGGGTAAATTCCTAGCAGTGCTATTGCTGGGTCATAGGGGAGTTCTATTGTTAGTTTCCTGAGGAACCTCCACACTGTTTTCCAGAGGGGCTGTACCAGTTTACATTCCCACCAACAGTGTAGGAGGGTGCCCGTTTCTCCACATCCTCGCCAGCATCTAGAGTTCTCTGATTGGCTCATTTTAGCCACTCTGACTGGCGTGAGGTGGTATCTCAGTGTGGTTTTGATTTGTATTTCCCTGATGAGGAGGGAGGCTCAGCATTGTTTCATGTGTCTGTTGGCCATCTGGATGTCCTCTTTGGAGAAATGTCTGTTCATATCTTCTGGCCATTTCTTCACTGGGTTGTTTGTTTTTCGGGCACCTACATCATTAGTCTTAAACAATCTGAAGATTTTAGTCTAAATAAAAGAGGAAAATATGTTACTTCCATTGTCTGTTAATATGTGAATTATAATTTTTATTGTGTGAACCATTATAATAAATTATACATATACAGTTCAAATTATGCATATGGGCGACTATGGCAAAAAAGTTGTGTTCTATTTTAAATAATCCCCCAAAATACATATACATATATATATATATATTTACTATAATATAGGCAATATTTTCTTTGGATTATTTAAAGTAGTAGACAACACTTTCCTTTTGTAGTTAACCAAGTAACTCTTTAAATCTTGACTTGAGAACCTATAACCTACTTTATTTCTTCTTCAAAAATACCTACATTTAAAAAAATCACATGAGGACTTATTGCAGTTTGGATTGCTATCATGTTGCAATTGTTATGTTGTCATTTAAGAAGCATATTTCTTCTGGAATGCAAATTAATATTTGTATTTCATTAACTCTATGCAATATATTAATTTTAAAATAATGAAAAAACAACCAAAAGTCACCTAATAAACAACATTATCATATGTTTTGATAAAAGTAGAACAGAAAATTGGTTTTTAAGTGAGAAATTGAATCATGCCTCTATTTCACTTTAATGCAGGGTTTATAAAAATGTGTTTTGTGGAACTCTGTCCTCCAAAATTTTTTCAAAAACATGAATGAGAGAGAGACTTAAACAGAAAGAGAGTGAGGGAAGCAGGGAGGGAGCTAGTAAGGAGAACAAAGTTTTACTCTTAAAGAATGTGAAAGTGATGTATAATAGTCTTTATTTTCAAACTTACAATAGACCTTTCCATTTTAAAAGCTCTAAATAATATAAAACTGTGGTTAATTTTCAATATGCTTCCGGTGTAGATTGCTACAATTGTTTTATAATTTTTAGCCATATTATTCCAAATTTATTTGGCTTTTGAGCTGAGCCTGAACAAAAAGGGATAATTCAATTTAAAGGCTGATGACGAATGACCTGGATTAGGTTTATAGTTGTTTTAACTTCTGTTTAGCCACAGCTGGGAACAAGCCATGCAAAACCTGAGTAGCCACGGAAAGTGAAATGGGAAGGCTGTTAATCTGGGATATATAGTGTTGATTTTGAGACAGGGTGTGAGGTAAGGAGGCTTGTATAGAAGGCTAGACTCAAGGGTAACTCACTGTATAGGCAGTGAGAAAACATTTGCTGAGCTGTAGCCTGCAATAACATGGGAAATAGCGTACTTAAAAGATCATTGGGTTTGGGTAAAATGGTTTCAAAACAGAATGCTGATTATTGACATTTGCTATTTCTAGAAAAAAGAGGAACTCACAAATGAACTGGTTAGATCACAAGAGAATTTATGTATGTGTATGTGTGTGTGTGTGTGTGCACATGTGTGTATATGTGTGTACATCTATATACACATACACACACATAAACAAGAATTTCTAGGTTAGATTTGGAAAATGAAAAGTTTTCCCAACAATCCAGAGATATAGTCATTAAAGACCCACTTTCAGACTAAAGATAAATCAAGGGCTTATTAAAGAGTTAAGAAAGAATTGGGTGACTATCATTAATTAATTCCCTTCAGCTAGTGGAAATGCACCTAGAAAAAGAGACCAACGGTGTGGTCATATGGCCATGTGATGAGTTCAAAGTGGGTGTGATGAAGTCTAGCTATAGGAGCAAGGGTCATAAAACATTATTCCATTATAAACTTGGAGATAAAATGTAGTATATCTTGCATGCTGAAAATATATATTCTCTGAACAGTAGATGGACATCAATCTAATTCTTTCTGGTAGGTGGTTTGCCTTATTTTCTAATGCATGATGGCCATTTCTCTCTTAGAGAAACGAAATGTTCACTAACAGATTCAAGTGTGGAAGTTTTGTTATTGGTATATTACTTACCCACTTTTAAGTCATGGTCTCCATTTATCATCACTTTTCATTCGAAAACAACTCTAACATTTTAGTTGTTGAATATATTCAGGGCTTTTCCCCTCTATGCCCTCCTTGATAACCATTTACAAAAGTTTTGGGAAATTCTGGATCTATTTTTTCCTCCTTTCTTTTCACCTCTTTGCTTATTCTATATTCTCTGAGAATTATTCAACTGGACCTTCCGTTTCATTAATATTGCTTCAGCTCTCTACAGATTATTATTAGAGACTGTTGTATGCATTTTATTTTAATAATCTCATCTCATTTTCCAAGCCTGCATTTTGTAATATAAATGTGTGTAAATATTGCTTCATAGCAAATCACATGTGAACAATAAAACTGAGAATTTAAAACCTGGGAAAATCATTTAACATATTAATACTTTATTTTATTTTGCATATATAAATTCAAGAATCATTGACACATTTAATTCTAAGCTAATTATTTGATTTTAATAATATTTGCTTCAGGTAAATTTAATGACTAACACACTTAACTAGATCATTCATCTTATTAATTCTTTATTCAAAAAGGGGATAATTAAGTTTTCCATTTTTGTCAGGCTCCAGCAATTTAAATATCAGATTCGTATTAACTGTTAAACCTCACTAGATTTTTATACTATCTCTTTCTATGATATTATTTATAATATAATGAAAACAATATTACAACAGTATACAGATATACACACTTAAAGGTATTCAAGAAGCTATTGGTCAAGATTTGGTAGAGCTCCTGGTTCTGTTTCTATAAAGCTAAAATGGGAAGGTAGACATCCTAGAATTTTGTTATAGACAGCATCTAAGAGTATGTTAGAAAAGTGTATTTTTAGGCCTCACCTCATATTTAGTGAATCAGATCAAAAAAGTTTAAGAGGCCTTGCTAGAGAACTTCTAAAAGATTTTTCACCTTTGATCAAAGTGGTCCTGAGATGGACACTTGGTGTATGGGCATTGTTTCTTTTTCAGAAATATATCTGTTTTCTAATGCCACATAGCAAGCCACTCCAAAAGTCAATGGCTTAAAACATTTATCACCTATAAATTTATATAACTTATACATGTATACAGATTTTATCATTTTTAAATAGACATTTATAGTGATTTATTTAATTATTATCATCTCACAGTGATGGGCAGTTCTGATCTGGCTGGACCCACTCATGCTTTCCAGTCAGCTGGTGGGTTGACTGGACTTGACTGCTTGGCGATGGCCTGTCTCATATAGCCAAGGTGACTAGGGATTTCTTCATATAGCGTATCATCCACTAGCATACTACCAAGGTTTCTTCACATGTTGAGAGTTACGGTGTTCCCAAGTGAAGCAGGAGAGGGAAAGTCTCAATATGCAAAAGTTATCCAAGTCTCCAGGTGTACCCCATATACTATTATTCAATTGGCCAAGCTTATATTCACTATGGGAGGGGATGCAGAGAGGAATGGTTGGGTACAGGGAGGCACAAAATAATTGGGACAGATTCTTTATAATCTACTTCAATAATATTATTGAAGATAATAAGCAGATAAAAACAGAATTCAACTAAGGTAATAGTGGGAAGAAAATCTCTCATAACCAATCCTCCCTTATAATGTCTGTTATTTTCCTTATAGTCTCTTTGTTTAGAAAATTAAGGGAAAACTAAGTTACCTCACTATATTTACAAAACCTAAAGCTGTTGTTTACCTCATCTTTATGCTGTGGAATTCATGGGATAATATGACTCTAAGAGAAGAATCCAGTTCAAATGTATGTAATACTGTCTTTCCCATTAACTTCGTACCTGTTTACAATCTGCTAGCAGCAGCCTGTGCTGCTCTCTGAATACAGATTCCATTGCACGCATTGGGTCTTATTATATATAGGCTTCTAAGAGCAGTTTGTTATCAACCTTCATATATGAAAAAATATGAAAATGATAAGTATCACAGTTTTCTGTTTTGCAAGTTAACCACACAGCTGGTGGTTAACGAATACAAATGCAGCCTGTGTCTTAATGGGAAGGAATATCATCAGACACATCAAGTTCAAAATCTATAGGCACAAAGTGAGCCATTGTTACTTATAAATGGCCAAATTCTATTTCTTTTACTGTAGTTGCTATGTAATCCTTTAGGTTTTGTGCGCATGTGCGTGTGCGCACACGCACACACACACACAGTTCTCTTATGTCCATTCAGCAACCACATCAAAGGGAAAGAAAGAATAATAGAAAAAATATAGATTCATTTGGCTCCAGCTTTAAGGTGCACACAAGTGGTTCCCTAGGCCTACCAGGGCATAATTATGGGCTGGCACAATGCCTGCCCTTGCCATCTGCTGTTTTCCAAGGTTGGTGCCTTTCTCTATTGCAGGGCATCCAATAAGCAGACTAGACTCAGCATTGTCTCCTTTGCATACAAAAGTCTTCTCAGTCTAGGAACAGGTCAAGGAGACACACACTAATAGCTCAAAGTCACCTGCTACAAAGACAGCCAAGGCACATGATCAAAAAAAGAGAGAAAGTGAGAAGATAATGACTACTTTCACATTATTAGTGTGTTTCAAGGTCTTTTATGACATCCGATGTCATAGTCATTTTGTTAGATTGCAGGTCTGTCTCTCATTTTAAATAATGTCATTAAACTTTGCAGCAGCAGTTGTAACACCCACTGTCTTTCTCTATTGAAAAGGAAAAACTACATTTGATAAGATTTTATGACGTTATTGAATTAACACAACAAAACTAACTTCTCTAACCAGGTTTGTAAAGAAAAACATCGTAATTTTATAAAAAGCCTCCGTGGTTTTTTCTTTCTGTTGTCTTTCTGTAATGCATTAATTGATTTCTGAAATAGAAATTTTTCCCTCAATCAATATTTGATTACTTGTATATGTCATTGTGTATCTATGTGTTTTTACTTCCCCTGAACTGTAGGGATTTGGAAAGTAATCATATGGAAACAGGCTAAAGTATATCCTAAGTAGTCTATTAAGCTTTGTTTAGTCTCAGTCCAAGTGACCTTTCTCCAAATGCTTAAATATGAAGATGCAAAGTAGATTAGTTAAGGACATAATAAAATATCAGCATGTAGACTACACTTTTATTAGTATTTAATTTCATTTTCCATTCTATGAATTTTTAGGTAAGTAGCTCTCAGCTATGAGCTAGTTAAAATGGTATGCACTATGCTAGCTGTTTGGAATGTCCCAAAGATAAAGTTTTCCCTGTCATTTGGCTTATACTAATAAGCCACACAACCATATTCTTAGCCAAAGAGGCAAAGGATCTGTCTTCTGAAAACTATAAAACATTGATGAAAAAAATTGAAGATGACACAAAGAAATGGAAAAACATCCCATGCTGATGGACCAGAAAAACAAAAATTGTTTTTTGCTATGTCTATATTAATCCCAAAAGCTATCTACACATTTAATGTAATCCCTCTCAAAATACCACCTGCATTTTTCACTGACCTAGAACAAGCAAACCTAAAATTTGCATGGAACCTCAAAAAATCCTGAATAGTCACAGCAATCTTGAAAGAGAAAAGTTAAACTGGAGACATCACAGTTCTGGACTTAGGGCTATATTACAAAACTGTAGTCATCAAGTTATTATAGTACGGGCACAAAAATAGACACAGAGATCAATGGAACAGAATCAAAAACCCAGAAATAAACCCTCAACTATATGATCAGTTAATAATAATTGACTGATAATATTATATTAAAATATTATATATGTTATATGTAAATATATTTATATATTATAAAAGACAGGCTCTTCAACAAAGGGTGTTGGGAAAACTGGACTGCAACCTGCAAAAGAATGAAATTAGACCACCACTTCCTTACACCACACACAGAATAAGTTCAAAGTGGATTAAAGACTAAATGTGAGACAGGAACCATTAAAATCCTAGAGCAGAACACAGCAGTAACCTCCATGACATCGGTCACAATAACTTCTTACTATATATGTTGCCCAAGGCAAGAGAAGCAAAAGCCAAATAAACTAATAGAATTCATCAAAATAAAAAGTTTCTGCACAGCAAAGGAAATGATCAATAAAACTAAAAGGCAACCTATGGAATGGCAGAAGATATTTGCATATGATGTATCTGATAAAGAGTTAGTATCCAAAAATCTATAAATACTTACAAACTCAACACTACAAAAAATTAATACAGTTTAAAAATGGTCAGAAGATATGAACAGACATTTTTCCAAAGAAGATATCCACTTGACCAACAGACATACGAGAAGATGCACAATATCACTCATCTTCAAGGAAATACAAGTAAAAACCACAATGAGAAATCACCTCACACCTATCAGAATTGCTAAAATTAACATAGGAAACAACAGTTGGTGGTAAGGATGAAGAGAAAGGGGAACCCTCTTACACTTTTGGTGGGAATGCAGACTGCTGCAGTCACTCTGAAGGCAGCATGGAAGTGCCTCAAAAAGTTAAAATTAAAACTACACAGGGACGACTGAATGGCTTAGTTGGTTAAATATCTGACTTTGGCTAGAGTCATGATCTCATGGTTCATGGGTTCAAGCTCACATCAACTCTGTGCTGACAGCTCAAAGCCTGGAGAGTGCTTCAGATTCTGTGTCTCCTACTCTCTCTACCCCTCCCCTGCTTGCACTCTGTCTCTGTCTTTCAAAAATAAAAATAAGCATTGATTTAAAAAATAGAACTAACCTATGACCCAGCAATTGCACTACTATATATTTACTCAAAAGATACAAAGCACTGATTTGAAGTGGAACATGCACTGTGATGTTTATAGCAGCATTATCAACAGTAGCTAAATATGGAAATAGCTCAAATGACCATGGACTGATGAATGGATAAAGAAGTGGCATATTTATAGAATGGAATATTACTATGCCATACAAAAGAATGAAATCTTGCCATCTGCAATGACTTGGATCGAACTAGAGTGCATTTTGATAATAAAAATTAGTCGGTCAGAGAAAGAAAAATATTCACATGTAGAATTTAAGAAAGAAAACAAATGAACATAGGGGAAGGGAAAAAAAGGGAGGGAAGTAAACCATAAGAGACTCCTAACTATAGAAAAAAAACTGAGGGTTGATTGAGGGAGATCGGAGGGGAGATGGGTCAAAATGTGAGTGGAATAAGGAGTGTACTTGTGTTTTGAGCACCAGGCATTGGATGTAACTATTGAGTCACTAAACTGTATACCTGGAACTAATATTACACTGTTTGTTAACTAATTGGAATTTAAATAAAAGTTAAAGAGAAAAAAACTACAAAACCTTTATATTTTAGTTAAAAAATCCATATTTCTAATTAGTGGTTTAAGAAAGGCACTATGATAAATTCACTTTATAAAATATTTTCCTTTCAATATCATTAAAGGAAACTGTTTCACTGAGGTTCAGACTATATGTAATTATTTAAAATAGAATATTGAGCATAAATTTAATGATAGGAAATGTAGATAGCAAAAAAATAGACAAACCACTCAAATCCATAGATTCCTAAAGAACCAAATAGTGCTGGTTGAAGAACAGAGTGTTCCATAAATAACTAGAAAACATTATACTGTATTATAGTTGTGTCAATTCTTTGTCAATAAGAGCTTGCTTATGGGGATTTTTCTTGTTTGGATCAATTTTTATTTATATTAATAAAATATAAATTGTATCACCTCTTTTAAATTTAGTATATAGACCCTCATTTTTAATCTTATTTAAAGAACATTTTTATTGCCATAATCCCACATCATCTAGAGTTATTTTTAGTAGAAGCTGCTTGAGAATTAGAAATAAATTTTAAAAGGCAAAGGATAATGAGAATTATTTCCTGGGTTGCTTCTTCCCTTATTCCTTATTGGCATATGATTTTTTAGAAGAACAAAATACCAGTGCTAAATTTAGTTCATATGACTTTTAACTTACTGAATAAAGAATGAAGTGGAAAAAAATAGCATAAAAGAAAATATATACAACAACATGGTTCAGGCTTCCTCTATCCCATGGATTCCTGTCATTTAATTTTTATTAGATCTGATTATACATAACTAGTGAAAATTAAGTCCCTAAATCTGTAATTATTTATACAGATAAATCTCTTATTAAAGTAATTTGCTCATTAGGAAACTAGTTTTAAAACATTGTTTATGTACATAAGGTCATCTTTATAAACCTCAAGGAAATAACACCAGTCTAGTAAAATACAATGAAGATTGTTACTTTTCTTGCAAAAATGAACCTGTCTTAAAAAAACAAACAAACAAACAAACAAAGGATGACAGGGGAAAAAAAGAGAGAGGAAAACCAAGAAACAGACTCTTAACTACAGAGAACAAAATGATGGTTACTGGTGGTATGGAGGTTGGTGATGGAGATTAAGGAGATCACTTGTTATAATGAGCATCAGCTGTTGTATGTAAGTGTTAAGTCATTAAACTGTATATCTGAAACTAATATTGCATTGTATGTTAATAAAGTAAAAATTTAAATAAAAACTAAGTGAAAAGACAGGGAAAGAAACAAAGAAAAATTGAAATATAAATATAATTAATAGAACTTTTAAAAATGAATCAGTCTTGGCACCAGAGATTGAGGATGGTTTTATTAACCAAGTTTTCCCTTTAATTCTATGACCTTGTTTTAAGTGTTACAATGTTAGGTGAACATTTAATAAGTCATATTAAGAAGGCAAATGCCAATAAAATGTCAACTCTTAATTTTGTTTTTGTTTTTGTTTTTTACAAATAGTTTATTGACAAATTGGTTTCCATATAACACCCAGTGCTCATTCCCACAAGTGCCCTCCTCCATGCCCATCTCCTCCCTTCCCCCCGCATGCATGAGTCCTCAGTTTGTTCTCAGCATTCAAGAGTCTCTCATGGTTTGCCTCTCTCCCTTTCCCCCACCATTTCCCCGCTTCTTCTCCCCCTTGTTCCTCGGTCAAGTTCCTCCTAATCCTCCTATATGTGCAAACATATGATATTTGTCCTTCTCTGCCTGACTTATTTCGCTCAGCATAACACCCTCAAGGTCCATCCATGTTGCTACACATGGCCAGATTTCATTCTTTCTCATTGCCATGTAGTATTCCATCATATAGATAAACCACATCTTCTTGATCCATTCATCTGTTGATGGACACTTAGGCTCTTTCCATGTTTTAGCTATTGTGGAGAGTGCTGCTATGAACATTGGGGTACATGTGCTCCTATGCATCAGCATTTCTGTATCCCTTGGGTAAATTCCTAGCAGTGCTATTGCTGGGTCTAGGGGAGTTCTATTGTTAGTTTCCTTAGGAACCTCCACACTGTTTTCCAGAGGGGCTGTACCAGTTTACATTCCCACCAACAGTGTAGGAGGGTGCCCGTTTCTCCACATCCTCGCCGGCATCTAGAGTTCTCTGATTGGCTCATTTTAGCCACTCTGACTGGCGTGAGGTTGTATCTCAGTGTGGTTTTGATTTGTATTTCCCTGATGAGGAGGGATGCTCAGCATCGTTTCATGTGTCTGTCGGCCATCTGGATGTCCTCTTTGGAGAAATGTCTGTTCATATCTTCTGCCCATTTCTTCAATGGGTTGTTTGGTTTTCGGGTGTGGAGTTTGGTAAGTTCCTTATAGATTTTGGATATTAACCCTTTATCTGATATGTCATTGGCAACTATCTTTTCCCATTCCGTTGGTTGCCTATTAGTTTTGTGGGTTGTTTCCTTGGCTGTGCAGAAGCTTTTAATCTTGATGAGGTCCCAACAGTTTATTTTTGCTCTTGATTCCCTTGATTTTGGGGATGTGTCAAGTAAGAAGTTGCTGCGATGGAGGTCAAGGAGATTGTTTCCTGCTTTCTCCTCTAGGGTGTTGATAGTTTCCTGTCTCACGATCAGGTCCTTTATCCATTTTGAGTTTATTTCTGTGTATGGTGTGAGAAAATGATCTAGTTTCATTCTTCTGCATGTTGCTTTCCAGTTCTCCCAACATAATCTGTTAAAGAGGCTGTCTTTTTTCCATTGAATAGTCTTTCCTGCTTTGTCAAAGATTAGTTGGCTGTATACCTTTGGGTCCAGCTCTGAGTTTTCAATTCTATTGCATTGGTCTATGTGTCTGTTTTTGTGCCAATACCATATTGTCTTGATGATGACAGCTTTGTAGTAGAGGCTAAAGTCTGGGATGGTGATCCCTCCCGTTTTGGTTTTCTTTTTCAGTATTACTTTGGCTACTTGGGGTCTTTTGTGGTTCCATACAAGTTTCAGGATAGTTTGTTCTAGTTTTGAGAAGTATGCTGGTGCAATTTTGATTGGAATTGCATTGAATTTGTAGATTGCTTTGGGTAGTAATGACATTTTAATTATATTCATTCTTCCTATCCATGAGCATGGAATGTTTTTCCATTTCTTTGTGTCTTCTTCAATTTCCTTCTTAAGTTTTCTATAGTTTTCCTCATACAGATCTCTTGTATCCTTGGTTAGGTTTATTCCGAGGTATTTTATGGTTTTTTGTGCAATTGTGAATGGGATCAGTTTCTTGATTTCTCTTTCTGTTGCTTCATTGTTGGTGTATAAAAATGCAACCGATTTGGGTACGTTGATTTCGTACCCTGCAACTTGGCTGAATTCTTGGATCAGTTCTAGTAGGCTTCTGGTGGAGTCTGTCGGGTTTTCTATGTAGAGTATCATGTCGTCTGCGAAAGGTGAAAGTTTGACTTCCTCTTTGCCAATTCTGGTGCCTTTGATTTCCTTTTGGTGTCTGATGGCTGATGCTAGGACTTCCAGCACTATGTTAAACAGCAGTGGTGAGAGTGGGCATCCCTGTCGTGTTCCTGATCTCAGGGGGAAAGCTCTGAGTTTTTCCCCGTTGAGGATGATGTTCGCTGAAGGCTTCTCATAGATGGCTTTGATGATGTTTAAGTGCTGGAGGCCGAGCCAGCTCCATCAGGTCCAGGGGTCCCTGAAGGATGGACGGTGTCAGCGAGAGAGAGAGTGAGAGAGCCCCGTGATTCTTTCTGATCACCAGGCAGGCATCTCTGTCTTGTCAGTTTTGGTGTCTTTATTTACAGGTTAAATGATAACATGACATCAGAAAAAGGAATTTTTACAATGGATAACTCTTTGGGATAAGATGCTTTGGAAAGTGTACAGAAGCAGGTTTTACAGAAATATTCTTGCAGAGCTATTCCAATATAGTGAGGTTAAGTAAATCTTATAACTAGAGAATTAAGGTATTCTTAGTAAAAGACAGGATACATATTTGTTCTAAGTTAATAATGCTAAGGTTAGGTCATAGGTTAAGTGTATAGATGGGCTAAGAGTCATTCTATCTGGCTCTCGAATGTTTCTGAGTTGGTTAATAAGTTGTTTGTGGAAACCTATTTGATGCTGAATGTGTGAACACCATGGAGGCCCTAAATGTGTCAGCCTTTTGTTTGTGGGTAATGTTTTAGCTACTCTTATCTATCCTCATTCTAGCCAGCTATAAGGGATGGTGTTTGTAGAAAGTAGGCATTGGGGAAGGGACTGCCATACATCACCAATTAGGAGAAGGTGTAAGTGTTCACTTAAGTTCTGCCCTTATCTGTACCTTAACTCTATATTAGGCTCTTTGTCTCGGGGCCAGGCTCAGTTGTAATTCTTGTGTTCTTAACCAGCTAAGTCTTGGATCTGCCAGGTCCTTAGGAAGAGCCTTTTGACAAGCATTCATAGAGCTTTCATCTAAAATCTCTCTTGTAAAGGCAGGAATATGCTTTTCCTTATGAGGTATCTGTGTTCAGAATATTGGTCTGATATGGAATATTGTGAGGCCTGGTCAATACCAGCACATCATGAGCCAGTAGTAGCAAGAGATACCAGTTTTCATTTCTCATGGCGGTAGCTGTGCAAACACTGCCATTTCCTTGCTGTGACAGCCATCCATAGAGGCCAGTGCGGCTCCCCGCATTTAGTAGGTTCCTTCTATCCCAACTTTCTCTAGAGTTTTTATTAAGAAGGGATGCTGTATTTGTCAACTGCTTTTTCTGCATCTTTTGAGAGGATCATATGGTTTTTTTCTTTTATTGATGTGAGGTATCACATTGATTGATTTGCAAATGTTGAACCAGCCCTGTAACCCAGGAATGAATCGCACTTGATCTTGGTGGATGATTCTTTTTATGTGTTGCTGGATTCGATTTGCAAGTATCTTGTTGAGGATTTTTGCATCTATATTCATCAAGTATATTGGCCTGTAGTTCTCTTTATTTGCTGGATCTCTGTCTGGCTTGGGAATCAGAGTGATGCTGGCTTCATAAAATGAGTCCAGGAGTTTTCCTTCGATTTCTATTTTTTGGAATAGCTTGAGAAGACTTGGGATTAATTCTGTTTTAAATGTCTGGTAGAATCCCCAGGGAAGCCATCAGGTCCAGGGCTCTTATTTGTTGGGAGGTTTTTGATCACTGATTCGATTTCTTCACTCGTTTTGGGTCTGTTCAGATTTTCTGTCTTCCCGTGTGAATTTTGGTAGTGAGTGTGTGTTTAGGAATTTGTCCATTTCTTCTAAGTTGTCCAATTTGTTGGCATATAACTTTTCATAGTATTCCTTGATAATTGCTTGTATTTCTGAGGGGTTGGTTGTAATAAGTCCATTTTCATTCACAATTTTGTCTATTTGGGTGCTCTCTCTTTTCTTTTGGATAAGTCTGGCTAGAGGTTTGTCAATTTTGTTTATTTTTTCAAAAAAAACCTCTTGGTTTCCTTGATCTATTCACTTGTTTCTTTGGTCTCTATGTTGTTTATTTCTGCTCTGATTTTTACTATTTCTCTTCTTCTACTGGGTTTAGGGCATTCTTGTTGTTTTGTCTCTAGTTCCTTTAGGTGAGCTGTTAAATTTTGGACTTGCACTTTTTCCAATCTCTTGAAATAGGCCTGGAGTGCAATGTGCTTTCCTCTTAGGACTGCCTTTGCTGCATCCCATAGATTTTGGATTGTTGTGTTCTCATTTTCATTTGTTTCCATATATTTTTTAATTTCATCTCTAATTGCCTGATTGGCTCATTCATTCTTTAGTAGGGTGTTCTTTAACCTCCATTTTTTGGAGGTTTTCCAGACTTTTTCCTGTGATTGATTTCAAGTTTCAAAGCATTGTGATCTGACAGTGTGCATGGTATGATCTCTATTCTTTTATATTTATTGAGGGCTCCTTTATGTCCCAGTATGTGCTCTATCTTGGAGAATGTGCCATGCGCACTTGAGAAGAAAGTAAATTCCCTGGCCTCAGGATGTAAAGTTCTAAATATATCCGTCAGGTCCATCTGGTCCAATGTGTCTTTCAAGTCCATTATTTCTTTAGTGATTTTCTGTCTGGTTGACCTATCCATTGCTGTGAACAGAGTATTAAAGTCTCCTGCTATTAGCACATTCTTATCTATAAGCTTGTTTCTGTTTGTGATTAATTGTTTTAAATATTTAGGTGCTCCTGTTCGGTGTATAGACGTTTATGATTATTAGTTCTTCCTGATAGATAGACCCTGTAATTTTATGTAATGCACTTCTTCATCTCTTGTTATTGTCTTTAATTTAAAGTCCAGTTTGTCTGATATAAGTATAGCTACTCCGGCTTTCTTTTGATTTCCAGTAGCATGATATATTTTTCTCCATCCCCTTACTTTTAATCTAAAGGTATCTTCTAGTCTAAGATGAGTTTCTTGTAGACAATATATAGATGGATTTTGTTTTTTTATACATTCTGCTACCCGATGTCTTTTGATTGGCGCATTCAGCCCATCAACATTCAGTGTTATTATTGAAATATGTGGGTTTAGAGTCTTTGTGTTCTTAGTAGGGTTCATGTTTGTGGTGGTGTCTCTGGTATCTTTGTTCCTTGCAACATTTCCTTCGAGCACCCCCCTCAGGATTTCTTGTAGGGCTGGCTTAGTGGTGACAAATTCTTTCAATTTCTGTTTATTTGGAAAGGCTTTTACCTCTTCTCCTATTTTGAATGACAGGCTTGCTGGATAGAGGATTCTTGGCTGCATATTTTTTCTGTTCATCACATTGAAGATCTCTTGCCATTCCTTTCTGGCCTGTAATTAAGTCTGTCACCACTCTGATAGGTTTCCCTTTGTATGTTAGGGCCCTTTTTACCCTAGCTGCTTTCAAAATTCTCTCTTTGTCCTCATATTTTGCCATTTTTACTATGATCTGCCGCGCCGAAGATCGATTCAAATTACGTCTGAGGGAGGTCCTCTGAGCCTCTTGTATTTCAACGTTTACTTCCTTCCCCAGGTTGGGGAAGTTCACTGCTATAATTTGTTCCAATGCTCCTTCTACACCTTTCCCTCTGTCTTCCTCTTCTGCGATTCCTATGATATGGATATTGTTGCGTTTGACCGTGTCGCTGAGCTCTCGAACTCTTCTTTCATGTTCCTGGATCAGTTTGTCTCTTTTTTTCTCAGTTTCCTCTTTTTCTATAATGGTGTCTTCTAAATCACCTATTCTCTTTTCTGCCTCTTCAGTCCGTGTATTGGAGGCCTCAAATTGGGACAAGTTGGCACGTGGGGATTTGCCGCGCCTGATCCTGTGCCCCGAGGGGAGGTTTTTCTGTTTCCCAGCGGTAGGGACCGTATCTTGAGTAGTTTCAAACTCTCTCTTTCCCCTCTCACTCCCCACAGAAGGGGATCACCCCCGTCCCTGTGAATCTCCGATCCCGGCCCAATTTTATCTTCTTCAGTTCTCACTCACATTAGAAGGCTTTCTCAGTAGATTCTGTGTCCTTTCTCTCCCAATCTCTTGGGTTCTGTAAGGTTTCCTATGGCTTCAGATCTTTTCCATGTGAGATATGGGGGCGAGTGCAATGCATGGAGCTCCCTACTTTTCCACCATCTTGCCCCTCCTTAATGTCTCAACTTTCAGTTTTGAAGCTGACTTGTAGAAATTTTATAATCTAATGCCAATCTCAAATATCACAAGAAAGTGTATTTTAATTAATTAATGAATTTTTAACTTTTAAAAATTTTGTTTATTTCTTTTAGAGAGAGACAGAGAGAGAGTGCAATCAGGGGAGGAGCCAACAGAGAGGGAGACACAGAATCTGAAGCAGGCTCCAGGCTCTGAGCTGTCAGCACAGAACCCTATATGGACTCAAATTCATGAACTGTGAAGTGGTGACCTGAGCTGAAGTCTGACACTTAACCAACTGAGCCAGCCAGGCACCCCATTTTAATTTTTTTTAAAAGAATATTCCTGGATATATTTTTCTGAAATTTAATCTTTATTTTTCCTTCTAAATTTAAAGTATACATTTATGCATTCCAGTGACTTTAAACTCTTTTTGTCATTATTTAGCATGTTATTTAATTAGATTAGATAAGAATGTAAATATAACAACCAAAATAAAATAAAACAAAAGGCCCCAAATAGCAGTTGTTTAAGAAGATAGTGGTTTATATTCCTCATATATAAACATTCAGGGGACCTAACTTCCTTTGATTAGTTACTGTATCAATTTCCAAAAATCCTGAGAGGTTTTATTTCATTTTAGGAAGGAATGAGCCCACCTAACTTTGGGGTGTTCAAATACTGAGGAAACGGGGAGAACTGATATTCTGGTGGAAATAATACTATCTATCCAAGTGCCCCTTGGTCACTCAAATACCTATATATACCCTCTTCCCATAATTTTCTCATTTTCAGAGTCTTATCTAGAAATTAACCCTGGGATACATTGCAGAATATCGGAGTGCTGCTTATTCCTCTCCATCAAGCCTAAGTATAGACTTTTATATTCCAGTGTCCCATAAAAATAACAGGACAATTCATATTCTCCCAACACACTCAAAGTAGAATGCTGCAATAGAAAATACGGTCAAAACAAAGAGAACTCTTTTGCCAAAAAGAAGATAGAAAAGGAAAGTAGTCCTCTGGGAAGCAATTGTGATGATTTTCTTTTAATAGAAAATGACTTGGTTGGGGCTCCTGGATGGCTCAGTTGATTAAGCATCTGACTTCAACTCAGGTAGTGATTTCATAATTCATAAGTTCAAGCCCCACATCGGACTCTGTGCTGATAGCTCAGAGCCTGGAGCCTGCTTCAAATTATGTGTTCCCATCCCTCTCTGCCCCTCCTCTGCTCATGCTCTGTCTCTCTCTCTGTGAAAATAAATAAAATAAATAAAATAAGGTAAGATAAGATAAAATAAAATAAAATAAAATAAAATAATTACGAAAAAAAGAAAAAGAAAGTGCCTTGCTTAATGCATTTGATTTTCCTCACAAGGAAGTGCACACTGGTCGATTGTCCACTGTGTGCATGGGTGCTTCTTTCCTGGTCCTGTACCCTCCTTAGCCACATGTGGAAACTCCATTGTGGAACCTTCTCATCATCAAGTTGGTATGGTTTTGGTAGCCCACATGCTGCTTGATAAAAGTTTGTAGTCCTACGAAGTTGTTTAAGGGATGAAAGAATCACAGATTTTTGCAGGCCAACATTGTGTTTCTTTGCCAACATCATTCTTTCAAAACCAATAAATTCATGGTTAATTTCCTTCTCATCGGTTCACGTGCAAGATTTCATGTAATCATTTTGATCTTTTACTTTTTTAGCCACTGTGCCCCACCTATATCTCCTCCTCCTCCAAACTGATAATGAATTCCTTGGTACTGTGCAAAATAGGAAACTTGAATTGAACAGGGAAGAAATATCTTAATTCTAACCCTTGCCACTGAGTTACTCTCATTACTTCAGGAGAAAACCACTGCTTCAGTGTTACTCATGCCAGTGTCAGGGAGGGACACTGAAGCTGTTGCTATTTCAGTCCTACAGTGCACCAAGTCTCCTACCATTCATCAAATTAGGTTCAACCACAGTCTAACTATACCCCTGATCAGATCTTCTTTCCTTCTTATGTCTTCTAAGTCACTGACAAATTGTAGCAGGAGTTCATTTCTTTTATAGGATTTTGCTGAAAGTGGCTAGAAGCAGTCTACAGAAAACAAAACTCTAAATTTTCTATAAATAATTTCACCTAACCTATAGCATTTGATGAACAGTCTTCAAAGGAAAGAAAGAGGGCTTAACTAACTATAATATCACCATATGGTAAGGATCATCATTTCCAGCATATAATTTCTATGTGCTCAACAATTACTGTCAATAAGCCAATGCTTCATGTTTAATCTTGTTTTCCATATCTCAGTTCCATATATCAAACCCAGTATAAATTGTTAGTCTTAAGAAATGAGTGACCAAGAGCTATGTTTGCTATTTCCAGCAGTACTTTTATCATTATTTCTCTAGTAATAATCAGATGATTCCTCTAAACATTCATTTTATTTATTTGTTTGTTTGTTTTATAAACACAAACCTGTTTTTTTTAATATTTTATTTATTTCTGAGAGAGAGAGAGACAGCGTGAGCAGGCTTCAGGCTCTGAGATATCTGTCAGCACAGTCTGACAGGCCTTGAACCCACGAACCATGAGATCATGACCTGAGCTGACGTCTGACGCTTAACTGACTTGGCCACCCAGGTGTCCCAAACATTCATTTTAGAGCAATGGTGATAACTGGTGATCATTTTGTTTCCTCACCCCCCAGACTTATTTACCAATGTCTTGAGATATTTTTGATTGTCATAATCTTTGGGGAGTGCTCCTAGCACCCAGTGGGTAGAGGTCAAGGATGATGCTAAAAGTCTTATAGTGAAAGGGCAGCCCCATCTTTTCCCCAACAAATAATTATCTGGCCGCAAATACAAATAGTGCTGAAGGTAAAAATGCTGATATGGAGCGAGTTTTCACATTTTACTCTTTCTGGTAAAAATTGTATCATCATCTCTTCCTCCTCCTCTTTCTTCTCCTTCTCCTTCTTCCTTTTCTTCTTCTTCCTCTTCCTCTTCTTTGTCTTCATCTTTTTCTTCTTTTTCTTCGTCTTCATCTTCTCTCTCTCATGTGACCACATTTTCCCTCTCTTCCCTCTCTCTTTTAGCCTTTCTTTATTAATTTATATTAATAAAGGCATTCTGGAAGCTACAGCATTTTAATAATAAAGGCATTCTGGAAGCTACAGCATTTTAAAATGGAACAAGGGTAAATACATTCAATTGGAAATTCAGAGGTAAATGGAGAAAAAGCAAAATAACAGATAACTAATTGGAAAACTGTATTTTGGGTCGTTTCTAAGTTAGCATATAAAAACAGCTTGGAAGCTAGTATGACTGGAATATAAAGAGGAAAAGTTGCAGGATATGAAGTCAAAGATAGCCAGTAAAAAAGTTTTATGAGTATTTGTAGAATATGAGTTCAGTTGTGACATAAATCAGGAACCATAATTAATTTATTGATTACAGTCGAGGTGACAATTTTCAGTCAACTTTATATTTTAAATATAAAGTTATGTATAAGTATGTATGTATATGGTTATGTAGTGATAGGAGAGTTAAGAGGAATAAAGGTGGGGGCAGGCACCAAGGAAGTGATGACCTATGAAATGACTTTGAGGAGGCAAAACAAGTTGTGACCTCCTAGTACTCTTGTCATTTCAATGTATGCTGTGAAACACATCAATCCAGATTCCTATACAGATCACTCACTTAACTTGTTTTCCTGTTCCCCTTAGTGATATATAACTAATTTATTTCCCCTGAATTTAGAAATATTTTGAGCTTTTAAAAATACATGTTTTTTTTCTAAAGGCCGTATAGTTTAGAACTTTCAGTCAGTTTAAATCCTTATAAGGCTTAGTCAAATCTTCCTTAAAATCAACAACCCTAGCTATATCATTTCAAAAATTAGAAAAAGTAATATATCTTTCTTTGTGACTTTTTTACAATTTATTAGCTATTTCAGTACAATGAATTCTGCTTCATTTATTCAAGAATATGAAGTTCACCAAAACTTTTTTGTAAACATCATTTAATTTTAATTATCATAGATAATGTTTACTTATTGCATAATTATTATTATAAAACATCTAAAAGCATCACTGATTATAATTTTTGGACAGTAATTGAAATTAAGTTTGATACTTGTATTTAGATGAGGCTTTTAGGAAATTTAACTCCTATAACCTAAGAATTTAGCACTGTTCTTTACAGAGAGCACACATAGAATTATTAAATGTGAGTTGCTAACATTACATATGGGACATTCATTTAGAATATAAGAAAATACTTTACACATTGAGGATGATTCTCAGAGTGATTGTTCCTATACATGTGCAAATTACATGTCATATTACATTTATAAAACCCAGTTTGTTGAGGTGGTTGAGTGTCCAACTTCAGCTCAGTTCATGACCTCGCAGTTCGTGTGTTTGGAGGCCTGTGTCGGGCTCTGTCTCTGCTGACAGCTCAGAGCCTGTAGCCTGCTTTGGATTCTGTGTCTGCTTCTCTTTCTGCCCCCCCACCCCACTTGTGTTCTTTATCTCTTAATTAATTAATTAATTAACGTTAAAAAAATCTTTAAAATTCAGTCTCTTCAGAGACAAAATAGTGATGATTTTTTTTAATTGGGGTACATATTTAAATATGGTACAAGTGAGCTAGCTGTGGTCTTAGAAATCACTCATTCAACCTCTTCATTTTACATAATAGAAAATAAAGCTTCAACTTTGAATATAGATTAAACATGGAAATTTTATTGACCTTACTGACAGCCGTTATAAAGAGACCATTCATGTGGTCTTTAATTCTTTTCCTTTTATACCAAGATATCGTGTTATATGCTAGGTACTTTGTTTGCCACCTAGTTATTCAACCCTAATATACAATTAGTTTTGGGGGGACGTTACATTTTTTAATTCTTTCTCAAAACAACATGCTTTAATATGGGTTAAGTCATTAAACTTCAAAATAATAAAGTATATGGCTATTCTTAAAGGCTATATTAAACATAAGATGAGAAGAAAGGAAGTAATAAAATAAGGGGTAAGGAAGCTAGAGGAGTTAACTTGGTTAAGTAGTGTTTTCTTTTTTCATTTAAATGTTTAACACACATATATAAAAGAACCAGTGTAAATATCTCTAACATCTCTAAGAGTTTGGGTAGGTAGAAGTGTATGTGTGTGTGTGTGTGTGTGTGTATGTTTCTCAGTATAAGTGGTCAATGACACGGTCTTGGTTGAACTGGAAAGCAGATCTCAACATGAAAAGGAGGATGAATTACTAAAAACTTCATGTGTTTCCCTCAGGGAAGAAATTAATTGGGCCAAGAAAATCCATCTCTCAGTTGAACAGAACAGAATCAAAGGGAAAAAACAGATATTAATAAATAAAACAACCTTAAAGATAAAAAGACTAACTTCAAGATAATCAAAAATTTATTTTTTATGTTTATTTTATACACTTGTTTATTTAAATTTAAATCCAAGTAAGTTAACATGTAGTCTAATAATTATTTCAGAAATAGAATTCAGTGATCCATCATGTACATATAACACCCAGTGCTCATCCCAACAAGTGTCCTCCTTAGTGCCCCTCACCCATTTAGTCTATACTCCCACCCAACACAATGCCAACAACTCTCAGTTTGCTTTCTGTATTTAAGAGTTTTTTATGGTTTATCTCCCTCTCTGTTTTTTATTATTTTTGCTTCTCTTCCCTTATGCTCATCTGTGTTATATCTTAAATTCCACATGTCTGAAAATATATGATATTTGTCTTTCTGACTTATTTTGATTAGCATAATATATTCTAGTTCCATCCATGTTGTTGCAAATTGCAAGATTTCATTCTTTTTGATCGCTCAGTAATATTCCATCATATATAAAGGGTTATCAGGTAGTTCATCTGTGGCTGGACATTATATATATATGGATAAATATCTTTATCCCATTCATCAGTTGATGAATATCTTGGTTCTTTCCATACTTTGACTATTTGCTGGGAGCCGCACTGGCCTCACTGGATGAAAGTCACAGAGAGGAAATGGCAGCCTTTGCACAGCTCCTGCCATGAGAAACAAAAACTGGTATCTCCTTCTGCTACTACTGGCTCATTTTGGAAATGAGGCTGCTGGTATTGACCAGGCCTCACAATATTCCAGATCAGACCGATATTCCCCACACAGATTGCTCATAAGGAAAAGCATATTTCTGCCTTTTCAAAAGAGACTTCAGATGAAAGCATTGTGGATGATTGTCAAAAGGCTCTTCCTGTGGGCCTTGCAGATCCAAGACTTACATAATAAAGGGAGCTAAGAACACAAGAGTTACCACTGAGTCTGGCCCTGAGACAAAGAGCCTAATTTAGAGTTAATGACAGATAACCACACCCACCCAATTGTTTCTGCCCCTGAAGGCATTTGCAATCAGTATTTGGAGTCACTTATTCTGGCCTTGAATATGCTGATTGCTCCCTGTGAAGGAACCTATTGAAGAACTTCTTCTTTTGTGATTATGGGAGCAAAGGTGTTTCCTGAAAGACCTGTTTTTCTTGATACTTTGCCTTAAACAAGCTATTGACCCCTGCTCATAAAAAAGTAACTTCACCCTTTTTATGATAAAAACATTGTCTTATATGCTAAAGATACCTTCCTTCCCCATAGGATAAGCATCTAAACCACCTACCTCAAACACTATTGATAAAGGTTAATATTCTGGGAAATTCTTATATATCAGAGAAGTTTGTCATCAGAAATCGTTGTCTAAGGCAAATGCCACTTCTGTGCCATCCCCCAAACACTTAATTATAAAATAAAGTTGAGCCTCAGTCAGAGCAGAGATGCCTGCCTGGGACAAGAAAGACTCTCGGGCCTCTCTCACCCCTCCCTCATCGACATCGTCCATCTTTCAGGGACCCCTGGACCCTGCTGGAGCCGGACTCCGAAAGCTATTGTTGATAGTGCTGCTATAAACACTCAGGTACAGGTGCCCCCTCAAAGCAGCACATTTATATCCTTAGGACAAATACTTAGTAATGCTGTTGCTGGGTCATAGGGTAGTTTTATTTTCAATTTTTTGAGGAACTTCCATACTGCTTTCCAGAGTGGCTGCACTAGTTTGCATTCCTGCTAGCAGTGCAAAAGGGTTCCTCTTTTTCTGCATCTTTGTCAACACCTGTTGTTACCTGAGTTGTTAATTTTAACCATTATGATATGTGTGAGGTTGTATCTCAGTGTGTTTTTAAAAATATTTTTAAAATATGATAATGTTTATTTATTTTTGAGAGCGAGAGAGAGAGAGAGCCAGGGAGGGACAGACAGAGAGGGAGACACAGAATCCAAAGCAGGCTCCAGGCTCTGAGCTGTCAGCACAGAGTCCAACACAGGACCTGAACCCATGAGCCGTGAGTCACTAGCTGAGCCAAAGTTGAATGTTTAATTGACTGAGCTACCTAGACACCCCTAAGTGTGGTTTTGAAATATATGTCCCTGATGATTAGTGATGTTGGCCATTTTTTCATGTGTCTGTTAGCCATCTGGAATGTCTTCTTTGAAAAAGTGTTTATGTCTTTTGTCCATTTTTTCACTGGATTATTTGTTTTTAGGGTGCTTAATTTGATAAATTCTTTATAGGATTTTGGATATTAATCTTTTACCTGATATGTCATTTGCAAACATCTTCCCTCATTTTGTCAGTTACCTTTTACTTTTGCTTATTGTTTCCTTTGCTGTGCAAAAGCTTTTTATCTTAATGAGGTTCCATAGTTCATTTTTGGTTTTGTTTCCTTGCCTCTGGAGACATATGAAGTAAGACGGTCCTGCAGCCGAGGTTAGAGAGGTTGTTGCCTGTTTTTTTTTCCTCTAGGATTTTGATGGCTTCCTGTCTTACACTTAGGTCTTTCATCCATTTTGAGTTTATTTTTGTATATGGTGTAAGAAAATGGTCCAGTTTTATTCTCCTGAATATTGCTGTCCAGTTTTCCCAAAACTATTTCCTGATGAGACTTTTTTCCATTAGATATCCTTTCTTTCTTTGTCAAAGATTAGTTGGCCAATACTTTTATGGGTCCTTTCCTGGAATCTCTATTCTGTTCCACTGATCTATGTGTCTTTTCTTGTGCCAGTACCATATTGTTTTGGTGATTACAGCTTTGTAATACATCTCGAAATCTAGAATTGTGATGCCTCCAGCTTTTCTTTTCTTTTTCAGATTGCTTTGGCTATTCAGAGTATTTTCTTGTTCCCCCAAAATTTTAAGATTGTTTGTTCTTGCCCTGTGAAGAATGCTGGTATTATTTTGATACGGATTGCTCAAAGATTTAATTCAAAGGGAATTTTATACCTAGTATTTCCAACCAAATGTTTCCATGGACTAAGATATACAATTAGTTTTGTCTATATAATATTTATGTAGTGTATAACACAAACATGTGCTGTACCTTGCACATGTGATTTGTATAGAGCATATAAACATACGCATACATATGTATATAAAATACATCATATGTTCAATAAAATTAAAGAGCGACTGAACCTAAAATAGTCTCGAGGCTCTGAGCTGTCAGCACAGAGCCCGAACTGGGGCTTAAACTCACAGACTGAAAGAGCATGACCTGAAGAGACCTGAAGTCTCTTTCTCTCTTTCTTAAAAATAAATAAAAATAAATAAAAACACATGAAATATTTCACTTGGTAGTAAATTTCTAGGCTCAAAAACAGAAAATATGAAAGACTAATTGGAAACAAACTATGAAAGTGAAGAATGTTACAACATCCAAATTGGCACATATAAATATGAAATATCATGAGGGTAAAAGCAGAAATTAATGAATTTTTAAAAAAGATATAAAAGGGCTGTTTCCAAGGACATTAACTCTTTAACATTTCTGGACTACCCTTTGTGTGTGTGAGGGAGAATACACCCATGGAAAGAAATAGAGAATTGCATTTAGATACCATAGGCAAGTATTGAAAAGGTGTGTGCTGACATGTGGATTTGACTCTTAAAAGATGTTTAACAGAAGGAAAGACTAAGGAGTGAGAGAGAGAGACAGAGAAGGAGAGGTAGAGAGAGAGATACCCAAAATACTCCAACTGGGCTAAAAAAGTGGTTTTTGTTTTTTTGTTTTTTAATGAATTTATCTATAATCTGAAATTACATGTTGACTAATCTTCTCTCTCTAAACTGAGTGTTCTTCCTAATGGTGTTTTTACCCCCAGCTTTATTCTCTCCTGTGGTCTAGAAAGGAGATCCCTCATTGCTTAGCACCATGCAAGTACAAACAAGGACATCAAGAGCCCACTAAGTAGCGCTGATTGAGAAAATGTTACTGTTTAACTGTACAGTCTTCTATAGAATATGACTTGAAGTAAATATTCAGATATTTTTACTCTCATCAACCACCCTAATGTTATCAAGTCCTTCCTTTTCAACTCAGCATTTTCGCATTGCCTCTTTTACTTATCTGTTGCCCCTGTAAAAGAGTAAACTCTTATTATCTTTTTTTTTTTATTTTTTTTTTTAATGTTTTATTTATTTCTAGGAGAGAGAGAGAGACAGCATGAGCAGGGGAGGGTCAGAGAGAGAGGGAGTCACAGACTGAAACGGGCTCCAGGCTCTGAGCTGGCAGTCAGCACAGAGCCCGACGCGGGGCTCGAACCCACAAACCGTGAGATCATGACCCAAGCGAAAGTCGGACGCTTAACCGACTAAGCCACCCAGGTGCCCCAACTCTTATTATCTTTTAACCTAGGAAATTTCAGGGCATCTTATTTAATCTCATTGATTCCATTCCTTTTCCTTGGTAATCTAATATTTAATTATAGCCTGCAAGACTTACATAAAATAATAAGTGGCAAAAAATTCATAACTTTGCATGCAAGAAATACCAATCCAGATTTCTTAATAACTATTCAAACATTTCCAGAACTATACTCACCTCACATCTATATATAATTTATTAGACTACTTTGTATTATTTTGTGCCAGTCTTGTCTGGTGCACTACCACAATCTGCTCGTATATATGTGTATATATATAAATGATAAATATGGTACCTGTTTCCTGGAGTTATGTGTGAGATTTAAATATGATAATCTGTAAGTATTGGCGTATACCAATTACTCAATATTTTTGATGTCATCAACATTATAGCGTTTTAAAAGTATAGAATTATTCTTTGTTGTATTAAAATACTTTGCATAATGCTGAATACATAGTTCAACTGATATTACTGAATCAAGTAATTTTACATTAAAGATTGAATGACTTTCAAGTTATCCAAGAGAGGAAAATACACAATATGAAATACATTAATGACACCAAATTGGAGAGGAAAAACTACTTTCATCTGAAATATCCATCCTGTGTTTGCATCATTTTAAAGATTATGGCACCATTTTTAGTAATGATAATATTGAGTCTGCAACTGAATCTGACAAACTGATTTCTGCCAGCACCAAATTTGCTAATATTTTTGTCATGTCATACAAACCTTTCTTCACTCTACTTTGCCTGCATTTAGTGACACATTTT
Organism: Proteles cristata cristata; assembly: GCA_017311185.1. NCBI lineage: Eukaryota > Metazoa > Chordata > Mammalia > Carnivora > Hyaenidae > Proteles > Proteles cristata. The sequence continues at coordinate 544,766 of JAESUZ010003798.1, read as the reverse complement.
AAGTGTCAATGACAGCAGGATGACAGCACTTTTCTTGATTCTTGCAATGCCCAACCATAAATCATATCCCGTTGAGCTAACTTAATGTTGTCCATCTGTTCTAGCTCATTATATGCCATCCTCAATTTCATATTAAGAAACTCCAGTTTATTTTGAAATTAATGGTTCATGCTTATGTACACCAACTACAAATCTGAATTGAGCATTTCATCTAGATATCACATTATAATATATGTACAAGACATATATATATGAAGAGGTAAGTATACATAATTATAAAAGGAAATAACTTAAGATACCTCGTGATTAAATACAAAGAAATACATATAGGCAATAAAAAGAAGTGGGGTTTTTTTTTTTGATAAAATGAATACAATCTATATTTGTTCAATATTTATTCTTTATGTATATATTGATTACTTATTATGCTATGTAGTATTGACTTTAAAAGCATAATTTTGCTTTTATTGTAAGATAATCTACTGTGATGTACATATGAGTGTATAACAATTAACTTACATTATCTTTTGTTTTGCACCATTTGGTTTGGTTTTGTTTTTTGCAGCCTCTTCTAAACTCTAAGGAAGACTGTTATATAGGAACTTCACTTCCCACAGTTTCTTGCTAAGAGAATTCTGATTTAATGAGTATTACTTTAAACTAAGATTGGGAATTTTGATCTATTCTAATTTCTTTTTATTCTCAGTGAAATGAGAACCCATTATATAGTTTTTTTTAATGTTTTATTTATTTCTAGGAGAGAGGGAGAGAGCGTGAGCAGGGGAGGGTCAGAGAGAGAGGGAGTCACAGACTGAAACAGGCTCAGGCTCTGAGCTGGCAGTCAGCACAGAGGCCGACGCGGGGCTTGAACCCACGAACCGCGAGATCATGACCTGAGCCAGGCGCCCCTTAATCAAAGATGATATAATCAAATTTACATTTGAAAAGATATTTCTGGCTATGAAAAAGATAAATTATTTTTAATTGAGTGTAGAAGTGGGGGATGGCTATTAGGAAGCTTGTGGTATTACAGGTAAGATATAATGTTGTCTTGGACTACAGTGGTGGAAATAAATATAGAAAGAAAAGAGGGGCTTTTCTATATATGTTAGGCTAACTCAACTGGTGTGCAACCTCATAATATCACACACAAAAGACATCTGTTTTTCAAACCAGAGTCCAATAGACATAAGTGTAAACTAACAGTCACTAAGGACTAAACTTCTGTTTTGAAAGGGACACTATAGTCTCTCAAGATCTTGTCTTCTTTTTAATTAAATAGAACATGGGGAAAGAAAACATGAAGAATCTCATTGTAAGTTGTCTTTTTTATTAATAGATCTTTTAGGGAAGTGGTTTGTTTTCATTTATGCCTGCTTTTCACTGTTTAGAACTGAGTCACTTTGTCTCATATACTTGTAAAGAAAACTAGAAAATATAATTAATCTAAATTTCCAAGAGTACATGGGAATTGTTTCATAAACAATTATATAATCTCCACTATAAAAAGAGAATAAATACATTCAGCTTTGAAAATATTGAATTATTGGTATCAAGAAAGCCAGTAGTCTGCGGATACATGGCCTGAGTCATATTTAAACCACAGAGAAACTTGAATTGGAATTAGTTTGGAGAAGTTTAGAAAAGAGTTCATGAAGGAGATAAAAATCAAAATGGATTTATTTAAAGCTAGGAAGACATTAAAGACATATTTTTGAAGGTCAAGATATCCCACATTATATGAACATTATAAAAAGCAAATATAAAATAGCAGGAGAATCTAAGATGTATTTAAGGAATAATGACATTTTATACTTTGGTTAAACAATAAAATATGATCTGAGTTTGGAAGGTCAGACTTTAAAAATATGTGCATCATATTATAAAGTTCCTTGAATGCCAAATTGAGGTGTATGAACTTTATCTCATCAATAATTGGGATATATCAAAAGCTTTAGTAAAGTAGTATGACAAGATGACAGTGATGTTTAGAGTAGGTTACTATGGAAATATGGAAAAAATCATTGAAGTTAAAATTCTGCTTTCAGGGAGTCATTCAAATATAATGGAAGTAAATAACAATGTGTATCTTAAGATAATAAAGACACTTAACAACTAACATGAAGGAAATAAAAAGGGAAAAATTGGTGGAAGGAAATGACCCAAGTAGAACTAGGATTTAAAAAAAAGTAAAAATAAATAAAATAATAATAATAATAATAATAATTTTAATAACCTAAGTAATTGATACCAATGTCAGATAATGGAAAGTAATAGGGTAAAATTCATATGGGCATATCAAAGTTAAAATAATAGTAGATCCACAAAATTGTTTTCAAAAATTGGAAGTAGGCAGAATATACATGTATAAATATAATTTCCAAATTTATCAGAAATTAGACTGAAAAGTATATATCTTCTTGTCATTATAATTAATATATGGATGTTATGGCACCCTATTATGCAAAAATTACCCTCAAGTCTTTGCAAAATAGCTCCCTAGTTTCTTAATGCAGTGTCTGTGTAGTATGTGGTGCACACTTTCCTTCATCATCAGACTTTGATTACCACCTCCCAGGTGATGGAGATTTTTCACATTCCATAATATAGTGAGTGAGATTATTTGGCTGAAAAATGAGAACAATGGTTTCTCTTGCTTTCATTGTGAGCTCCTTTACCACACGTGGGACACACATTTTCCTTGCTTTCCTCTGTGATATGATGTGCTCACTGGGATGGGATTTACCTTTCCTGTGTTGTGGGGAAAGACTACGTCTTTTCCCATTGCTCCTTCTAAAATCATGTACTTAGGTTCCATTCATAGAGGAGAGAGAAAGAATCCCCATTTTATAATTTGGTCCAAGTTCTTACCCTAAACTCAAAATTATCAAGTAAATGACGATGATAGAAAGTTTAATTTTTATATGTCTCCTAAGGCCTAGAATAAATTTGTCTCAGAATGTGCAGGAGCCATGGATGGTTAACTGGAAATATAGTTTCCAAATCCATTCCACACATAATACACAGAAATCCAGTGTCCTCAAGCACCTGAAGAAATGGCTTGAAAATCTTGAAAGTTAGAAATAAAAAGATCTTAAGGGGCCAAATTGAAGTGAATATTGTAGAGGCACCTCAGATCCAGTAATATTGAAAGAATATCTTTTTAAAAGAGGAGATAAGTAATCTAAATTAGAACGAAGTGGCTGTGTCTCAGAGTGCCTGGGTGGCTCAGTGGGTTGAGCATTTGACTCTTGATTTTGGCTCAGATCATAATTTCAGAGTTCATGGAATCAATCCCCACATTGGACTGTTTGATGACAGCATGGAGCCTAGTTGGAATTCTCTCTCTCCCTCTCTCTTTCTGCTCCTCCCCATCTCTCGCAAAATAAATAAACTTTTTAGAAAGTTTATTATTATCTCTTGAAGGCATTATTGAAAAGAATTGATAGTACTCTTTGACAGATGAACAGTAAACATTCCTAATGGCTGCCATTAATATTGTCATTATCATTTAAATGAGTTTTAAAAGGAAGTACAGTGAGCCTCAGTATGAATATTCCATGTATTTTTAGGTGTGTTTCAAGTAGATGTTATTGAGCATTGAGACAAGTAATGCTGTTCAAAAGACAAGTGGTGAAACTTTATTCCACACTCTGGAAAAATGTGGCTGGAGTAGAGCAATTATATTCTAAAAGTTTCTTTCTTGTTTCCTAGGTCATCCCTTTCTTTGTATTTCTGTTAGAGAAAACACTCTTTTCATGACAATTTGTGTGTGTGTGTGTGTGTGTGTGTGTAATGTCTAGGGATTTTAACTGTACTTTCAAGAGATGTAGGGAAAAGCGTGTCTACTCTATCTTCCCAGAAGTAGAAATCCTCTGCCAAATTGTGTATATTAGAAAAAAGAATTTTAACAAAATACTGAAGTTTTCAACTCTTGAATCAAGAAATGGAATAACAAAATAAACCTAAATAAGATAGAAGGTAAGATTGTATAAAAATGACAGTGGAGTTAATAAAATATAAATACAAGTTAAGGAAGCCATAACTTAAATTCCTGGCTCATAAAGACTAAATTAACAAAAGAGATAATTTATAAATAAAAAGGTCAATAATTATAAATACAAAAGAATTGAAAGATAAAGTATATACTCTATATTAAAATATCTAAGTAAAATACAAATTTTCTACAAAGATATAATTTATCAAGTTGTCCTAGACATTAAAAATTAATAGGCAAAAAAAAATCCTCAAGTCAGATATTTAACTTCCATCCTTTCCCCACAGATAAAAATCACAAGGGTCAGAAGGTCATTAGTCAAATCTATTGATTTCTTAGAAAATAATTTCTAATTTATAGAAAACTATATTAGGGGCACCTGGGTTGAACCCTTGACTCCTGATTTTAGCTCATGTATTGATCTTGCAGTTTGTAAGATCACGCTCCACAAGGGGCTCTGCACTTAAAGAGTGGAGCTTGCTTGGGATTCTTTCTCTCTCTCTCTCTCTCTCTCTCTCTGTACCCTCCCACTGAAAGAAAGAAAGAAAGAAAGAAAGAAAGAAAGAAAGAAAGAAAGAAAGAAAGAAGGAAGAAGGAAGGAAGGAAGGAAGGAAGGAAGGAAGGAAGGAAGGAAGGAAGGAAAGAAAGAAAGAAAGAAAGAAAGAAAGAAAGAAAGAAAGAAAGAAAGAAAGAAAGAAAGAAAGAAAGAAAGAAAGAAAGAAAGAAAGAAAGAAAGAGAGAGAGAGAGAGAGAAACCTTAGGAAAAAAATTGCACCAAGTAAAATTATACCATTCATTTTTAAAAATAATAATTCTCTTTTCAAAGTTTATATATTGAGAGAGAGAGAGAGAGAGAGAGAGGGAATGAACGGGAGAAGGGCAGAGGGAGAGAGAGGGAGGGAGGGAGAGAAAGAATCCCAAGCAGGCTCCACACTGTAATCGTAGACCTTGACACAGGGCTCGATCTCACTAACCATGAGATCATGACCTGAGCCAAAGTCAAGAGTCCAATGCTTAACTAAATGAGCTACCGAGGTACCCCACCTAATTTTCTGAAGCTAATCCAACTCTGAATCCAATATCAAGAAAGTAGAAAAATAGATTATTTTCTTTTTGCCAAATATGACAAATCCTATTTGAAACATCAGTGTATTGGTTTCTTATTTTTAACCATTTCCTCTGATCCAGTATTGTTTAAGTAAGTAAACTGGTAATTGTATTTTATCACCTTAATAAATTAAGGAAGAAATTCAATATGATCCCTTCAATAGCTACTCTAAAGTCATTTGAATAAATTTAACAAATTTTCATAAGTGAATAGAATAGATACACTTACCTAATTATTAATAAAGTGATATTTCCTTAACTCACAATCTGTATATGACCAAAACATTCAAAAACTATTAAACACGCACATTGGAATTAAATTTAGAAATATGATTCCATAAGTTTGTCTTCCACAAAGCCTTTTCTGTATGTGGATGCAATCAAGCAAAATAAATGAGAGATACAAGAAGATAAAATAATATTTATTGAAACAATGGATCTAACCAAGAAACGCAATAAAAGAAAGTTCAAAATGAAATGGTGAGCTTCGGATTCAATGTAGTGTAAGAAGAAATACACTAGCTTACCTAAATGGGAACTAATCTATCAAGTGAACTTTGCATTTTATCATTGGGGATTTTAAGGGAGAAACATTATTCAAAGCACTTTCTTTAGTATTTCAGTGAAAAATAATTACTTGGTTTTAATATTATAAATATTACTACTTTCCGAATGTTTAATCAAATTATAGATAAAATATGAAAAGTCTAATAAGATTAGAAGAAACCATGTAAATGTACATTTATATTTTGTAGGTGATTTAAATGGGAAAAGCAGCAAGGGAAAGAGATAAATATTAATATCTTCATCTTAGAGGGATTCAACTTTAAAGCAAAATTGCTAAAAATAGATTTATAAACATTTAAAATATATTGGCAAGTCCAAATAGTAAAATAATAATAAAATAAACAAATATTTTCCGAAGGGGAAGAATAGTTAAAACTGGTGGGGTTGGCCAAATTCTCATTTTTCATAGAAAAGATCCTTAAATACATTACTTAACTATTATAATAGAATGAAATATTAGAACCTCAAATGGAAAAAGTTAAAAGAGTCTGCCTTTGGCAATGTAATTAAGGGTATATTACACTGGGATTTTTAAATCTTGTACTTGTATTTCATTTACTATATTATGGAATAAATATAAAATGAAGTAAAAGAAAACACTGAAGTATGTATTTTAGTCAGACTTGTGTGTGTGTTTGTGTGTCTGTGTGTCTGTGTGGACATTCTAATCCATCCCATAAACATCGTTAATGCATGAGAATTGTCGATTTTTTCCCCACTAGAACCAAATAAGTTAAACCAACATAGAATATTGTGTTTAATTATTACTAATACTTTGAAATACTGAAATAGGGGAGGAAAAATAATTTTCCCTTCACTGGTATGTAAATACAGTCTGAACATAGTCTTTCTTTCTCTGTGGGTCTCTCTAACTCTCTCTCACACACACACACGCACACAGGCATACACCAACCAGCTATTTTGTTCATAAGATAAAATAATTGCTTATACCACTATTCAAGATTATCTCTTATATGGCTTAAAAATCCAATACTTTATTTTTAATTTGAGATAATATATGCCTGAAGTTTTCCTACCACAATGTGTTAGCTGTGGTTTCCCCTTTGACAGCATTGCCTTTACTGTAATTTCCATATGTCGAAGTTTTACAAATGCTTTAACATATCCTACGCAGATACCACCTCACTCATGAAAACTCTCACATCACTTAACCATAGCTAATATTTTTCCACTGACCTTATTTTATCCTTAGAGATTTTGTGAAACCCACTTCCTTCTATTTGTACATTTAATGGGGAATGTAATATGTGTTAAAGAACTCTTAATAAACCAGTGACTTCTGTGTCTTGCACAATGATATTCTTCCTGCAGTAGTAGTTGTTGATTGACATTTGTTCAAAATTTGATCAATTGCTTTCTGTATAAATATTTAAAAACCCATAAAATGATCATGAAAAAGTACTTACTGACATATTTCAATAATTGGAATACACTGAATTTTGATTTAGAATAAAAATATTTATTTCTTTTACAAAAAAATCTTTAAGTCACTGGACCAAGTAATTGCAAAATGGTTTTTTACTATTTAAAATATTTTTGTTTTACTAATTGATGGAGTATGCAGTGTGTCTAGATAGTAAGCAGTGTAAGAGCATAGCTGCACAAAACATGCTATCCTCTATTAAAAGTTTATATTGGAATAACGTAATTTTGGTAGATTATTACTATAATGAACTAAAATATATTAAAATTTTATAATTTTTATCAGAGTTGCATTTTAAGATACTCTCTAGATCAAATATCTTAATGTAATTTCTTGTATCTGACTTCCATAATTTTTCTCAGAAAATATTTCTGTAGCATGTTTTATATTTGACTGTCATAAGTGTTTTTTCTCAAAAAGAATTTGACTTCATTTTTTTTTGGATAGAAGTGGTAAAATTATCCCGTTATGAACTTAATATTTATGTTCCCTCAAAATTCATATGTTGAAGCTGTAACCCTCAAAATAATGATATTATTAAAAAGGGTGCTTTGGGAAGTGATTAGGATTAGATGAGGTCATGAGGGTGAAGTTCCCATGAAGGGTTTAGTGATATTACAAGAAAGAGAAGAGACACCAGAACATGATCTTTCCACCATGTGAGCGAATATGGAAAAGACAATCTTCTGCAAGCCCGGAAAATTGTTCTAACCAGGAGCTGAATCAGCTAGCACTATGATCTTGGACTTCTCCATCTCCAGAACTCTTAGAAATATTAGGGGACTAAGAAAATAGCATAATTCTGGAACTTGATTTGCCCAAATTGTCAAAGGATATTTTAAAAATTATGATGACATATGTTGGTTTTTAAAAATTCTTCAATGAAGGTTGCCTTTTAGTTTTGTTGTTTCCTTCACTGTACAAAAGCTTTTTATCTTGATGAAGTCCCAATGGTTCATTTTTGCTTTTGTTTCCTTTGCCTCCTGTAGACGTTATCTCCTAAGAAGTTGATATGGTCAAGGTCAACGACGTTGCTGCCCATGTTCTCCTCTAGGATTTTGATGGTTCCTGTCTCAAATTTAGGTATAAATTTAGAATTTATTTTTGTGTATGGTGTAAGAAAATGGTCCAGTTTCATTCTTCTGCATGTTGCCATCCAGTTTTCCCAAAACCTTTTGTTGAAGAGATGGCCTTTTTTTTTCTTCTCTATTGGATATTCTTTCCTGATATGTTGCAGATTAATTGACCATGTAGTTGTGGGTCCACTTCTGAGTTTTCTATTCTGTTCCACTGATCTATGTGTCTGTTTTTGAACCAGTTCTGTACTGTCTTGAAGAATACAGTTTTGTAATATAATTTGATGTCCAGAACCATGGACTTTTCTTTTCTTTTCTTTTTCAAGTTTTCTTGGGATATTCAGGATCTTTTGTGTTCTGTACAAATTTTAAGATTATTTGTTTTGGCTCTGTGAAAAATGCTGGTGGTGTTTTGATAGAGATTTCATTAAATATGTATATTGCTTAGGTAGTATAGATATTTTAACATTATTTGTTCTTCCAGTCGGAGTACACAGTTTTCAGTGTACAGATTTTTTTTTTAAATGTTTTATTTATTTCTAGGAGAGAGATAGAGAGAGATGGCGTGAGCAGGGGAGGGTCAGAGAGAGAGGGAGACACAGACTCTGAAACAGGCTCCAGGCTCTGAGCTGGCAGTCAGCACAGAGCCCGACGCGGGGCTCGAACCCACAAATCGCGAGATCATGACCTAAGCGAAAGTCAGACGCTCAACCGACTAAGCCACCCAGGCGCCCCAAGTGTGCAGATCTTTTATATTTTTGGTTAGGTTTATTCCTAGGTATCTTATGGCTTTTAGTGCAGTTGTAAATGGGATAAGTTCCTTGATTTCTCTTTCCGCTGCTTCATTATTGGTGTATAGAAATGCCACAGATTTCTGTAGATTGATTTTGTATCCTGCAGCTTTACTGAATCCATATATCAGTTCTAACAGTTTTTTGGTCGAGTCTTTTGGGTTTTCTATACAGAGTATCATGTTGTCTGTGAGCATGAAAGTTTGACAGCAGATGACATATCTGATAAAGGGGTACTATCCAAAGTATATAAAGAACTTCTCATACTCAACAGCCCTAAAACAAATAATCCAGTTAAGAAAATAGGTAAAAGACATGAATAGACATTTTTCTTTTCTTTTCTTTTCTTTTCTTTTCTTTTCTTTTCTTTTCTTTTCTTTTCTTTTCTTTTCTTTTCGTTTCCTTTCTTTTCTTTTCTTTTCTTTTCTTTCTTTCTTAAAATAGTTTATTGTCAGTAAACTATTGCTTATTGTAAACCAATATGTTATCGGTTTACATATAATTTTCTCAAAAAAGACATACAGATGACTAACAGATACATGGAGAGATGCTCAACATCACTCATGATCAGGGAAATATACATCAAAATTACAATGAGATATAACCTCACATCTGTCAGAATGGCTAAAATTAACAAGACAGGGAACAACATGTGCTGCTGAGGATGTAGAAGAAAGGAAATTCTCTTGCACTGTTGGTAGGAATGCAAAGTGATGCAGCCACTCTGGATAATAGTATGGAGGATCCTCAGAAAGTTAGAAGTAGATCCAGCAATTGAACTACCAGGTGTTTACCCAAAAAATTAAAACAAAAATTGATTCCAAGAGATATATACATCTCAGTGTTTACAGCAGGATTATCAATCAATGATATACAAAATAAAGGGACCAAATTTCCATAGACTGATGAATGGATAAAGAAGTAGTATGTACATATATAATGGTATATAATATATATACTATTACTCGGCCATAAAAAAAATGAAATCTTGCCATTTGCAATCACATGGATGGAACTAGAGTGTATTATGCTAAGCAAAATAAGTCAGTCACAGAATGACAAATACCATAAGATTTCACTCATATGTAGTATTTTTAAGGACCAAACAGATGGATATGGGGGGAAAAAGAGACAGGCAAACCAAAAAACAGAATCTTAATTTTAGAGAATGAACCAAGGGTTAAAGGAGGGGAAGTGGGCAGGGGGATGTGTTAAATGGGTGATGGATATTAAGCACTTGTGATGAGCACTGGGTGTTGTATGTAAATGACAAATTACAAAATTCTACTACTTAAACAAATATTATATTTTATGTTAATAACTGGAATTTAAATAAAAATTTAAAAAAAGAGTAACAAAATTTCTCCATTGAGAAATTCATTCACTCTCCAAGTTTTCAGTGATGTATAACTAAAGAAAATATTGTTTTTTAAAAAATATTTCTTTGGGCGAGCACAAGCAGGAGAGGGGCAGAAAGAGGGAGACAGAGGATCCAAAGTGGTCTCTATGCTGACAGGCTGACAGCAGTGAGCCTGGTGTGGGGCTAGAACTCACAAACTGTGAGATCATGACCTGAGAAGAAGTCAAACACTCAACCGACTGAGTCACCCAGATGCCCCAAGAAAATATTGTTTTTATGCTTTTCTTTGTTTTTGTTCAGTGTGTGTATGTGTGTGCATATGTAATATTGGTGAGTATTTTTTAAGATATTGAGTGCTTGGTTGCTTCAATGTGAGGAGAATAAGTGGTGCTATGTGTAGATCATCAAGACATTCCATAAACCAACTATCAAAGAGAAGCAGAATTCATTAACTAGAGGAAACTAAGAAAATTGCAGGTCATCAATGGCCATCCTTTTTCTTAGAGTCTTCAGAAAGATTGGTGTTCAGGTGGAATTTCCAGCAAACATGGCAGGAGTAGAGACAAATCCTTAGGAATCTCGAAGGACAGGGTGAATCTAGATTACATATTCTATCATACTATTTTAAATTAAAAAAAAAGCCAGACTATAATAAACACATATGCTAATTTTCTAGTTTCCTTGGTAAGCAAAGTAAATTGAAAAGTAGGAGTGTCACAAAGTAATGCTAGCAGGGCTAATTTGCTGGTTCCAACTCCATGTTCTGGTACATATATTTTAAAAAGGTGAAAGTGGGTGACACTGATAATTATTTTTGGACAATAGGGTTTTTTGGGGGTTTCACAAGCAACTCAGAACATATTACGATTCTACCATTAAAGAATGAGTCAAAATACCCATTGTTTCTTTCTTGCCTTTGATGCAGGGCTACCTCCATGACCTGAGTTAGCCGTCATATCACTTAAAAAAATTATCAAGACAATTTCCAAACAAAAACTTTCCCATTATTATAGATATATGGAAGCAATGTGGACTACTAAAATCATTTTTATCATTTCTAATAGAAAAAGTTGCTACTATGCTTATTTTGCAATCTAAATTTGTATGAAATTGTGTCAATCACATTATGGTTTTTTTAGTGATTACCAGTTGATTTTATCTGTCTTAAATATTTCAACTGTTTTGTAATCTATTCATATTTAAGTAGTTGATGATGTAAGATTTAAGTTTAATTTTGCTTGACATTTAGAGAATCCATTTTAATATGCAAACTCTTAGATAACTAAACCATTTGTCACTTATCTAAGAGACAAATTGCTGCCAACACTTGTGATTCCTAAAGAATTGTGTTTTTCACCCTTTAAACTCTTTAAACTGTATTCATGTTAGAAACATATGGGTTTTATAAAAATAATTTCTTAATTTTTGTAAGAAATTGCCCAATTACTTTGTGATTACAGAATGTTAAAAAGGAATTGCCACAAAGGAATATCCAGATGGCTATAAGAAGTTACTAGTGATAGATGAAGTTTAAAAAGTGTGATTATTCATCTGTTCTTAATGGAGGTGTGACTCCAAATTATTTTCATGATGTAATTTTCTGATTTTCATGCAGAAATATGTTGTGGTACAAATGGGTTACAAATTTTGTTATGCATAAAATGGGACTTTATTTTTCTATAACACAATTGTTACATTTAAATTACAAATTCTCTAGGTGACTGAAAATAAATCTCAATCACTGAGGGTTCCTTTTGGTTGTAGAAACTATTAAATGTGCTATAATTAGTTGTCCCTTTCCTTTTTGTAAAATATAACCTAAGAACATGTGTCTACAGACAAAGGTAGCATTTTGTTTGTGCCTTTTTTTAAAGTCAGGTGTGGTTACACAACTTAATTCTGCCAAGTAGACGTAAGAAAACGTAGTGTGAGCAGAATTTGAGAAGGCTTTTATACTTATATAGAAAGACACGAACATCTCTCTTGCATTTCTTCTTTTCTATAGTTTTAAAAGCAGACATGAAGACATGGTGACTAGATCTAAAGTTGCTGGCATGGACCAATAGATGACACCAAGACCATGGCCATGGTGTAGAGCAACAAGAGAGAGGAAGTCTGACATTCCAACATTATGCATCAGAGAATCACATAGCCCTAGACAACATTTCTTTGGGTGCTGTTAACACGAAAGAGATGTATTTTCCATCTTGAAAACTCTATCATCATTTGGAGTTGAACTTCACTAGCAGCTAATCAAATCTTAACTAATTAAAGCCTAGTTATTTTATGGTTTCCTGTCCTGGGACTTCCATCATGTCTCTGTACTTGGAGGTTATAGCCAGTTATTGTTTATGGCTGCTGCACTCAATCTTCTACTGCAAGGTATCTCTTCTTCTCTGGTCCCCATTTGCATCAAGAGGTATGTTGTCAGATGGTCAGGTATGTTGTCAGATAGTCATATATGTGTGTGTGTGTGTGTGTATCCATATATATATATACATGAATGAATTATATATATAAACTTTTCTCAAAGATTTCTTTTTCTCTTCCTTACCAACCAATGAATAATTATTTTTGTCTAGGACAGGAAAAAAAATACCACTTAAAAAATTAGGCTTCCAAACCCATAGTCCTACATATTTCAGGGCTTAAGATATTGCAACCCCAAACCACAGTATCATAAGCCTAAAGGTTTGGCTTCTAAATGCAAAATATTTTCTGTTTTTTTTTCTGCTATGCTATCCCATAAGAACCACTCTCTGAAGGTGAAATGAAAATGACATACGAGGTGTGGAAAAAAGAAAAGCAAACTTTCATTTTTATCTCAAAATATTATTCTACCACAAATATAATGAGTAATCTGTAAATGTGGTACTTGTAGGTTGATGTATTTGTGTGCTCTGTCTCTAAGAACATTTTATCCTCTTCTACCTGAAATTAATTACAAGGATTTCACATTTTAAGAAAACTGTATAGTTTTACTTTAGCTCTAGAGATGTTTAAGCATTAGTATTACAAAAACATTCTTCCATAGCATGCAGGTATTCAATCTGGATGAGTAGGAGTTTTATTAATTTCAAATCTAATTGAATCTTGCAGAATGCACATTTTTTGTTAAGTAAAAGGTAATACAGCTTAGTATATACCACTAATGATCAACTTAGTTTCTCTATGCATTGAAATCTTGCTAAAAAAAAAAAAAAAGAACAGCTTTTGGACTTAGAAAAGCTTAATTTAAAATTTTAAATTGCCAATTTGCTACATATTGATATTTGTCCTTGCCAAAACTGTTTAGCTTGTTAGTACCATGTTTTCCTAATAAGAACACTTAATATAAAGTAATTATTGTATAGATAAGGTCAAGGCTTTATATAATTTAAATAGAAATGCTGACATAAATTGGGATCCCAATAAATGTTATATTATTTCCCTCTTCACTTTTTTAATAGTCCCAAAATACCATTATATGGATAAACCTAAGTATGATTTATTAAAAACTGATGGGTGCTTAATTGAAGATTAAAGAAAAGTATACTTGTCAATGAAGCTTGGTCTGGAATGGGGATGCATGTTTTAATATGATTTGTCAATTCTATTATTTATGGGGAGCTAAGTGTTTAGAAATTTAACAAATTAACTTAAAAAATGCAGGCATTTAATGCAAGAGCAGACTTAAGTTAAGATGTCTAGTTTTCAGAAACAGATTGTGGATAGCCATAAATCCATGAGGAAAAATAGACAGTATGAGGGGTATTTGATAGAGTCAGGAACACAGCAGTACTTACTTAGAATTTATCCTTACAGTACTAATGAGATAAATATAGCATGATAATGCCATTAAAAATAGTAATCTAATAGGAAATATGGGTATGTAATTAATGATTTAATAAAATATAAAAAGTATAATAAATTTTGTATGGAAAAGATACACATGTCATACAGAACAAAAAGGTTATAACTGACTTCGGTTTATCAAAAGGGATGACATAATCTCTAAACATAAATCAGCAGGTTAATGCATAGATATTAAGACTTAGTAGACAAACACTACATTGAAAAATACTGAGAATAGAAACAAAATGTGAGGTTATGGGCACCTGCATGGTTCTATCATTTGAGCATCCGACTTCAGCTCAGGTCATTATATGGCGTCCATGAGTTTCATCTCTGCATCTGGGTTTGTGCTGACAGCTCAGAGCCTGGAGCCTGTTTCGGGTTCTGTGCCACCCTCTTTCTCTCCTCTACTCCTGCTTGCACTGTGTCTCTGTCTCTCAAAAATAAATAAACATTAAAAAAAAAAGAAACAAGATGTGAAGTTCACAGAAGTAGTATTTCAGTAATATTAAATAACAAATTTTAAGAATGAGTGACTAGCAAATAAGAATTATCATATAAGTTTTAATAAAGAATTGTATCACATGAATTGTCTTTTAGAGTTATTTCACTTGATAAAATAGATGTACTTAACAAACTGTAAGGAAAAAATGTTTGACCATGAGGCTTGTTATACTGCTTCTTTAAATAAGTGATTCAATGCCACATTTAAAAGTACATTAATATGAGAATAAAAACTGAAACTCCAATATCCATCTTCTTTGTTGATTTTTTGCCTTCCACTGTGGAATTCCACAGAATTATGATTTTGCTCATTTTCTATTTCACATTTAGGAATGATTATAATGCTACTAATAATAATTTCTTATTAACAGCTAGGATTTATTACTTCCTATAGACCAGACACTGAAGAATCATGTATTATTCTGTTTTACATATTTTGGACCTATGTTTTTGGTGCAGATGCTGCTGGCCCAACAAGATGTGCACCAGTTACAGCATGAGAAGGGCTAACTCAAAAGTGTAAGGAAGTTGATACTCTGAGATATAGTGATTTAGAATTTGAAAAAATCCTGACACAGAGCTCCTAGAACCCTTGGAATTTCCTAAATGATCTCCTAAGAGCAATGAAGATATCTTTTGTTAAGTTAATGAGGTGACTTTAAGAAAGCTCTTAGGTCAGTGGTTAGTTGATAGGAAACCAACCAAAATTGGAGGGTCAGAACTTTTATGCTTGGAGAGGAGAGGCATTGGAGGTCTAATCAATTTCCAATGGCTAATGGATGTAATCAATCACACCTAAGTAATGGAACCTCCATAAACACCCAAAAAAGAGAGGATTCAGAGAGCTTCCAAATTGGTGAACACATGGCGATTGTGGGAGAGCAGCCCACCCAGAGAAAACAAGGGGCTATTCATCCTTTCCCAATAACTTGCCCTATGCATCTTTTCCACCTGGTTGTTCCTGAAATATTCTTTCTAATAACTAGGTAAATTGAGTAAATGTTTCTTTTGCAGAAGAAGCTGTTTTAGCAAATTAATAAAACATAAGGAAGGGGTCTTGGGAACCTCTGATTTATAACCAGCTAGTTCAGAAGCCCAGGTAACAACCTGGATTGTGATTGGCATCTTAAGGAGGGAGGGGAAAATCTTAACTTGTGGGCTCTGATACTATCTCCTGGTAGATGGTGTCAGAAGTGAGTTAAACTGTGGGGATACCTAATTAGAGTTCACTGAGAAATGGAGAATTCTTTGGTAGTCTGGAAAAATAAACACACGTGGAACACTCGATGGAGAAACAGAAAATCATGAATTAGTGTACCCCTCCTTCATTCCTTAGATAGACAATTCTTTTTTTTTTTTTAATGTTTATTTATTTTTGAAACAGAGAGAGACAGAGCTTGAGCCAGGGAGGGGCAGAGAGAGAGAGGGAGACACAGAATCAGAAGTAGGCTCTAGGCTCTGACCTGTCAGCACAGAGCCTGACGCGGGGCTCGAACCCGCAAACTGTGAGATCGTGACCTGAGCCAAAGTTGGATGCTTAACCGACTGAGCCACTCAGGCCCACTCAGATAGACAACTCTAAAGCTCATTCCACTAGGTTTGTTGGAGTGGCCTCAGGTAACTAAACCCCAGTTGTACAAAGCTATAGCAAATTCAGTCACACATCTTTAGACTGGCTTTACCATAGGCCTTATTTGCATATTCTTAGTTCTGCTTCTTTTCCTTTGCTTCACTTCCCATGTTGAACAATCTACACTCAAGCAGTTGATCCAGTGATGGGATGGGAACCAAAAGAAGTTAATCTATGGATGAAATTCTCAGACACTGACACTCTGCAGGCAGAGACAAGGACCCTCACCACATCTGTGGCACATCAGTGCATGGTGAGAACCTTAGGCATATAGTAGGATCACAGTTAGCAGGGGCCTCACAGGTGGACGACTGGAATGAGTTTCAGGTGTATGGTGAAGCATTTGCTTATGGCAGGTATGGGTCATGAATGGTATAAGACAATCAATGTTCGTTTTAAAGATTATAGTAATCATTGGCTTGTGGCAATAATTTTAGAAGCCCAGAAAAAAGTAACAGTCTCAACTTAACCAACATCAAATCAAGGCATACTGTCAAAGTAAAAATACCTTCATGACCCTTATGTAAGACACCCATAGCTTTTATAAGCATAGGGAAGACTCTCCTGGAAATCAGGCACAGGATGTAATCATAAAGATAACAAAAAGATACAAAGAGGATGGGATACAGTGTCTCAATAGTTCTCTTTGACAAGTTCTCCGATAAGGAAAGGCTGACAACTTGGGGCCTAGACTTGCCAGTGATATATAAGTGGTAGAGCTTGAGAATCCTGAACACACACATTTCCCATAACCGTTTGGGCAAGTAAAATCACCTCCTTTACCTTTTAGGGAGGAAATCAGCTAGTCTTCATGTGGAAACCTTGCGAAGTTCTCAGGCTAAGCAGGTAGGGTAAAACATAAAGCTTTGTAAGGGGTACTTTATTGAAATGAAGGTGTTTACTCATCACTCACATTTCATACCTCAGGAAAGAAACCTGGGAAAAATCTTAAAATACTTCCAGGGATAGCTCCATGAAACTTGAAATAGGATGACCTACAGTCAATGTGGTAGGACATGCTTGGACTTCCTTAACAGAGTATGGAGTAAGGGTTTAGATAGTTCTGGACTAAGGTTAGAGCATTTATTAGGGACACACAGAATTTAACATTTGGCTGTATTCCCTAGGAGAACTTAGATGACCCCCTTCAATAAAGGAAGAAAAAATAAGGGAAAACATTTTCTTCAGTAAAAAAAGAAAAGGCGAAGGGCACTGTCATGTTTGAAAAGCTCTGTGGTGTTTGCCTTTGTTAACCAAAGTTAATAGTAGGAGATTTGAGTATGGAAATGTGCTCCCTACTCTCACTGAACTTAATAGGATTCTGAAATTTCAGAAGCCCAGGAGTTC
Organism: Proteles cristata cristata; assembly: GCA_017311185.1. Classification (NCBI taxonomy): domain Eukaryota; kingdom Metazoa; phylum Chordata; class Mammalia; order Carnivora; family Hyaenidae; genus Proteles; species Proteles cristata. The sequence continues at coordinate 527,109 of JAESUZ010003798.1, read as the reverse complement.
CAATTAACTGAAAAAAAAAAAAAGTAGATTTAATTACCTCAATGGATAACAAGGCTAGAATGGCAACTTGGATGCCTTGACATTCAAGGATTACTAATAAAGCTAAAACATCACTGTCATTCTGGTGTCAAGATACTTCTGCAGCTAACCAGGCTAGTTCCTGGCTTATCTATGGAGAAATTAAAAAAAAAAAAATTGAGAGCTGAAAGCAAAATACCGATATTAACTAGTACAACCATATTTCTTACTAGTTTCCAAATCTAAGCCAAATCTTAAACCCAGAACCATTGAGGAGACATATGCTTTTGAGCCAAAATCCTGAAATGGTACAATAAATGTATAAGACAAATATATGACAAGAAATTGTCCAATCCTTTCCTAAAGGGATTTATTACCATTAATCAAAGGGTTAGAGGAAAATAAATCATCCAGGGACATTAGGATTAGGTAGGTTCTGACCCCAAGATAGTATGAGGGGATACCACACACCATAACAGTCCTTCACACAGAGGAAAAATTTGTGGAATTCAAATCTGAAATGGAATCATGGTTCATGTGCATTTCAGATGGTTTCCAATGTCCATTTCAGATGCTTTCAGAGGTTACCCATCCTCTGCGAATGTTCTCATCCCAACAACCCATTTCAGTTACAACATATTGTACATATTTCCCATTCTCTACCCCAAGTATTCACAGGGTCACTAAGTGATTTTCCTGCAGGATGTTACTCTGATGCATAGCTAAACATGGAAGTTATAATTATTTGTTATACTGTATTAATTGATTACCATACAATTCCAACATAAAATATTCTTTCCTCGTAGTGGAAATTACATAACAAGAAAATGGATATATTTCTCAATTACATAGTAGTGAATAATTCAGAAAATATCTCATTTCTACCAAATCTTTATTCTTCTTTTAGAATGACTACTTCTCATTTTTATCCAAAATTGTGATTCAAAGTAAATGAATATCAAGAGATTCATTAAGAGATTTTTATTAAGAGATTTTTATTTTTATTAAGAGATTATCCTGAGCATTGAATACCATGCTAAAAATATTTTTGCAAGATAAAATTCCTTAATTTTAAATATGATGAAAACAATAAGCTTCTGCACAGTGAAGAAAACAATCCGCGCAACTAAAAGGCAAACTATGGAATAAGAGAAGATATTTGCAAATGACATATCTGATAAAGACTTAGTGTTGGGGCGCCTGGGTGGCTTAGTAGGTTAAGCGTCCGACTTTCGCTTAGGTCATGATCTCGCGGTTCGTGAGTTCGAGCCCCGCGTCGGGCTCTGTGCTGACTGCCAGCTCAGAGCCGGGAACCTATTTCGGAGTCTGTGTCTCCCTCTCTCTGACCCTCCCCTGCTCACGCTGTCTCTCTCTCTCTCCTAGAAATAAATAAATTTAAAAAAATTAAAAAAAAAAAAGACTTAGTGTCCAAAATATATAAAAATCTTATAAAACTCAACACCTAAAAAGTGAATAACTCAATTAAAAGTGAACAGAAGATATGAATAGACAGTTTTTTTAATTTTTTTTTTTAATTTTTATTTCTAGGAGAGAGAGAGATAGCGTGAGCAGGGGAGGGTCAGAGAGAGAGGGAGTCACAGACTGAAACAGGCTCCAGGCTCTGAGCTGGCAGTCAGCACAGAGCCCGACGCGGGGCTTGAACCCACGAACCGTGAGATCATGACCCAAGCCAAAGTCGGACGCTTAACCGACCAAGCCACCCAGGCGCCCCATGAATAGACAGTTTTTTAAAGAAGACATCCAGACGGCCAATAGACACATGAAAAGATGCTCACCATTACTGATCATCAGTGAATTACAAATCACATCTACAATGAGATATTACCTCACACCTGTCAGAATGGATAAAACCTGTCAGAGACTGGCTCTGGCAGGGTCTAGGGGTCCCTGAAGGATGGACGGTGTCAGCGAGGGAGGGATGAGAGAGCCAAGAGAAATTCTTTCTGGTCACCAGACAGGCATCTCTGCTCTGACTGGGCTCAACTTTATTTTATAATTAAGTGTTTGGGGGATGGCACAGAAGTGGCATTTGCCTTAGACAGTGATTTCTGATGACAAACTTCTTTGTTATGTAAGAATTTCCCAGAACATAGATATGTAGAAGACTCCTGCATAACCTTTATCAGTAGTGATTGAGGTAGGGGATTTAGATGCTTATCCTATGGGGAAGGAAGGCATCTTTAGCATACAAGACAATAGTTTTAGCATAAAAAGGGTGAAGTTACTTCTTTGTGGACAGGGGTCAATAGCTTATTTGTTTAAGGCAGAACTATCAAGAAAAATAGGTCTTTCAGGGAACACCTTTGCTCCCCTAATCACAAAAGAAGAAGTTCTTCAATAGGTTCCTTCACAGGGAGCAATCAGCATATTCAAGGCCAGAATAAGTCACTCACAAATGCCTTAGGGAGCCATTACTCCAAGCAGAAACAATTAGGTGGGAGTGGATATCTGTCCTTAACTCTAAATTAGGCTCTTTGTCTCAGGGCCAGACTCAATTGTAACTCTTGTGTTCTTAGCCCCCTTTATTATGTAAATCTTGGATCTGTAAGGCCCAAAGGAAGAGCCTTTTGACAATCATCCACAATGCTTTCATCTGAAGTTTCTTTTGAAAAGGCAGTAATATGCTTTTCCTTATGAGCAATCTGTGTGGGGAATATCGGTCTGATCTGGAATATTGTGAGGCCTGGTCAATACCAGCAGCCTCATTTCCAATATGAGCCAGTAGTAGCAGAAGGTGATACCAGTTTTTGTTTCTCATGGCTGGATCTGTGCAAAGGCTGCCACTTCCTCGCTGTGACTGTCATCCAGCGAGGCCAGTGCAGCTCCCAGCAAAAACCAACAACACAATATAATTTATTTTAATCTATAGAGTCTGTTTTTTTCATTAGCACCTCTTTTTATCTGATTAAGTTCAAATCATACAATATTTCTAATTTTATAAAGAAATACATTAAAATAGTTCTCACTGATACACTCATTTAGGACATACAAATGACATGAATGTATATGCCAAGTTGTAGCTAAGTGATAATATAGGAATAGAAGACATAGAAACAGAAAGCTTTCTGTTTGTTGTTCTTCAGTGCAGATATTAGGAGTGGTGTAATGGAAGATTGTGAGATCCTTTTAATTGCCTGAATGGATGGAGTTGAACTCCTGAGAGGTGCCCTTGGGTCGAGTAATAGATTTTCAGGCTTCATTATGAACTCTAGATTTCGACCTGTGGAGAACTGTATTAATTATCTGTCTAGGGTTCCTTAAACAAATGATATAATAGTGTTTGGGACTGTTACTCTAACTTACCATGTCATTTGAAAGAGAGTAGCTGAGGCAATTAGCCATAAACAGAGAACAGAGTGATACCAGACACAGATGAGTCAATAAGTGTTAGTCTAAGCATGTCAGGCAATGATATGCTAATAACATTCTGGAAAGTAAAGCAGAGTGAGTTTTTATTGCCAAATGTGAGTTAAGTCCTATCTTAAAACTTGGTATTTAAAACTTATTTTGTTTTTCTCTGTATTAAAATTTAGAAAGGGATTTACTAATTATTTTTATTTTTTCTTTAAAACAAAAAAAATAAAGGACAAATTTTAGGACAGAAAAAAGACCATTTAAATTTTTTCCCAATGTTTATTTGTTTTTGAGAGAGAGAGAGAGAAAGACAGACAGACTGTGAACAGGTGAAGGGCAGAGAGACAGAGGGAGACACAGAATCTGAAGCAGGTTCCAGGCTCTGAGCTGTCAGCATGCCTAACCTATTGAGCCACTCAGGCAACCCCAAAATAGACTATTTTAAAGATGATGAAATAAAGTTACTCTTTAGCTTTACTAAATGGTTGTAACTCAGTGGTTGTTATAATGAATGGTTGATCTTATATACTTGGTTAGGGTAGGAGTCATTAAACTCAATTCCCTTTGATTTTAAATCCAGTGATCAGTCCACTAAATTGCATTGCATTTCATGGGACACAGAAAACTGAAGAATATCACAAATGAAATATCTACCAACGGTATCAGTCTCTCTGTCTCTGTTTTGAGTAAATTATTTTTTCTTTTTACTTATATTTCATATTCCTGGTGCAAAATGATAAAATTTTTATTATGTCACAACGAGTGGAGAGATATTTATAAGAATGAAGGAGAATAAACCTTGAGATAAAGACTGAGAATTTTTATGTTAGATACTACTAAGTAACATTTAGAAGAATATCATATGAGCCTTTATTCATAACCTATAAAATGGCAGTATTAATGAATTCTCCCCATAATTTAAACAGGCTGGGCAAACAGGCTATGTAATTCTCTTCATTGCCACAGTTACTCTATATTAGTACTGTGTTTATTTAAAACACACATATACACTCATTCATTTATAATGTATTCTTAACATATAGATTCTATGATGAAAATTGCACAATGAAATTGTTGCTTATGATCATATTTCTGCTCAACAATTCACACAATTACGCCAAGGTAGTCTGAGAGAGAAAAAGTCTTGTGGCTGTAAGAGGCAGTAGTGGTTGTATAGTATGGGTGTATTGTTGGGAGCCGTTTCTGAACTCATAGGTTAAGAAAACTCCTTATGAGGTTAAGGTAAGTTGCACGGACTCTTACCTTCAGATGGCGACCCTGATATCCACCTGCCCCCAATTATTTCGGCTAGAGTACCAACCCCCAAGTCACCATGTTAATAAATATTAGGAGTGACTCATTCTGGCTATGATATGCTGATTGCACTTTGTGAAGAAGCTTACTGTAGGAACATCTTCTTTTGTGGTTATGGGAACAATATTGCTTACCTGATACCTCCCAGTAAGTGATGACTTTCGCCTTTACTATGCTAATGTCACTTCTGGGCTATTCCCCATCTTTTGCATATCAATGTTCTGGAAAGTCTTTACTGATAAAAGGATTTATCATCAGAATGCCACTCCTATGTCGTCCCCCAAACCCTAAATCAGAAAATAACGTTGAGTCTCAGACAGTGCAGAGACGCCTGCCTGGTGACCAGAAAGAATCTTGCACCTCTCTCATCCCTCCCTCGCTGACACCGTCCATCCTTCAGGGACCCCTGGACCCAAATGGAGCTGGACTCCCGGCAGTGTATTGAAGAACCAAACCAGCGCCATGACAGGCTTCAGAAGGCCCCAGAAATTAAAAGGCCCAAATTTCTGAGACATGACTCAGCAGGCTTAAGCAACTGCCCTTCCCCCTGGCCTAATCAATCACCGGAGGTTGGGAAAGTACCAGATGTTCCCGCCACTTTTCTGGCCCGCTTAGTTTTAAACCCACCAATCCCTCTGCGCCGCATCAACCTCTGCCGCATCAACCTCTGCCGTCACTCTGTCCTATCACATTGTAGTCTCTGCGAGTCACCCGTTTCCCCGCCCTAACTGTGATAAAAACCCTACTCCTTTGTTCGGGGCTCTCAGCACGGATCCACTGCGTTGGTGAGGTCTGGGAGCCTGAGCGTAAGCCGGAATAAACGCCCTTTGCTTTTGCATACGTGACTGGGACTCCTTGGTGGTCTTGGAATTTTGGGGAAACCGCAATCCGGGCATAACAATATGTGTGTGTGTCTGTTTGCCTGTATTATAGAGATGTAGATATGCATGTGTTTTATAGTATTTAAGATAAAGAAGGGAATATATTAAGAACATAACCAAATTATTTAGAAAAAAGGTAACAATTTTGTGGAAATAACTACAGTTTGGTGACATTCCCTTATGGATCTTCCTTCATTTGGCAGTGTAAACAACTGTAACAGTGAGTTATTTTCCCTTGATTGACTCTTCCTTGTGTCCTATCAATTTTTCTGACCATTATTTCAGAGGATCTGCGTTTTCTTGCCTTGAACTTCATTCTGCTTCCTCATTCTTGAACATTTACAGCATGAAGACATAACCCACATTTGATAAGGCTGACTTGACTAATGTTAAAGGACAACATGGAAGAAGTACTAACCCTCCTTCTATCAATATATGTCTAAATTAAATCTTTGTTGACACAGTGAATATTTTATCAATTTAATTCAGCAAGAAACTAACAACTGATTGGTTTATTTTAGGATGCCAGGAATGGATGGAGTGTAAAAATAGTTGCTTAAACTCAGGGCTTGATTAAACCTGATTTACTTTGGTATCTCTCTTCAATTGGTGAATGATGGGAGGGACATGGGAGGGGTTGTGTATGATGGTAATTCACATTCTAAAGCAAAGCTCTCTGAGCTTTAGTTATTTATTTTTTATTCAAAGCAGATTTTTCTCTGCCCTTCCTCTTTCACACAACTTGACTCTACTTTTACAGTCTACACTTTGTGTCATAGTTGTCAGCATTTAAGACAGACTTTTAAGCTTCTTCATTATAGGTTTTCAAGTTTCTAACATATCATCTTTGCAGGATGTGTGTTATTGGTTATGAATGTTTGGCTTTCAAGATCTTGCTATAAGCTCAAACTCAATAAAAGTAATTAAAGCTCAAAAAAAGAAACAATGTTAATACTGTTTGCTCTATAGATCATCCAGAAAATAAAGAAAATCCATTGTATTTACCTAATTTAGAAGTAATATTTACTTTTTCTAGTAATAAAAAGCACTTCTCATTGTAACATGAAACAATAGTTCTCTAATGTTTTAAAAAAGTGATTACATGCTGTTTATTTTAATCAGATTACTCTAGAAAAATTCAGTTTATTTTTGCTGAAAAAAATTTAATGTCAAGCTAACCTTCCTACTTAATTTGATAACGGAATCAGATAGTGATTGCTAGCATATTCTAAAATTGAATGCATTGTGAGGCTTCCAAGGAGACGAATGATTTTTGATATTTTTTCAAATATAACTACAGATATTGAATATTATTTCTTAAAAAACTTGTTTGTTCATATACATTTTCCTACTTGAATTTGACATTAAACTTCTATATTTTATAAAATATTATGAAAATACTATTGATGATATTAGCAAGACCTCTGCATCTGAGAAATTTTCAAGATATGTATAGATATAAATAGATATGGACCACTTCAGATTTTGGGTGGTTGGATGTAATTTTCCTAAATGAAAAATGTTTATTAGATACTTTTTTGGATAAAAAGTATTTATACAAAAACATTTAAAATTAAACAGACAAATACTCTAAATGTATCAAATAAATTTCTTACAAAAATAAATGTTAGATGGAAACTCAGTGGCATTTTGTTTTGTACAAAAGATTAAACATGTATATTACATTGACACGACATTTTCATACCCTGACCTGCTATGCTTTACTATTTACGTAAGTTCAATTCAGTGAAAGTGATTCCTCTCTGTAACTTTTGTCATGGATTGTAATGCGGTTGAATATGTCTCTGGGAGCAGTATTAGATTGATTACCAGAACTGGTTAGAACCATTCATGTATGGGAGACCTTTAAGTCTTCTGGATACTTTGGAATTAAAAATAATTATGGTTCTTTCCTTTGAAAACCATTTTAAAGCTTTTGGCTCAGAATGGAGGTAGGTAAATCTTTATCTTACCATCTTCATTTATTTCAGTGATCAGAATTTCTAGACTTTCAAAGGTCAGATGCTTTCCAATGTGTAGATTCCATTTAAAACGCCCCTGGAACATATTCCTATCATCCAGTGAACAAGTGCATGTAAGTAAATATGGTCATAGTGTACAAAAGATTAACACTGGCTATATACAAAATTAATGCTGACCATTTAAGTCATAACTTGGAAAATATTCAAGAACTGAACAAGCACTCTGCTGATTGGTCTTGTGAAAACAGACCTGGTCTTGCATTTAAAGACTTTGTTTTTCATTTAGGGAACAAAAAAAATAAAATTATATAATACCTATGGATACTGAACTTGGCAATATCTGACATACGTGACTGTATTTATATAATGTATATAAATTGTATATATACAATTATTTATAGATTGTGTATATATCATAGATTGTTTATATAGAGTTTATGATATACTGTGTATAATATCCAGATACATAGATATTGTAATTGCTATTTGACTTATCGATTCCACTTCAGGGAATGTATAATAAATAAAACAAGTATTTGTATTGGAGTAAAAGAGTGGAAACAATTAAAATAACTATTAATAGGAAACAGGCTTAATAAACTACAGAATGAATGATGCAACTAAAAATAACATAGACATGTTAATTTTATAAATAGTTATAAACTGTTCACTTAGAGATTAGACCTCTGATTTAAACTACTATTGCCCATGACTAATAACAAGACCCAAGTGTTCTTGGATACATTGTTTATTCAAGTCCTGATGTTGGGGAAATACAAGGTAGGGCATAGTGTTTCAAGAAGTTCCTCGAGACAGCCTCTTTGCAAAATGGTAGAGAAACTAACAATAAAGGCACTCTCGGTGGAAAGTTGGAATTTAAGCAACACAAATAGTGATCATAATTGATTATGAAACAATGAATTAAAAATCCTTGAGAAGAATTTAAAGAGTGTAAGAAAATTAGTAAAACTACACAATAACGTCAAGTAATGAATGAGAAGAGATTAATTAGAAAAGTCATTGTTTTATAATCTCCAATGCAAAATGATTAACAGAAGAAACGTCAGTGTGGGATGAAACCACTGAATGGTTGACTTAGAAATGAAGATATTACTGATGTCTAAAAGTGTCTCCCCACAGATTATTTAACTAATCACAAAAGAAAAAATAAACTTGTATACTGGAAAGATCTGGCAGTTACCACTTTGATCAACTGTTCAAAGATATTTTTCTTAATGCCAGTATGAAAACATCATCTGCCTCCTGATGGAAAGGATTCATAATCTGCTATGATTACTTTGAGTCTATTCATCTTCTGACATTTTTATATAGAATACAAGTAGTCTTATAATAAATTAAATGACAGCATGAGGAAACAAAGAGATATATTCTGTAGGTAAACTTTTTAAAAGTCCATGTCAAGAAAAATAATGGGATTATTTTCTCTGATTTTCAGTGACCAAAAAAAATCTCATAAATAAATACAACTCATAAATCTTGATTAAATCTTTCAAAAAAATTTTAGGCAAGAAGGAGAGCTTGAATTTGTACAGGAAAGTAGATGATAAGATGTAAGGATTGTTAGTTTCTTTAGGTAGATATGATAATATTGTGCATATTGAAGCCAATGTCTTTGCTCTTGCAAATGATAAGTATTTAAATGTAAAGTGTCATTAATGCCTGCAAATACCTTTCAAGTCACTCATTTTTATATATAAATATATTTAAATATTTAAATATATATAATTGAGTGACTTGAAATACGTATATACACATATATATGTGTACATATAAAAATATATATCAGTGAATGAGAAAGATAGTAAGAGATGCAAAAATAGCAAATATTAAAAAGCAATGAATCTAATAAGGGATATTTAAGTGTTATTTATATTAGCTTTCAGACTCTTTGCAAATGTTTATTTTTTTATTAAATTTTGAGAAAAACAGAAGTTGGAATCATTATTCCATCTTTATAATCAATGGAAATTGTATCTTAAATAAGCATATAATATCTCTCTATTGGATTTTAAATAACCTTTCATTTATGATCAACATCACAGCTTTAAAAATTTTTTTATTTAATTAGTTTTTAAAATTTACAACCAAGTTAGTTAGCACACAGTGCAACAATGATGTCAAGAGTAGATTCCTTAATGTCCCTTACCCATTTTGCTCACCCCCCCGAAACCCCTTCAGTAACCTTCTGTCCTCCATATTGAAGAGTCTCTTATGTTTTGTTCCCCTTCTTGTTTTTATATTATTTTTTCTTCCTTTCCTTTATGTTCATCTGTTTTGTATCTTAAAGTCCTCATATGAATGAAGTCATCTTATATTTTTCTTTTTTTGACTGACTAATTTTGCTTAGCATAATACCCTCTAGTTCCATCCACATAGTTGCAAATGGCAAGATTTCATTCTTTTTGATTGCCGAGTAATACTCTAGTGTGTGTGTGTGTGTGTGTGTGTGTGTGTGTGTGTGTATAGATCCATCGATGGACATTTGGGCTACTTCCATACTTTGGCTATTGTTACTAGTGCCTTTATAAACATTGGGGTACATGCATCACTTTGCAACAGCATACCTATATTCCTTGGATAAATACCTACTAGAGCAATTGTTGAGTCATAGGGTAGTTCTACTTTTAATTTTCTGAGGAACCTCTGTACTGTTTTCCAGAGTGGCTGTACCAGTTTGCATTTCCACCAGCAGTGAAAAGGGATCCGCTTTCTCTGCATCCTCACCAACATCTGTTGTTGTTTGAATTGTTAATGTTAGCTATTCTTATGGGTGTGAGGTGATATCTCATTGTAGTTTTGAATTGTATTTCCCTGATGATTAGTGATGTTAGGCATCATTTCATGTGTCTGTTGGCCATCTGGATGTCTTCTTTGGAGAAGTGTCTTTCATGTCTTTAGCCCATTTCTTCACTGGATTCTTTGCTTTCTGGGTGAACATCACATCCTTGGTTGATAAAGAGATCCATTCTTCTCAATAGTGTTCTCTTCTGTGTGTGTCTGAATCAGTTTTATTTCCCCTAGTTTAATCACTTTGTCATACTACTTAAAGCTTTCTTTCAAGGTAACAAAATTGTTATTCAATATTATGCTTATTAATAATGACATATTTCACATAGCATTTCTTTTATCTCATTGAACTCTCTAGGAATTATTTTATTTCATTATTATAGCTTAGAAAAACTATTAAATTGTATAAAAATACTGTATTTTTCTACTTCTTTTTATTTACATATGTCTCCTCCTTATGTTTCAACTTTTACATGTCTGATGAATGGTGTAAACTCTTGGCTCAGCTCTGAAGAGTACATGTGTGCATTGTGTGTGTTTGTATGTGTGCATGTATGTGTTTGACATATACATAACAATTAGAAATATATTAAGTTTATGAACTAATTATTTGTTTAATTTTTGGTGTTTGTAGAACATTCAGAATGAAATATCAGTATGTAGTTGGTTACAGGTTGCTGAGCTAAAATCCCCTTGAATCCTATGCTTGGTAGTTAAATTTAACTTTGGACATAGTACCCAACAGATAAGGCCTCTGCTATCTGATATGTAGTTAATGGTATTGCCAACACTATAAATAAAATGCATATAAGAATGACACATATGTAATCAAAAAAGTTACATATTATCATCTAAATGTAAGTAATATCATTACTATTACTGTCTTCTGGAGCTTAAACGTGAGTGTAATAATTGATTTAAGATTTGAGAGACACAAGTATTTGAAGCAGTTAAAATATGTGGTATTTTCAAGGGGAAATAGAATGAGAGGAGAGGAGGAAAAAAGTTAAAAATCAGAATTAACAAAATTATCTAAGTTATCAACACAGTGAATTCAGAAGGATGTAGACTAAAAACAAAATGAATTAAAATAGAAAAAATCAATGACTCAGCATTTTGAAATTATTTTAAAAATCCAACCTATCAACAGAATGAGGAAAAACAGACTAAAAAAAAGAAAAGAAAATCTCGGTAAAAAAGCAGGAAAAATGCAGAAAAAGAAAAAATTATTTTCGTAAACTAGGAGTAGAGGGGGAGTTTCTTAACGTGATGAAGACTATCTGCAATACTTAATGGTGAGAAACTAGTCACTAGTTAGCATAATATTTCACTGTGAGAGGCTTGAAGCTTTTCTAGTAAGGTCAGGAAGAAGTTAAAGATGTCTGCTCTCACCACTCTTTTTTTTTTTTTTAACACTGTACTGAAAATACTAGCTAATGCAGTAAGGCTAGGAAAATAAATTAATGGTATACAGATAACAATAAAGATATATAACTGTATTTGTCACAGATGAAATGATTATGTAGAAGATACAAAAGAATTGACAAAAACAAAACAAAATAAACCCCTGTAACTAATAAGGAATCATGTTAAATTTGCAGGACACAAAGTTAATATAGAAAAGTCAATCAATTTCCTATATATTTACAATAAACAAGTGCAATTTGAAATTGGAAACACAACAAAATTTACATTAGCACCCCAAAAGCAATAGTTAGGTATAAATCCATCAAAAATATGTAAAAAATAAACTATATGAGGGAAACTACAAAATTGTGATGAAATAATTCAAAGAAAAATTAAACAATGGAGGGATATTCTATGTCCATACATAAGAAGCCCAAATATCATCAAGGTGTTAGTTCTTCGCATCTTGATTTCAAGATTCAGCACAATCCCAATAAAAATTTCAGCAGGCTATTTTGTGGATATCTACAGCTGATTTTAATGTTAAATGGAGAAACAAAAGACCCAGGATAGCCAACACAATGTTGATGAAAAAGAAGAACAAAGTCAAAGGACTGATACTGACGTGGTTCAAAATTTACCATAGAGCTACAATAATAAAAAACGTGTGGCATTGGTAAAAACAATAGACAAAGAGATCAATGGAACAGAAAACAGATCCCAGAAATAGACCCACATAAATACAGTCAACAGATTTTTGACAAAAGAGTGAAAGCAATACAATGGAGCAAAAAATAGTCTTTTTGACAAATGGTGCTGGAACATGGGGACATCCACATGAAAAACAAAAAAGGATTGAGAACAGATTTATACCTTTCACAAAAATTTGTCAGAGGCCGGCTCCAGCCGGGGTCCAGGGGTCCCTGAAGGATGGACGGTGTCGGCGAGGGAGGGATGAGAGAGCCAAGAGAAATTCTTTCTGGTCACCAGGCAGGCATCTCTGCTCTGACTGGGGCTCAACTTTATTTTATAATTAAGTGTTTGGGGGACAGCACAGAGGTGGCATTTGCCTTAGACAATGATTTCTGATAACAAACTTCTTTGATATGTAAGAATTTCCCAGAACATAGATTTGTAGAAGATTCCTGCATAACATTTATCAGTAGTGATTGAGGTAGGGGATTTAGATGCTTATCCTATGGGGAAGGAAGGCATCTTTAGCATCCCAGACAATGTTTTTAGCATAAAAACGGTGAAGTTACTTCTTTGTGCTGTGAGCAGGAGTCAAACAGGTCTTTTAGGAGACACCTCTGCTCCCATAATCACAAAAGAAGTTCCTCAATAGGTTCTTTCACAGGGAGCAATCAGCATATTCAAGACCAATATAAGTCACTCCAAATACTGATAACAAATGCCTTGGGTGGGGGGCAGTGCTCCAAGCAGAGACAATTGGGTGGGGGTGGATATCTGCCCTTAACTCTAAATTAGGCTCTTTGTCACAGGGCCAGACTCAATTGTAACTCTTATGTTCTTAGCCCCCTTTATTATGTAAGTCTTGGATCTGCAAGGCCCATAGGAAGAACCTTTTGACAATCATCCACAATGCTTTCATCTGAAGTCTCTTTGGAAAAGGCAGGAATATGCTTTTCCTTATGAGCAATCTGTGTGGGGAATATCGGTCCAATCTGGAATATTGTGAGGCCTGGTCAATACCAGCAGCCTCATTTCCAACATGAGCCAGTAGTAGCAGAAGGAGATACCAGTTTTCATTTCTCATGGCAGGAGCTGTGCAAACACTGCCATTTCCTCGCTGTGACTGTCGTCTGGTGAGGCCGGTGTGGTTCTCAGCAAAAATTATTTCTAATACCTAAATGTAAGACAAAAAATATAAGACTTCTAGAAAATAACATAGGAGAAAGTCTTGGTGACCATAGTGTGTAGATAATTTTTAAAATATAACACTATATGCACAATTTTGGGAAAAAACATAATGGATAAGCTGGACTTCATTAAAGTTAAAAACTTCTGTTCTGCAAAAAAACACTGTTAAGAAAATGGGAAGATAAACCATAGACTATGAGAAAACATTTGCAAAGATATTTTATAAAAGACTGTTATCCAAAATATACAAGTAGCTATTAAAATTGAGCAATAAGAAAATGAACAGCTCAATTAATAATGACCAATGGCCTAAAGAGATCCCTTACCAAAGAAGATGTATAGGCAGTAATTAAGCATGCGTAAAGATACTCCATATCATATGTCATTAAGGAAATGCAAATTAAAGCAACAATGGGATTCCACTACGTATCTTTAGAATGGCCAGTATCTGGAGCACTGACAACAGCAAATGCTGGCGAGGATGCAGAATGGTAGAAGTCCCACCCATTACTAGTGGGAATGTGAAAGGGTACAGCCACTTTAGGAGACAATTTGTCAGATTCATACAAAACTAAACATACTTGGAGCACCTGGTGGCTCAGTTGGTTAAGTGCCCAACTCCTGATTTTGGTTCAGGTCATGACATGGTTTTTGAGTTTGAACTCCACATTGGGTTCAGTGGTGGCAGTGTGGAGCATACTTGGGATATTCTCTCTCTCAAACTAAATGAAAAAATACACACACAAATAAATAAATAGCAAAACTAAATATACTCTTACCTTTGCAATTTAACAATTGTGCTGCTTAATATTTACTTAAATGAACTGAAAACTCATGTACAAACAAAACTTGCATATGGATGTTTATACCAGCTTTATTCATAACTGCCAAAACTGTGAAGCAACCAAGATGTTCTTCAGTAGGTGAATGGATAAATAAACTGGTATATCCAGAAAATGGAATACTATTCAATGCTTAAAATGAATGTGCTGTCAAGGTCTGAAAAAACATAGAGAAAGCTAAACTGAATATTATTAAGTGAAAAAGCCAATCTGAAAAAGGTGTAGCCTAGATGATTGCAACTGAATGTCATATTAGGAAAGTCAAACCAATGGCGAATGGACCTGCTGCGTATTCTACGTTGAAGTCGGAGACTAGTTCTGATTCTCCCTCTGTTAGGTCGAAATATCAAAGGTTTCCAGAATTTAGGGAGAAGAGTGGGATGAATAGGTGAAACACAGTGATTTTGAGAGCAGTGAAACTCTTCTGCATACTATACTGGTGACACATGTCATTATAAGTTTGTCTAAACCCATAGAATGTACAAAATCAAGACTAAAGCCTAATTAGCTGAGACTGACTGATGAATCATGCAGATTCATCACTTGTGACAAATAGAACACTCTACTGCAAAATGTTAACAATGCGGGAGGCTATGTATATGTCAGGATAAGGAGTACATGCAAACTCTATACTTATTCTTTAATTTTGGTATAACCTAAAAGTTCTCTTAAGAAATAAAACCTATTAAGAAAACAAAACAAATCAAACCATTATGTTCTAAGAATGATGTAAGAAAGAAAATTTTAATATAGCTAACTTTATTTTTGAGATGCTACTTTAAAACAGGCTCTGTTTTCAATATTTAATTCATATTGTTTCATTATTCTTCTAATGGTCAAGAGATTCAAAGGACTCTTTAAAAGGACTGTAATTATATTACATTAATTACAAAGATATTTTCCACCACATGGTGATTTAGCGTCTCACTTCCTCCTATATTTTGATTACAGCATATGTAAGATCTTGTTAATTTTGCAGGTAAGGGAATATGACAAAAAGGCGCATTTATTGTTTAAATGCTTTGGGCCACATTGTAACATTCTCTACTACTGGTTACAGTTCATTGGCAAGTACTAGTCACATGCAACACCTAGAATCAAGGGCAACTGAGAAATACAGTATTTGGCTTTTCAGGGTTATCATAGTTACAACTATATATTAAGCAATGGGACCTACATTTTTGCAGATGGTTATTGTATCTACTTCATAGGTTCTGAAAAGCTGTCATTGAAATCATAGTTGATTTCTTTGCCAGTATTATTCCATTCTACTCAAAATTGTGGAAGCCCACTGTGACTGTTCCACAGAACACCTGCCAATACATTTATCTGTCAAGAAACTTTTGGAGAACCCAAATTGGGAGGAGTCCTCATTAACCCTGAGTGTATTCATAAAGTCCACACAACTCATAGGTTCTTCCTTAGGAAAACATAGATATATATACACAAATTTGCTTTCAAAAGGTGAGTATGTATCTAAAATAGAGAATTGCAATGCAATGACAATTGAAAAAAAGCAACAATAACCACAAACATTAATTTAAATAAGTCAGAGAGAGACCAATATTATATGATTTCTCTCATATATGGAATTTAAGGAACAAAACAAATGAGCCAAAGAAAAAAACTGAGACAGAGGCAAACCAAGGAGAGGACTCTTAAATACAGAGAGCAAACTGATGGTCACCAGAGTGGAAGTGGGTGGCTGGATAGGTGAAACAGGTGATAGGGATGAAGGAGTGCACTTGTGGTGAGCACCTGGTGTTGTATGGAAGTGTTGAATCACTCTACCATACATTTGAAACTAATATTACATTGTATGTTAACTAACTGGAATTTAAGTAAAAACTTCAAAAAGAAATATTTAAAAATTATACTGTGTGTAAAAATATCAAGTCATTACAATAAATAAATAAATAAATAAATAAACAAACAAGTAATTAATAGTGCAACATATCTCTACAAGTCTTTCTACCTAAACATGTTGTTTTTATTCTTATGGTATATAGGTGGATATGGAGTGAGAAATAGCCATATGTAGGCATATTTGGAAGTACAATCATTGTTGATAGATTAATTAGAGATTAATGAGAATTACTGCTGACAGGGAAGATTCAAGGGCAATGGGCAGCACATTGAATAGTCATGCTATTTATGGAGATAGGGCACCATGGAGAAATACCGCAGCAGGCAGTGCTAGTGAAATTAGAATTAAATCAAAATTTTAGTTTTGATTTAATTTTAATGTTGAATTGCTTGAACGATTTCCAGTAGGCACTTAAATATAAGAATTGACAGCATTGCAAAGAGGTTGAGGCTCGGGAGAAAACATCACAATTTATTTAAATGCACTCAGTATTCCGATCAACCATTTTTACAAAAAATGTGAGTAGATACAATATTTGTATTCAATTTTTAATGGATAGTATTTCGAATATGTCACAGTAACTTGTTCTTGTCAAATCAGCTTAGAGTACAATGATGATGATATTGTAATTTTCACCTTTCAGATTCTCAGTCATTTATTATATATTCTGGTAGCCAAACCTTTGTATGCTGCAGGATATAATATAAAGAATTGAGGGGCGCCTGGGTGGCTTAGTCGGTTAAGTGTCCGACTTTCGCTTAGGTCATGATCTCGTGGTTCGTGGGTTCGAGCCCTGCATCAGGCTCTGTGCTGACTGCCAGCTCAGAGCCTGGAGCCTGTTTCAGTCTGTGACTCCCTCTCTCTCTGACCCTCCCCTGCTCACCCTGTCTCTCTCTCTCTCTCCTAGAAATTAATAAAACATTAAAAAAAATTAAAAAAAAAGAATTGAAAAATTACCTCTCTTTCTTTGCTTTCATTTCCTTCATAGAAAAAAATAAATATACTGGAGACTCTTGAGCATCTACATTGAAAACAGATGATAATTATCATTTTTCTACTTCATGGAGGCTTTAACAATGTTTACAAGATTTTCTAAGGTAAATATTGCAGTAGATAATACATTATGGGGGAATACTCTCCATTGTTCAAGAGTCTTTACATTCTACTTAAACATATGAACCATATCCATTTTGTCTTTTATCAATCCATCCTTCTTAAAATCTTCCTTTCATTACAATGATTGCACAGTAGAGTTAAAAGGTCCTCTCTGAGTAAAATTCCACTCTACTCAAAAAATCAGATCATATGTTATTTAGAATATAAATCGCTGGTCATGGAATCATTATGCATGGTTTTCTATATTCAGATTAGGTAAATATTTGTCATTTCATTAATCAAGCCATTGAACCTCTTTATCCCTCTATTCCTTCAAAGAAAAACATAACCTATCTAAATTTGAAATTTCTAAGATATTAAAATTAGATATACTATTTACTTTGCTTCTGCAAATCATTCCAAGATATTAAAACCAAATGAATGCAAGACACGCACACCATCAATCAAGATTAAAATCCTTTTGAAAGTCACCTAAAAAGTTGTGTACTTTAATTGTGTAGGGTGAAAATCCCCAGGGCTAAGGTATTACTTTTGCTCATTTCAGTGACCTGACAACTTGGCCAAATTAAACTACTTCCTCAAGAATTACCATTCTTTTATGTCTCTGGTTTGGGTGGGCAATGAAAATGTTTCTTGTGAAAGACTTGAAAGGTGGTCGTGAGGTTGCAACCATTTAATGGCTCATCTCCACTGTCACTGATCTAGGGGACCATTGGGTGGGATCACACAGTAGCGATGCCTCTGTTGTTCTTCCTTCCATGAGACCCTTTCTTGATTTCTCTGACTGTTGGGGCACGTTTGTGTGTGTTTAGTTCTGGAACCAACAATCCTAGCTTCTGAAGGATACCTATATCACAAAGGCCAGAAGCAACAAACACATGAATTTCACTCTGTCCTGTGGCTTGTGTTTGTATTTCTGGGTCCTTGCTTGTTCTTGCTCTCCCCAATCTTGCTGCATACCTTCCCTATTCCGCTTTGCCATCAAATTCAAAAACAGTGGCCACACAGAGCCTACTTAACAATCCCTGTGTAAGGTCAAATTCATGTAACAAATAACTTTATCATCTATGGAAGAGAACATAATTAACAGCTTTAATTTTAATAAAAATTAGACCTTATTCCTGAAATTTAACACTCATTATAATTAGTGAGATGATAGAAAATATTTCAATTAATCTGAAAAATCAATTAAATAAGATTCACAAGGGCATCTCTTTTATAATGAAATGTTAATCAATAAATCTTGATCTAAGGAGAAGTTCCAACACCAATTTACACAGGCAGGATAGAGGACAAATTATTACTCAATCCTGTTGTATGATTGAGGGGAGAGGAAATGGAGTCAAAACAATGAGGGAGTGAGTGATAATAATAATTAGAGCAGAATGTTCTAGGTGAATATAGATGTCATCTCCAGAGCACAGAACAGAAGGATAATTTCACATGAACCATCCTATACTACAGAAGAGAATGAGAAAATAGAGTAAAGGAAAATGTAATAATACCTGGAATTCAAAATCTGACTCATTTTAGCAAAATCCAAGAAATGGATAGGGATGCCAGTCAGGAACAAGATCAACTTTACATCTCATCTCTGAAGTGGTGGAGGAAGAGAGGAAATAGTGTACTGATGTAAAAAAGGTGTAAACATTGTTTTTACATACAAAAAACTTATAATCAGTAAAACACCATTAGGTCTTCTAAACTACAAGGGAGATAAAATAAATTAAAAATTCAAATATAGGGGCGCCTGGGTGACAGTCGGTTAAGCGACCAACTTTCACTTAGGTCATGATGTCACGGTTCCTGGGTTCGATCCCTGCGTCGGGCTCTGTGCTAACTGCCAGCTCAGAGCCTGGAGCCTGTTTCAGATTCTGTAGCTCCCTCTCTCTCTGACTCTCCCCTGCTAATGCTGTCTCTCTCTCTCTCTCTCAGAAATAAATACAAACCATTAAAAAAATAAAAAAAATAAAAATGCAAATATAAAGCCACTAATTTAGCATTTGGAAAGTAATAAATTGTAGGGAAAGGTTAATACAAATTTAGATAATTATAATAAAGCAAAACATACATATCAAAATTAAAGCAGATTGACAGCTGGGAGCCTGGAACCTGCTTCAGATTCTGTCTCCCTTTCCTTCTGCCCCTCCCCCACCTGCACTCTGTTTCTCTCTCTCAAAAATAAATAAACGTTAAATATTTAAAAAAATAAAGTATATCTGGTTTAAATAAAACAGTACTGTTGATCTTTGGTCCTAAACCTCTATTTACATGGCTGAGAATTAGGCCATTTAATTAGACACATCATCAAGCAGAGATTGTCTATTTAATATCCAACCTCTTATTGACAAGAAACATACCATAAGGATATGAGGAAATAAAAGCAGTGTCAGGCATATTTAAAGTTGGGTTTAGGGGTGCCTAAGTCTCTCAATGGATTAAGTGTCCAACTCTTGGTTTCCAGTCAGGTCGTGATCTCATGGTTTGTGAGTTTGAGTCCCATATTTGGCTTTGTGCTAACATTGCAGGGCTTACTTGGGATTCTGTTTCCCTCTCTCTCTGCCCTTCCCTTGTTTGCACTCTATTTCTTCCTTAAAGTAAAGAAAAAACCTTTTATTTATTTCTGAGAGATAGAGAGACAGCATGAGCAGGGAAGGGTCAGAGAGAGAGGAAGACACAGAATCCGAAACAGTCACCAAGCTCTGAGCTAGCTGTCAGCACAGAGCCCGATGCGGGGCTTGAACCCAGGAACCATGATATCATAACCTGAGCTGAAGTTAGACACTTAACTGACTGAGCCACCCAGGCACCCCAAGAAAAATAAGCTTTTAAAAGATTAAAAAAATAAAGTTGGGTTTTAATTTCAAGTGATCAGATACATGCTTTTATGTGTCTATATTGCATTACATTTTACTGCAATATTTCAGTGCTTTTGTGTTAATATTTTATTTTCAAGTGTTTTATTTTTTGTATCCAATTTTACTACAAGGGTAACAGGTTCTATGTAAGATCTATACTTCTTATCTGGAAAACATCTTATTCTTGGAAATCAATTGTTATGCACTCTACAGAGAGTTACTAAAATGTTGGAACTTTTCTGAATATAACACACTTTTATAGTTATAATAATATTGAGCTATGGTACTGATTGGCCTTATATACATATTTTCCTCAAACTATTTGAAATTACTTATTTCATATAATTTTCAGTGTACATATTTATCAGTGTGTGTAAATTCTTTCATGAAATTGAAGATGCAGTACTACAGCCAGATGAGGTGCCCAATAAAAATTGGGGAACATAAATGTGGAACAGAGAGAGGAAAATATAAATAGCAACTATGGCCACATGACCATTAGGAAAAACAAGAAATATGGAAACCAAGTGCATTTTATTATGTACTTTTATGTCCATATTTGTATAGACCAGTCAGTTTCCCCCTTCCTCTTCCTGGATATGTTGAACGTATTATTCAAGATTAGAATAATAGTGGATAAAAATGTGATAGGGACTTAGCTAGCATAACATTGATTATCACCACAAATGGATGCAGTTTTATGAGATTTATACACTCTCTTTAAGAAGAGAACATAACTGTGTTCTCTGTTGTCTAAGAGACAGCTGAACTGTGTGCAGTGGGTATTCTGGTTTTTGTTTCAGAGGCTTTGGCACAATTTAAAGGGTTTGTAGGGGCTCGGCATAGACTGGGTTGCATAGCATCACCGATACGCAGTTTCATACATCACGGATGGAAACCTGGAGATTTGCTCAAGAGTCTTGCTGAAGAGACTTGCACCATTTCTCTGTATGGGTTACACTTAAAAAATTCTCAATAGAATTGGAAGAAGTGAAGAAAACTTTTTCCATAGAAGGAAGTTGCATGAGGAGAAAGAAATCTTTTGAAATCAACAGCATTGCTATATGAGACAGCTAAAACACAATTCAATTGCTGACATTTACTTTAGATTCTAAGAAAGTTACTGAAAAATCTCTTGGGTAGCAGCTTCTAATAACATTGCTGAGATTCACTGTGGCTTCCAAACGATCTGTGAATCACCCATTTCTGACAACTTTTTATGATTTTAAGTTCTACTTGACTTACCAACAGTTTTGTTACCTTTAATTCCTCATGATAAATCTCCTTCTAGGTTATACCCAAGAGCATCTTCTGTTTTTCTAACCATATCCTCACCAATTAAATGGCTTATTCATATTATATTTAAAGCATTATTTTTAAATGAATTTAGTTTATTAGTTTTGAAATATATATCCAAGAAATACAAGTTGAAGTGCAACAAAATACCATTCTGGCTTAAGTTTGGCATTACTAGGTGCAAAGAAGTACTCTAGAGAAAGAAAACCTATGTTGATAATTAGAGCAGAAGCTGATAAAAATACATGGGAAACTTGTAGTAATTATCTAGAAAATTTGAAAAGATGTATAATTATGACCCAGCCATTTTATTGTTGAATAAATACACTAGAAAAATTAAATACACTACACCTATTCACACCAGACATGTACAAAACAGTTCATATAGTAGCATTTTGCATTGTACTGAAAAACTACATGCAATCAAAATATCTACCAGAAAAACTCAGAACAAACACAAAGAAGTGGACAAAACAAGCAACTAAAAAAATCTGAAATAAAAAAATATATATACATCCCCACAAAGCAGCAGCATCCAGGCTTAGCAGGATTGCCTAGCAAACTGGAGGTTACTCTTACAACTTAAAGCCATGATAAGTCTTCACTGATTAGGATACCAGGGCTCAATTCTCAGAATATATTTATTCTCAAAATGTGATAATGTAAAAATTTTCCAACAAGATGACTTAGTGAGACTTACTCATTTTGGAAATTGTATGTAGTTTTTTAAAGCCAAAATTACACTTGTGTTTTTTGCCATGTTAATATATTTCCATATGGAGAGTATAAAAATAGTCATCTCAAATCTCTTTGTTGTGAAATTCTGCATTCAGGGAACATTCATTCTCCTGTGCTAGGCTTGCTAGGTTCTGTGTAGGAGGGGGCTACACGTTTTGGTTGGGTTGAGAACAATATTTTCTTAAACCATAGCAGCTCATCATTCCTCATATTAGGCAAACTTGATTTCAGGCTGTAGTCATCAAAAGTGTGTTTATTTTGTAACTTGCATTATAATGAAAATTCTGGTGTCTCTAGTGCAAATGAGATTTTAATTACAAAGTTACTCTCCCTCCTCACTTAATCTTTCTCACTCTCTTCCCAAATATAGTTGGAACACTGGCTAATAAAACTCTCATCAGATCACTTCAAAGAAAAAAAAGAGAAAGAAATTTAAAAAAAAGAAAGAAAAAAAGAAAATGAAAGGAACATTTCAGTGTCGTGCCTCTATTCTGGATGTTTTTCTGGATTAAAGAAAAAACAGCCTAAATATAATTGATTCACCTTTGCTCCAAATAAAATAAAAAGTAATTGAAGGCTTCTGAGCAGAGTAGTGACAGAATCCAACTTATGAACTGTGATGTGTTAAAACTAGAACACACAAAATCCATATATATTGGATCTCTCTATTCTTAATTCAACTAAAACTTCACCCTATGGAGGATGTAATTAAAAGACATTAGAAATCAATAGTGAGAATGATTCACATTTTCCTATATAAATGTAAAATTACCAACTAAAATATTAAGGAGGAGAGGAGAGGAGCTCACTTGCATTTGCATTAGTAAAATGTGCCCCCTGATTAACCTAGTTGTTTTAATGTACCTTCTCTGATAGAAAGTATGACCCTGGGCAACGGAGTCCACATTGTTAGTAGAACAACTAATACAGATAAAGTTTCTTGTTTTTGTTTGTTTGTTTGTTTTTTGGTTCATTTTGCATGATAATAAAAATGTTTTAATGAAAGGACATATGGAACACTGTGTGATTTGGTATTTTAGAAAACATTTTGAGGATTTTAGAAATTATATATCTTCTTGCCAAGTGTCCTTTATGTTATCACTAAGAGAACTAACTTATTTTAATAAAACTAAGCTAAGCCTCCTCAGAAGATGATGGTAGTTTAGCCTAAAATGTATCTTTCGGAGCACCTGGGTGGCTTAGTCGGTTAAGCGTCCGACTTTCGCTTAGGTCGTGATCTCGCGGTTCGTGGGTTTGAGCCCCGCGTTGGGCTCTGTGCTGACTGCCAGCTCAGAGCCTGGAGCCTGTTTCAGTCTGTGACTCCCTCTCTCTCTGACCCTCCCCTGCTCACGCTGTCTCTCTCTCTCTCTAGAAATAAAAACCTTAAAAAAAATAAAAAAAAAATAAAATGTATCTTTCAAATTTGATTTTCAAATTCTTATTATAGTGAGAATAAGACTTACTACTGAAGCTAAATTATTGTTTATAAAAAACTGCGGGTCTGAAATTGGAAAACAAATAACTCAGAATTGCAAGAAGTTTTATAAGGTATGCTGCCATTTAACCTGATAGTTATGAAATTTTAAAAAAAAAAGCCTTTTGTAGGAAATATAAAATGTCTATATAGTAGTGCTTACATGTCCTGCAAAAAGTGTGCCACAGTTTTCAAAACACAGGTCAAACTTAGACTAACAAAATATAACCCTGTGATATAGACACTTCAAAGTCCCCCCCTCCCCCACCTCTTTTTATTCCTGTTATATGGAGTCTCTGGAAGAATCATCAGTTAGTTTGTAAACATTGTTCCCACTTTTTAGAACAGTGTTATTCTTCTAAATGTAGCTTCCCAACTCCCTATCTTAGTTTAACAGTGTTTTTAATCACTTCATCCTTGGAGAATTCACTTATTTTTCCAGGATGAAATTTGTAACAACCTCTGTGCTTCTATAGATCTCTCTGTATAGTGCTACTGGATTACTGACATATTTTGTTGTGATAATTATTCTATTGAATCTAATTCTTGCTATACTTTTTTTTTTTTAGCAGGGACAGGTTTTTTGTTTGTTTTCCCATGCAGCCCCTCAATGATAGTATGTAGTAAATTTCCTATAAATCTTTATTGGGTGAAACAAATATATTTTCTTCCATGATAATAATCCAAATAGAAAGAATATTAGGCATGCATTTTATAACTATTATTTACCAATCAAGGAAAAATGGGGAACCTGGGAGGCTCAGTCAGTTAGGCATCTGATTTTGGCTCCAGTCATAATCTCATAGTTGATGAGTTCCAGCCCCATGTTGGGCCTGTACTGACAGCTCAGAGTCTGGAGGTTGCTTCAGATTCTGTGTCTCCCTCTCTCTCTGCCCCTCCTCTGCCTGTTCTCTCTCTCTCTCTCTCTCTCTCTCTCTCTCTCTTTCTGTCTCTCTCTCTCAAAAATAAATAAACATTTAAAAAGGAAAAAAATCTTCACATATTTTTATACTTTTATCCACCTACCAGTGATATCTCTAGCATTTTAATTTATAACAAATACTGCTGATTTTATTTTAATGTCTCATAGCCATGCTACACAATATATGACATAATTCTTTTTTAAATTTTAAATTGTTTGTTTTTTTGTTTATTTTGAGAGGGACAGAGAAAGTGTTTATGATCAGGGGCAGAGAGAACGGTAGAGAGAGAATCTCTCCAAGCACATGGAGCGTGGAGCCCGAAATGGGGTTCCATCTCATCAACCCTGAGATTATGACCTGAGTCAAAATCAAGAGACAGATGTTCAACCAACTAAGCCACCCAGGCACCCCAATATACAGCTTAATTCTTGACTAAGCTTTTCAAAATACATTTCCTAGATATTTTTCACAAATTACAACTCTATTGTTTTAAGTCACTTAAAAATGATTTAATGCAAATAACATAGAGTCAAAATAAATTGTCATTGATTTTATTTCCCTCTTTTATGGTAAGGCAATTTCCCTTTTCCTATTAGAAATTTTTTAAAAAGTTGTATATACTCTCATTTACATTAAAGTTTCTTTTCCTATTTGAGAATATGTAGTGATAATAACTAGATATGTACCAAAGATGAAGTAATTGCCTGGAGATGCCCTTGCCTTTTCTTTGATTATAGAAGACAACCCATGCATATATACATTCCAAGCTCTTTGGAAGCAGATGTAGTCACTTTGGGAGTTAGTTATAATTCTTTGTTTCTACATCCTTTTAATTTTGTAAAATTAATCAACAGCTGGGACTATATGTGTGTGTGTGTGTGTGTGTGTGTGTGTGTGTGTGTGTGTTCTTCACATAGACATTCTTTCTATATACGTATCATTTTGTCTATCATGACAGGAAAACAGTAAATACATACATAAGTGTCAAGCAAAGCCCCCATTTCTAACAAAGTATCTTATATATGGTAGTCAATCCGGACTTATTTGATGAATGAATACATGAATGAAGACATGCTCAGTCTTTTCTACTTAATATCATTGACTTTTATTTTTGAAACAACAAATAGAACATTATGTGTTAAATATGTGCATAGCATATATATCTCTACTAATTTACATAATTGCAGTTGAATAAAGATTTCTTATTATGCAGCTTACCAATTAAGATGTGATTCCATTTCATATTCAAAATATTTGAAGGCAATATCAAGGGTATATGTATGCATTATTTAACATATTTAAATTTTATAATATTATATATTAATCTTTTTAAAAACTATTATTACTAAGTTTAGTAATGGCATCAAAGTGTTAATGCACTTTAAAATAGTCTTCAGGAAACACAAAATTATTCCATGTGATAAGCTTAATAGATCAGATTGTAAAGAGAAATTTCCCCCAAATTTCAAATAAGAAAATAAATAAATAAACCAAAAGTGAAGTCTTCAAAAATCCAATAAAAATGATAAATATCTGCGGCACCTGGGTGGGTCAGTCGGTTGGGCATCCAACTTCAGCTCAGGTCATGATTTCGTGGTTTGTGAGTTCCAGCCCTGTGTCCAGTTCTGAGCTGTCAGCACAGACAGAGCCCTGGCAGCTCAAAGCCTGAAGCCTGCTTAGGTTTCTGTGTCTCATTCTCTCTCCTCCATACCCCACTTGTTCTCTCTCTCTCTCTCTTTCTCTCTCTCTCTCAATCTGTGCCTTTCAAAAATAAATAAAATTTTTAAAAAATGATAAATATTTTAGAAATAAAATTAGTTTAAAATATAGAAAGTCAAGGTGTATTTTAAAAGATTCGGATCATCAGTTTGAAAGCAGTAGGTAAATATTGAAAAAAGCAGCTCAAAAATGCAATTCCCAGTATGTCTCTGGATCCCTTAGCCAGAAAAAATATAAATAAATAAATAAATAAATAAATAAATAAATAAATAAATAAGTAAATAGTAGAATGGCTTTTCACATGAGTGCAAAACTATAATTTTCATAAATAATGTTAGTGATTAGAATTATATTATTATTATGCTACCACTTTCACCCATGGAACAAAATATTTTATGTAATTATTGTATTTGTGTCTTAAAAATATCTTGCTCCAATCAAGATCCCAAATTAATTTACCTTACACATTGATTTTTTAAAATAATATTTTATTTCAAGTATACCAAATTTTAAAAAGCTTTATAAACATGACTCCTATCTATGATCTAGCTCTTCTGCTAACACAAGTGATAAAATATGAATTAAAAGTCTTAAGTTATGGAATGACGAAGTCACTGGAATATAAAGCAGTGCATAAGGAATATAGTCAATGATACTCTAATAATGATATAATGAGACACATGGTAGCTACACTTGTGAGGAACATAACATAATATATAAACTTGTCAAATCATTCAGTTGCACACCTGAAATTAATGTAATATTGTGTGTCAATGATACTCAAATAAATACATAAATAAATAAAAACATAAATAAATACGGGGCGCCTGGGTGGCTTAGTCGGTTGGGCGTCCGACTTTCGCTTAGGTCATGATCTCGCGGTTCGTGGGTTCGAGCCCCGCGTCGGGCTCTGTGCTGACTGCCAGCTCAGAGCCTGGAGCCTGTTTCAGTCTGTGACTCCCTCTCTCTCTGACCCTCCCCTGCTCATGCTGTCTCTCTCTCTCTCCTAGAAATAAATAAAAAAAAAAAAAAAAAACCATAAATAAATACATAAATAAAAGGTCACAGAGAGGAAATTACATCATAGGGAATGCAGTCAATAATATTTGAATAGTGATATGTGGTGAAAGATGGTGGTTATATTTATTGTTGTACTGAGCAGCGCATATTACATGGAATTGTCACTCACTCTATTGTATATCTGAAACTAAGATAACATTGTATGTCAACTATATTTCAGTAATAAATTTTTAAAAATTGTGGGGCGCCTGGGTGGCTCAGTCGGTTAAGACTCTGACTTCAGCTCAGGTCATGATCTCACGGTTTGTGGGTTCCAGCTCCACATCGGGCTCTGTGCTGACAGCTCATAGCCTGGAGCCTGCTTTGGATTCTGTGTCTCTCCCTCTCTCTGCTCCTTGCCCTCTACCCCCCACCCCCCACTCACTCTCTGTTTCTCTCTCTCTCTCTTTTAAAAAATTTTTAAAAATGTTTTATTTATTTCTGAGAGAGAGAGAGAGAGAGAGCATAATCAGGGGAGGGTCAGAGAGAAAGGGAGATACAAAATCTGAAGCAGGCTCCAGGCTCTGAGGTAGCTGTCAGCACAGAGCCCAACAGGGGGCTCGAACCCACAAACCGTGAGATCATGACCTGAGCTGAAGTCGGAAGCTTAACCAACTGAACCACCCGGGTGCCCCCTGTTTCTCTCTCTTAAATGAATACTTTTAAAAATTTGCTTTCTACACTGCAAGCTATTAAAAATCAATGGGGAATAAAGGCAGCAAAATATGGTCTAGATTATGAAATGATATTGTATATGTAAGTTGCTATTGGAACAGAGAAATGCTATTGGCTCAAGCAGCATGATAGTCATTTTCTTTGTCTCATGTAACAAGATGGACTTTTTTCTTTCCATTTTTCTATGTTGAATGTGTTGATATTTGAAATAGCACAATATAGTAAATGCAATAGAATTTTATAATGCCACCTATTAGAGTTTTAATTACTATGTCATTTGGTCTTAAAACTTTAAGAATCCAAATATAACTTAAAAACCTACCATATATTGCATTTTGTCACTTTTTATAAACCAACCAATATGAACACGCACAAGTTATACAGTAGGTAATCTCTGACTTGGTTCTTTAATGATAATTCAAGGAGAAAAGGAAGTGATGTGTGAGAAATTATAAGTTCACATTTTGGATGGTAAAAGATGAGCTTTTAATTGTCCAAAGTGAAGAATGAGAACATAGGCAGAGGCCAGCTATTACAGACTCTTCATAAATCAACCCTAGAAACAGAGAAAGATTACTAGATGCATAGTAAGGTAGATAGCATGCTTAATTTTATAATTAGGAAGATCAATTTGTTTGAAGAGAGAAAGTGGATTTTAGTGGGTAGAAGAAGAGAGGGGACATTGAAAGCACTTATAGATTATTTTAATAATATGTGCAAGCTATGGCAAGAGTCTATTTGTGGTTGAAAAACGGACATTAGAGGGGGATATATATTAAAGTGTGACTGAGATAGTTATATTTCCAACCAAAAAATTACCTTCCCCTTTTATAGTGTAAACAGTTGTTGTTTGGTTAAATGGGTAGCTGTGGGCCATATTTCTTGCACCTCACAGGACCCATGCAGAACCTGAGAACAGTGAAATGCAAATGGAAGTTATTTTAGCATTTTGCTGGCTGCTAGAATAATATAGAAAATTTCAGGAGCTAACAGTTTCATAAGAAATCAAGTTGGAAAATGGCTAAAGATCTGAATCAGCACATGTTTTGTGTTATTGGTTAAGCAGGTGTTTTTGATTGTACAGTTTTCTTTTTATTTTTATGTAAAATAGCCCATTCTAAATAATACAAAGTGCAAAAGCAGCAGAACTTGAGGATTCATTAGCGATGGATGTGTGTGTGTGTGTGTGTGTGTGTGTGTGTGTGTGTGTGTGTGTATGAGACAGAGAGAGAGAGAGAGAAAGAGAGAGAGAGAAGGGATGCATTAGGGATTAGGTTGAGTTGGGGAGAAAATTCCTTATTCTTTTCTGTGGCCAGGGTTAGGCATATTAAAATCAATATAGCATTAATAAAGGCATTTTTTTCATCTGTAAGATTTAGATATAATTCTTTGAAATATGTTAAGGTTTGTTTAGTTTTATTATATTGCTTAAAGAAGATTGATATTAAGCCCAAAACTATGACAATGAAGGATCTGATCTTTTACCTTGCCTTTTTTTTTTTTTTAATTTGAGAGAAAGAGAGCACACATGAGCTGGGTAGAGGTACAGAGGGAGAGAGCATATCTTAAGCAGGTCCCATGCAAACTGTGGAGCCCTATGTGGGGCTCAATTCCATGACCCTGAGACCATGACCTGAGCTGAAAGCAAGAGTCGAACACTCATCCAACTGAGCCACCCAGGCATCCCTGTTTCACCTTTCTTTAGGGGCATCTAGTTGGCCTAGCTGTTCAGTGTCCAAGTCTTAATTTCAGCTCAGGTCATGATCTCACTGTTGGTGGGTTTGAGCCCCACATCAGGTTCCACACTAACAGTGCAGTGCCTGTTTGGAATTCTCTGCCTCCCTCTCTCTCTGTCACCACCTCCCTCCCTCTCTCACACACAAAATAAAGAAATAAAACATTTTTTAAAAAGCTAACAAGTTATTCTGCCCCAGTTTTGTGTATGTACACTGACAAAAGACACTAGAACCTGAGTCAGAGACACATATGGTTTACTACTCACAGGAAAGGGAGCAGCCAGATACAATTAGTACCCTATTGCCCATCTCCATGGTCAAACATGACAAGAGAAATATAGAAAAAAATATAGATATACATATCTATATTTTGTAATCCCCAGTTCTACCCACACACAAAACCTGAAAGCAACAACCTGTAACAATAGTGAGCATATTTAACACTCAAATCTTGGTTTCCAAATATCGTTATCAGATTCAAGTTATATATTCCTGGCAAGAAAATCATAAAAGAATGTCCTAGCCTTCTCACCGCATCTTGAAAGGCAGTGCACATTATGGACTTATCTTACTCCTTATCATATCCTTACTTTGATCACGAGTCAGGTGTGAACTTTGAGAAGTATTTCAAGGGCTTCTTGAAATAACTGATTCCAAGGCTGGTGAAGGGATATCTTTTTATTTCAGAAAGTTACAGATCACTGAGAAAAAGAATAGGAATATGTTAAAAAGAAAAAGAAGGACTCCCATTGGCCAATACTAGGACAATGTGAACATCAAAGCAGACAATAATAATAAAATTTTATAACCTGTTGAATAAACTAGCAGTTCATGTATTCCTACTGATATAAATAAGCTAAAGGAAGATGTGATAAATGGGGAGACTTGAAAGGTGTTATGTGTGGGATAAGGCCAACTCATCTTTTTGAAGGAAGGAAGGAATTAGAGAATTACTTTGCCACCATCATACTTTATTTAATTCAGGCCAAAACAGGAATGGTTGTTAATAATAAGATATAATATCTCAATGAAGAATGACAATTGTCTAGCCTCAAAGTATGTTGTCATAAAATATTATTAAGGCCAAAAGTAAAACGGAATAACTCTACAATGGAAAAATAGAACCTTGTTAAAGTGATCAAAGGTAATACTCCAAGTAGTGGGACAAACATGTACTAGGTACACTTCATGGGACACAGTGAGAAGAGCAGAATATTCTTCTGTGATATTCTTGCCAAGACTGCATAACCTGAATCTAATCATATAAAAATATCACAGACACCAAATGAAAAGAGAAATTACAAACTACCTGGCCTATAGTCATTAAAAGTGTCAAGGACACAGAAGTCAAAGAAATACTAGGAACATGTTCCAGACTGAAAGAGATTTAGATGAGCTATGAAATGAAATGAGTGATCCTGGCCTTTTGCTGTTAAGGACACTATTGAGATAACTCAAAAATTGATGGACACCTGGGTGGCTCAGTCGGTTAAGCGCCCGACTTTGGCTCAGGTCATGATCTCACACGGTTCATGGATTCAAGCCCCACATCAGGCTCTGTGCTGACAGCTAGCTCAGATCCTGGAGCCGGTTTCGGATTCTGTGTTTCCCTTTTTCTGACCCTCCCTGCTCTCTCTCTTTCAGAAATAAATAAAAAACATTAAAAAAAATTGAGTGGGCGGGTGGTGGTGGCACCTGAGCGGCTCAGTTGATTAAGCACCTGACTCTGGCTCAGGTCATGTTCTCACGATTTATGGGTTCGAGCCCCACGTCAAGCTCTGTGCTGACAGCTCAGAGCCTGGAGTTTGCTTCAGATTGTTTGTCTCCCTTTCTCTCTGCTCCTCTCCTGCTCTCTCTCTCTCAAAAATAAATAAACATTTTTTAAAAATTTAAAAATCTGTAACCCCACTGGGTGGACCCTGGGAATCCATATTAAAAAAATTGAGTGGGTATTGAGAATTACATGCATTAACGGATCATTGTTGATTTTCTGATTCTTATGGTTACCCTATGGTAATATGGGAAAATGTACTTATTTGTAGTCAATATATACTATAGATAGGATGATAGGTGGGTGTCGATTAAATAATCTAAAGTATATCAAAATATATTAAGTTTTATGTTTAGCATTACATCATTTTGCATATGATTTCCAAAACTTTAAAAACAATGGACCTTTTGCAAATTATTGTTTCCTTTATCATTTTTTACTTTGAAAATTCAGAATTAAGGCTTAGCCAATTTACTTTACTACACCATTTTAATATTTTTAACACAATGATAATATGTATCAATGTACAATTTAGTCAGCTAGAGGAAAATTGCTTTTAAGCAATTCTAAGGAGGGTATAATTTGTCATATATGACTGCATTTTCAAAAACAACTACTGTGCAGAGCAAAGAGGCTTGTATACATGATTACTTGTGGGTTGCCACTGAACCGAGGAAGAGTCACAAAAAGCAAGCACCTGAAGTTGATAATGCTGATTGAACAACTTTAGTGCATTCCCTGGATTTTCTGAAAATCTGTTTCATTTGTGGATTTTGCATTTGAGGCCATTTAAAAGCAATAAATGTGTTTCTTTTTATATTTGGAATCAATTCTGCTAAGCGTCAGTGTTCTATCTATATCCACCTCCTGCACTCCATTTCCTAAATAACCTCCCTATTCATTAGCAATGCTTTGCAAGTGCTGAAGCCAATGAAGTGCACTCATATAATTTGTGTTCAAATGGTATAAATGACCTCAAAGGTACAGAGTTATTTTGTGGTTCTTCCACCTTTGAAGTCATTATTGCTTAATTTTTCACTGCTGCCTGAATGCCGCAGAAACATTAGTAGTGGATTCATGAATTACTAATGCGATGCTTGGAGGTGAAATGTAAAGACCTCATCAAACTCTGAGTATTTGCATATACATTGCAGATAATTAAGTGGTTGACAGACAATATCCCTCCTCCTTGCTCTTGGGATATTCAAAGATGACAAGATGTTTAATATAATGTGTTTCTTAGCATTAACCCTACTTGAAGAATGTCCAGGTGCACCTTTTTCCAGGTGTATGGGACTTCGTTTCCAATGCTGTTGCTTTGTGGATTATATTAAAGGTAATATAAAATATTCACATTTTCTAGAAGACATACAAGCTGTGAGCATAAATGTAATTCTTTGCTTTAGTAAGTTTAACAAAAGTCTTTTTGATCAATATGAGCTGATAACATTTGCTGAAGAATTAGGTAGGGCACACACACCATCCACAATATTTACTTTTTAAAATAATTAGCAATCTGTGATAATAAAATATAACAAGCAGGAGGGAGCACTAATTTTTTCCAAAGCTGGCATGTGTCTTTTCTTAATTAGATAAGTTTGCTTGCTGTAGGTCATTTGCTTTAATCTTTGAAAACAGTAACATTGCATATTGATTTTATTGTTTCAAAATTTACAATGCTTTTGCAAATGCATTATCTCATTTGATACAACAAATCTGTAAGCTTAATAACTGATGACTAGATTTTCAGCTATAAAACAATGTTATTTAGAGTGAAATGAGACAAGAAGGATTTATCTTTGTTTCTAATTTCCATATATTAAACATATTTTATACACTTCCAGCTCAAACAAAAATTAAATCATGTATGGCATGTGAAATAACAGATAATAATTATTTTCTTATACTTGATCCTACTTTGTTAATTGCATGTCTGTAGATAGCAAAAAGACTTCCTTTTACAATAAATAAAAAGATGGCAATGGAGACTTGCTCTATAGTTTTTTTCCTTTCATAAGAATTCCAGTTACTGTTTATTTAAGTCTCTTCTGAAATGTCAGATTTTTATTCGACAGATGTTTACAGAGCTGTTACTTAAAATTAGCTGAAGAGAATGCAAACACCATCTGAGAATAATTTCTTTTTCCTATTTTATTAGAAGGCTCCTTTGGAAAGCACAATAACTTAAAGATATGTGAGAAGCAGGGCTTTAGGACCTTACAGGAAATTACATTTTTAAGGATTGTGGAAGCATAGAATTACCTGTATTTTTCATACTTTTCTACAGCATGCCATGAAACTCATGATCTCAATGAAAATTTTAGGAGGGATTGTGGACAAAAATACTCTACTTGAAAGTTAATAACTAGAGCTGGAATAAAGCTTCATGATGAATAAGGCATGATGTACAACATGGACAAAGACAGAAATACATACTATGTTGCAACATTTCTAACAAAAGTAAAATGAAAGCTATTGTCATAGTACCCAGTAGGGTAGTGTTTCAACACTTACATTTATAACTTGCTGTTTTCCTAAGGATAAAGTTGAATTATTCATATTGCAACCTAAACCTATACCCTGTCTCAGTGGATTGAAGTCAAAATAGATAAAAGCAAAACCAATCGAATATACATATACTACCATTAACACCACCGGCAATATCAATACCATCTATAAAACATAAAACTATGCTTCTTTTTTTTTTTTTAACAATAATTGTATTTAAAACAGGCATTTTTACTTTGTTTTCTTCTGTTGAATTTGAGTGCTTTAATTTTTTTAATGCTTATTTTGAGAAACAGAGAAAGATAGAGCATGAGTGGGCGATGGATAGAGAGAGGGGGAGACACAGAATTCGAAACAGGCTCCAGGCTCTGAGCTGTCAGCATAGAGCATGACGCGAGAGTCGAACTCACGAACTGCAAGATTATGATGACCTCAGCCGAAGTCAGGAACTTAACTGACAGAGCCACCTAGGTGATCCTGGATTTGAACACTTTAAATGTTGGAGGAATTTACTCAGTTGGGCTGGGAAAATGCTTCTGTCTATGACATACTTATTATCCCATCTTTTCCCATAAGGAGTAAAGAAGCATATAGCCAAGAATATGCCATTTTGAAGAATTTGGACCAGAGTTTGAGTCAGGTGTTGGTGACCAAAAAAGGAGAAGGTAACAAGTGGAGTCACAAGATGCTCTCTCTGTCTTAGACTGGTAAGGGTGACTGTAGAGGAAAGATATATGGGTAAGTACCTGGCAGGAAAGAGGAAGTTGTGCAGGAGGCAGTAGTGCTTGAAGCAAAGTCAAGTTCCTGGCACAGAAAAGCCAATAATACAAATTGTAGGGTATCGTTCACAGTGATGTGGAAGTGATTTTTTTTCCTTTTTGGCAAGATTTAGACATTATATCTAGCAGCTTAGTCTTGAGTGTGGTTCATCAGTCTTGTTTGTGATATTCAGAGCTGCCCAAAGTTCGTATCTCAAAACAAAGACAAAAGCATATTCATATAATCTTTGAACACAGAATCAAATTAAAAAGCTTAGTTTTGATTCATTTTTTTCTGCTGTAAATTTGTTAGTCTTCTCTATATTTTATTTCACACAAAAGATTCCAATTACCTCTAATGGTAAACAAGAAATAATACCTCCTTTTGTTAATTTGTAGCTTCTGTACTATGGTAGAGTATTATTTAAACTCAAAGGTCCTAAACTTGAATATAAGAGAAAGTAGAATTAAAGCAAACAAGAAAAACAATATTAAGATTTAAAAAAATCATATGAACTCTCCTCAGGCCACCTTTCTGTACTGTCATTCCTCAATCTTGAAAATTAATTTTAAGATAATCAAGGAACTAATTTAAACTTGAAGTAAAATCTTTGTCTTTTTTGCTGCATACACAGGGATAATGATTTTTGTTTGTTTTCTGGGCTTACAAAAGGCAGAATTCTTTTGAGTGCCTCTTTTCATTTGTCACTTTAACACTTTCCACCAGGCCAGAAGATCACAGTATCCCTGTGATTGTGATTGTCATGTATTTTTCAAGTTGCCAAAACCAATAAGAAAATAGTAATCACTTCACGATGCTGACAACCTTGAATGACATGTGTTTTATAGCCACTAAATATCAGTTTGGAAAGAAATTGCTATGACAAGACATTTTTGACAGTTAGCCCTTGACAACCACTGGGTGCTGTCTTTAAAGTACTAAATTCATAGATTTTGGGTATCTTCCCTACTGCCTAGAAACCTACAAGGAGGTAGAGAAGCAGAAAGACATTGTATTCTGACAAGAATATGAATGGTTATGAGTGAAAGGTATGTTAATAATGAGCTGGGGCCTGACTACCATGTCAGGTAGTTACATATTAATAAAGTTTTCTATATACAGGAAAACATTATATTAATTTTTACCTGATATCTATCTACTCATCTAACAACCTATCTACCCATCTTTATCAGTGCTTTGCAGTTTTGATTGGGAAGATTAGTTCCTGATACAGTGACTTCATATGATGACATTTTCTTAAATTCATTTGGACCAATTCATATTAATATTCTATTATAGATATCATCCTCTTTGAATATTGGAAACTCTCCTATCTCCTCATGTGAGAAGGAGAAATACTGTGTCATGAATTCTTCAGTTTGGAAGCATAGTTCCATGAAGAGTAAGGAACCAATAAAAATCCTTCTGGGACATGAGGTAAAATTTGTTATATCATTATTATCTCCCCATCCTATCCCTGTAAAATTACAACATGTCACTACTTTGTGGTACTCTCATTTCATCGTCTGTAATAGAATACTCAGGAGACATTGACATTTTTATATCTGTCCCTCTACCAGCCAAGGAGAGACTTTTCAGTATAGCCCAGAAAACTAATCATATCTTGCTGCTTTATTTTATTTTATTTTTTTTAAATTTTTTAATGGTTTTATTTATTTCTAGGAGAGAGAGACAGCGTGAGCAGGGGAGGGTCAGAGAGAGAGGGAGTCACAGACTGAAACAGGCTCCAGGCTCCGAGCCGGCAGTCAGCACAGAGCCCAACGCGGGGCTCGAACCCACGAACCACGAGATCACGACCCAAGCGAAAGTCGGACGCTTAACCGACTAGGCCACCCAGGCGCCCCTTGCTGCTTTATATAACAAACCATAAAACAGGTTAACATGCACTTCTTCACTAGTTCTCAAAATTGAGTTAAGCTTAATCTCAACAAATCTGTGATATTGCTGGTAGAGTTCTGCCTCTCTGCATACACTCTAATGAAAAAAAACTGCCATCAGAAATAATTCCAAGAAACAGAAACTTAAAAATTAGCTTTCTAAATTAATCAAGTTAGACTTGTCTTAATGGCCCTATGTCAAATGCCTTCCATGCTTTCAATATTTCAGCCAAAGTCACAAATTTTAGACTCACAGCATGTGTTAATAACACGAGATTCTACAGAATGTTGCTTCTAAACAAAGAACTGTTTCACAACAAATGAAATGTATTTATTGACTCATGCTCATAGAACTAGTTGGTTGTGAAAATTCCCCATCACTCTGAAGCAGCCTGCCTGACAAACCTATAGAATGATTTTTAAAAGATTTATTTACAGTGACAATTAAATTACTTTAAATCATCAAAAACAGCGTCACAATTCCATCATTTACATGAGAACTATAGTATATATGGAAAACATAAATGACCAAACAAACCAAAATGATTGTGTTGAGAAAGAACTAAGCTGAAGGATTAAAATGACAACTTACTGATACTTATTTTAAAGCTGCAATAATTAAGAGAGTAGAATATTGGATAGTAGACTATCAGAATAAGAGCAATAATCAGACTCAAACATATATAGTAATTCTGATTTATGGCAAAGGATACTGTGTATTGTAATGAATAGTATTACTAGATCAACTGGATGTATATATTTAAAAAAGAAACATAGTTGTACATTGTGTAATGCAAATCTATGATTGAAGGCCTAAATATGAAAATTTAAACAATAAAGTTTCTAGAGTTCAAGAACAAATTCAGGACTGCCACATAAAATGTTGGAAGCTGTCACTTTCAACCCTACAACAAGAGAAAAGGTGAACAAGAAAGCCACCCCTTACTTGGACCCATCAGAGAACTGAGGTTGCACAACAAACCACCACCATAAAATCTGGGAGGCAGGAGAACCCAGCTGATTACTTCTGAGGCCTGCTTCTCTGGAGCAGAAGCTACTAGAGGCACAGACTGGCAGAAACACTCAAATGGTAATTGTGACAAATTCCTGGAGGCTGAGAATACACTAGAGGAAGAGTGGGAAGTACTTCAGATCTGCAGACTTAGTGGGGCCCAAAACCCTGGTTTTGTGTGTGTGTGTGTGTGTGTGTGTGTGTGTGTGTGTTTTATTTAATTTTGGGTTTTTATTTTCAGGACCCTACCAGGTCCCTATGGTGAAGAGTTAGAAGAATCCTCTTGTGGCTCTAGCAGGTGGAAGGGAAGTGTGATTATTTAAAATGCTTGCAGAGCACTCTCCATAAAAACGCCTCTTGTACAGTGGAAAACAGTTTACCAGAGTTTACCCTAACTTGGGGAAAGGGAGTCACCTCCTCTGACTTTCCTGTCTCTCATAACCAAATTAACAAAAACATTTTACACTAAAGTCTTATTTAATTTGTAGTCTATTAACCAGTACATCATGTCTGGATTTTTACAAAGACTTAAAAGCCATGGTGAAAGCAAAGGAAAAGCACAGTCTAATGAGACGAAGGAAGCATCCAAATCAGACTCAGATATAACACAGGTGCTAGATTTTGCAGACAAGGAATATAAAGTAATATGTTAAAGGATCTACTGAAAAAGTAAATAACCGAAAGAACATATGGATAACATAGATGTAGAGGTGATAGCTCCAAGAAAAAAATCAAATAAAATTGTTTTAAAAAACCCACAATATTGCAACAGAAATAAAGAATATCTTTGATGGACTCAATAGACTGGAGACAGCTGAGGAAAAAACCAGTGAGCTTAAAGACTGGTCAGTACAACTTCCCAAGCTAAAATATAAAGAGAAAAACAAATGACAGAAGCTAATACCAATCAATATACTGAGAACTGAGGGTTAATTCCAAAAGGGTAATATAAGCATAATTGGAATACAGGAAGAATAAGAATGGACCAGAAGAAATATCTGAAATAATAATGACCAAGAAATTTTCCAAAATTAATGATAGCCACCGACCTCAGATACAGGCAGCTCAGAGAATACCAAGTAGGATTACTATTAGAAAATGTGCACTGAGTCATATCATACCCAAACTTTAGAAAACTAAAGAGAAAGAAAAAAATGTGAAAAACAAAGCTGGGGCTGGGTGGAGGTATCTACTTAAACAGCAACTTGTGTAGACTTATAAGTATGATGTTAAGTGAAGTAAGTCAGACAGAAAAAGACAAGTACTATATGATTTCACTCATATATGGAATTTTAGAAACAAAACAAATGAGCAAAAAAGAAAAAAAGAAGCAAATAAATACATCATTAAATACTGAGAACAAACTGGTGGTTACTAGAGGGAAGGTGCGTGGGGGGATGGGTGAAACAGATAAAGGTGACAAAGAGCTACAAGCTTTCAGTTTCCAAATAAATAAATAAATAAATAAATAAATAAATAAATAATATAGAAAGGGAGAAAAAACTGTTATAGCAGATTTGTCATGAGAAACCATGCAAGTAAGAAGAGAATGAAGTGAAAATTTTAAAACATAAAAGGAATAGAAATTACCATTACCATTACTAAAATTGTATATCTGGAAAAATTATTCTTCCAAAATCTTCTGTAGACAAAACCTAAGTGAACTCATCGTCAGAAAACCTGCCCCACATGTAATATTTTAAATAGTTCTTTAGAGAGAAGGAAAAAAAATGATACTGGCTGGAAACACTGATCTACAGAAAAGAAAGAACATCAATAAGGGTATAACTGAAAATAAAGTAAATCTTTTATATTTACTTTTCTCTATTATAAGAGATAATATATAAAATAAGAACTATTTGCTCACTTTGTTTTTATTTATTTTCAAAAATTTATTAGTGAAGTACATCAACATACGATATCATATTAGTTCCAAATGCACAATGTAGTGATTCAACCATCCTATACATTACACAATGGTCACCGCAATATGTGTAGTTATCATCTCTCAACATACAACATTATTACAGTATTACTGACTATATTCCCTGAGCTTAATTCTTTTTAGCTCCTTGACTTATTTATTTTAAAACTGTAAGAGACTCACTTTAAATATAAAAACTCAGTGAAATTACATGCAAGTATGGGAAGGAGAAAGATATACTCCTAAACACTAATAAAAAGTAAGCTGCGATACTTTTATTAGTTTCAAACAAAGTAGACTTGAGTACAAAGAAAATTATCAGAGATAAAAAGGAGCATTAAATAACAGTAAAGTGTCCATTTATGAAGACAGAAGACAAAATAATTTTAAATGTGTATGCAACTAACAGTGGTGCATCAAAATTTGTAAAGCAAAACAGAACCACATGAG
Source organism: Proteles cristata cristata (assembly GCA_017311185.1). Taxonomy (NCBI): domain Eukaryota; kingdom Metazoa; phylum Chordata; class Mammalia; order Carnivora; family Hyaenidae; genus Proteles; species Proteles cristata. The sequence goes on along the minus strand of JAESUZ010003798.1, from coordinate 486,818 downwards.
GAAATAAAAAAACTACTTTGCAACTGGAAACTTCAACACCGTTTTTCAGTTATGGATGGATCAAGCAGACAGAGTATCAGTAAAGATAAAATTAATCTAAACAGCCTATTTATCAACTTGACTTAATTAACATTTGTACAGTATTTCATTCAAAAAACATAGAAAATACATTCTCTCAAGGTAACATGGAACATTCCTTGCCTTAAAACACAAGCTAGACCACTTTCTTCACCTTTGGACATAAATTTAAAATAAAAATCATACAAATAATGTTCTCAGATTACATTGCAGTTACAGTAGAAATCAATAAAAGAAGTTAAGTGTAAAATCCCAAATATTTGTTGATTAAACAATTCACTTATGAATAATACATAGGTCAAAGAATAAGTCTCAATGGAATATTTTTTTATTTTTTTATTTTTTAAAATTTATTTCTGAGAGAGAGAGAGAGAGATAGCGTGAGCAGGAGAGGGTCAGAGAGAGAGGGAGACACAGAATCTGAAACAGGCTCCAGTCTCTGAGCTGGCTGTTAGCACAGAGCCCAATGCGGGGCTCGAACCCATGAACCATTAGATCATGACCTGAGACAAAGTTGGACGCTTAACCAAGTGAGCCACCCAGGCGCCCCTCAGTGGAATATTTTTAAAAGCCAGTATTTGAAGTAAATGGAAATAAAACCACAATTTATCAAAATTTGTGGAATATAGTGAAAGTAAGACTTAGAGGGTAATTAATAGTAGTACATGCATATATCAAAAAGGAGAAACTCCTAAAAGTTAGCTTAAAGCAAATAGGAAGAAAAAAAAAGGAAAATATCAGAACAGAAATCAACGCAATTGATAGCAGGAATATCATAGAAAAAAAATTTTTAACCCCCCAAATTGGGTTTTGAAAAGATATGTATAAAAAATGAATGGTAAACCTCTATTCCAACTAACCAAAGGAAAAACGAGAGAAGTCACAATTTACTGAGATTTTAAGCAGAGAAGAAAAATGATATTTTTTCCTGTTTTAAAATTTCACTCCACTGCAGAGAGTCGATTGGGAAAGGCAAGAATGGAGGTAGGGTAAAAATCCATGACAACAGTTCATATGAGAAATGCAAATAGTTTAAACCAAGATTATAAATGTGGTAGAAGGACTGAAAAGATTTAGTACATAGCTGTTATACAATGGATAACAAACTGAAGGTTACTTAGACATGGAAGGTTAAAGAAATAATGTCAAAGAAGACTTTCTAGCTTTGGATTGAGAAACTGAGTAGATGGGGCTGTTGTCAACTAGGGCATGGCAAAAATAGTAACTGGGGGGCCGGCGGTGGGGGGGAGTAGAAGTTATATTTTGGATATATTTTGTTTGAGATTCTTTTTAGACATCAACTGGAATTAGCAATTGGTTGGGTGGTTGTAAGTTTACTGGTGAGAAGAAGCTGTAGGTATCAATTTAATATAGAAATGACTTTTAAATTCATGGCACGAGATAGACAAGGAGAGATACAAAGAAAAAGAGATTAAGTGACAAAAAAGAGGTTTCAAAGACCAAGCTTTCAGTGCTACAGAATATGTAGCATGAACAAAGGAGCACAAATTAGCAAAGAGCTATCCTTCTGTATTCTGAAGTGTCCTAACTTTATAAATTTGTTTTTAGAACACTTCACACAGAAAATCTTTCATCAGTTGAATATATATATAATCACCCAATACCTTTATAGGTTAATTCCTATATTATAAAATTCTTTTTTTTAAACTTTCCCTATCGTCATTAAATAATATTTGATTTTATATTTTTCTTTTATTAAAGTTTCAAAGCTTTATCACATCCATTTTTATTTGTTACTGTAAACCCACTGAAAATTTTATTTTTCTCTTACTACCAGGTACATAGCATAATCACTGTTTCATATACAATTCATACTTTATAAAAATCAATAATAGAATTAATGTTTATCTCCTTATTTTTCCCAAATAAGAAGCACACCCAACCTCAGACAGAGTTAAATAGATATAAAATAATTTAGAATGTGTCTCCATAAAATGGCTATTTTTCTCTGAAACAAAGCATATGGGTTTGGTTTTGAATATAGCTGGTGCAAGTTGAATTAGACATGCTTGAAATCATTTGCTTGTTGCTATAATTTGTCTTATTGAATAAACTATCAGTATTCTCGGAAGAAAAAACACTCTGATCAACACATTAATTTGACATTCTTCTTTACAGTTATTTTAATTTTTTGTTATTATGACAATATTAGTAGTTCTTTTTTTCTTGGAAAGGATACTGTTATCTCATGTTAAAGAAGGCACATTACTGATGAAGTGGAACAGGGGAAAATCAAATATACTGATTTAATTGCAAAATATATTAAGCCTGGGTTTGCTATCAAGAATTAGATCTGTTCTGCATCTGATCAAGGCAATTAACTCTTTCCAGAGGTAAAGCCCTTTTTATCAGAGGATGAAGCCTCTACCTGGGAAAGTTTATTGACCCAAAACTGGAGTTATACACTCTTTCCTAACCCAAGGGTTACGACTTCTTGACCCAAGTAATTTCTCAACTGACTTATATTTGGACTGTTAAATGAATTCACATTTCTCATTGATTCTGTGTACATATACATCACAAAGAAAACAGAAAGAACTGAGATCAGTGTCATTTTGCCATGTACTTTTTAAATTTTGCTATCAAGCTTAATCCAAATTCTTAAACCTTTTGAATCTATGAAAAGAATTAACCCCCCTTGGAAATTACTGAATAGCCATTAAATGAATTCAATAAGGCACAAAGCAAAGGTTTCATAGGAAAAAAAAAAAAGAAAAAATCAAAAAGAGAACAAACTCAATAATGCCAACTAGTGTGATGGTGAGTGGCTGTGAATGTGAAAGAAGCAAGTTCAAAAGAAACTAAAATTTTGAGAAGGAAATGTTACTAAAATTCAAATGTCTTTAAAGATTGTTTTAGGAGGGTGCCTGAGTGGCTCAGTCTGTTGAACAGTTGAGCGTCCTACTTCAGCTCAAGTCATGATCTCAGGGATTGTGAGTTTGAGTCTATATCCGGCTTGCTTCTGTCAGCTCTCAAAAATGAAACTAAACATTAAAAAAAAAAAAAAGATGTTTCCATGTCTGTTCTCCATGGTGTTCTCTTAAGTTTCTCAAGATCCACATATGAGTGAAAACATGATATCTGTCTTTCTCTGACTGACTTATTTCACTTAGCATAATACCCTTCAGTTATATGCCTGTTGCTACAAATGGTATGATTTTATTTCTTCTCATTGTCAAGTAGTATTACATTGTGTATATGTATACATATACAATAAAAAGGTACAGAGAGAGAGGTAGGCAAACCATAAGGAACTCTTAAATACAGAGAATAAACTGAGGGTTGATGTGAGTGGGAGAGGGGAAGTGGGTGATGGGCATTGAGGAGGTCACTTGTTGGGATGAGCACTGGGTGTTGTGTAAAAGCCAATTGGGGAATAAATTATATTTAAAAAAAGATTGCTTTAGGAAATTAGATATATAATATGCATACTAATAAAAATTTCCTGAAACATTTCTGGAAAGGTGTTTTCAATAATATTTAAAGCTCAAGGTTTGGTTTCAGGCATATTAGAATATTTATTATATACATACCATTTAAAGACAAAATTCTTGAGGTGCCTGGGTGTCTCAGTCAGTGGTGCGCCGGACTTTGGCACAGGTCATGATCTCACAACTTGTGAGTTCCAGCCCCACGTTGGGCTCTGTGCTGACACCTCAGAGCCTGGATCCTGCTTCAGTTTCTGTGTCTCTTTCTCATTCTCTTTGCCCCTCCTCTGCAAGTGCTTTATCTCTCTCTCTTTAAAAAATAAACATTAAAAAATGTAAAAAATAAAGAGAAAACTCTTGAATATATACATTAAACTGTGCAAAGTATAAAACGGGGCTGCTTTTCTATGAACATAAATTTTCTAATAATGCCTTCATATCCTTCCTACAGTATCTGTTACATATGGAATGATTATTATTTGCTAGATTGCTTGCTAAATATCATGCTTTTTTATGATCTGCTAATATATGTAATCCTTAGGACTTATAAACACCATCATTAGAATTTTTGCAGCAGATTTTCTCTAGGATATCAACATAGAATTGAAGGAGAATAACTTAATCTGTTACTATGGCAATAGTTATTATTTTCTAAAATCTTCTTTTAAGACAGCTTTCTTTAAAGTTTATTTAAACTTTAGGTCAGCAAGTCACTTGCTGTCATAATAAAATTTAGATTTGTTTAATTATTTTAATAATATTCTATCAAATTACAGTCAAATTCTTAAAAGCAAAAAAGCAGAATATGCCAAGATATGGAAGCACCCCAAGTGTCCAAAAATAGATGAATCGATAGATAAAGAAGATGAGGGGCGTGTGTGTGTGTGTGTGTGTGTGTGTGTGTTAGAATATTACTTAGCCATAAAAAGGAATAACATCTTGCCATTTGCAAAAATGTGGATGGACCTAGAGGGTATTATACTAAGTGAAATAAGTCCAACAAAGCAAAAGACAAACACATGATTTTACTTACATGTGGAATATAAAAAGCAAAACGAATGAGCAAACAACCAAAAACAGACTTAAATACAGACAACAAACCGGTGATTGCCACAGGGACGGTAGATGGGAAGATGGGTGAAATAGATGAAGAGAATTAAGGGGTACAAACTTCCAGTTAGGTAATAATTAAGTCATGGAGATGAAAGGTATAGCATACATAATAATATTGTAATAATGTTGTATGGTGACATATGGTAAAATGTACCATGGTGAGCTTTAAGTGATATATTGAATTGTTGAATCAATATGTTATATATCTTAAAATAATATAATATGTCAATTATACTTCAATTTAACAAAAACAATTTGAATGTTTTTCTAACGACCAATAAAGTCATTTGGAGTCTCTGAGTGGTTCAACCTTTAAGTATCTCACTTCAGCTCAGGTCATGATCTTGCAGTTCATGAATTTGAGCCCTGTGTTGGGTTCTGTGCTCACAACCTGAAGACAGGAACCTGCTTCGGATTCTGTGTCTTCTTCTCTCTCTGTCCCTCCTCTGCTCATGCTCTTTCTCTCTCTCTCAAAAATAAATAAAATAAACATTTAAAAAAGAGCAAAATATATCCTTTAGAATAAACAAGAAACTTAAATGGGAAGAAAAACATCGGGTAAAATAATCCCTACTTGAAAACAGCCAAACAATTTTCAAACTACTACTATTCTTCAGGGTTGATGTCTTTCTTATAAATTTATTCTCAAGAAGAGAAATAATTCTGTGATCATGTGTGTTTAAATGCATCCCCATTCAAATTCATCACTAATAAGCTCAATTAAAATACTAGAAGTCAAACCCCAATTTTTCTGGGTTATCATGTAGATACAAAATAATGCTATTGTCCATAAATAAAAGCTGTATGCAAGTAAAATTGGTTTCAGAATTAAATATCTTATGCACATATCCACCTGCTTTTAAGGTATTAAGTTACTTAATCAAGAGGTTGTTATCTTATTAGCTTCATTTTATGAGTGAAGAAATTGACACCAATAGAGAGTAATAACTTGCCTGAGCCATTCCAGATGTGAACCTAGACTATCCACAGCATTCAAATACTTAAATGCTAGAAAATACTATATATACATATATATATGCATATATACAGTTATTGTAGATGTGGAAATATAGATTGGATATAAATTTCAGGTTTATAGAAATGTCTAAAAAGGGAAACCTAATCTATTCATAAGAAATGGAGAATCATTTCACTTTTAAATCTGAAGCATAATGTACTGCTACACATAAACAGTAGTTAAGGAAGTCCAATTTGACAAGATTGTAGTGGAGAAGAACATATAGACAAAACAATTTTAAAGGGTGTTGCATAGCCAAGATATCCTTGAGAATATCCAGTCATTGAGATTACAAGAGGAAAAAGTTTCTTGTGTATTTAGAGCTTATATAGATGAGTCTCTAATATTGTAAACCTGGCACAGGGGGACAGGGTATATGGGAATTCTCTCTGCTTTCCATTCATTGCTCCTTAAAACTGCCTAAAAAATAAGTTCTGCTAATGAATACTTTTAAGTAATAGCTACAAATGTTTATATCCTTTTATGATGAACGATACTTTTACAAATGATCCTTTGATTACTGCTGTTCACTTTCCTTAATTTGGAGACTATATATAATTATTGGTTTATTATAACTATATATTATTTACACTCATCCTATTTAAAACATACTGTTAAATCTTATTAGCAGTTCAATTTCTTTCTTTTTAAATTATTCAGACAGTAGCTAAGATGTGATTTTATTTCTTCTTAAGTGTTCATTGCTTTCATTCTATATTCACATTTAAAGTAAGATAGAACTGGGGCACCTGGTGGCTCAGTCGGTTGACCGTCCGACTTCAGCTCAGGTCATGATTTCACGGTTTATAGGTTCAAGCCCTGCATCGGGCTCTGTTCTGACAGCTCAGAGCCTTGAGCCTGTCTTGGGATTTTGTGTCTCCCTCTTTCCCTGACCCTCCCCTGCTCATGCTGTATCTCTCTCTCTCTCAAAAATAAATAAAACAATAAAAAAATTTAAAATAAAGTAAGATAGAACTTTAAAAACATCCTCAGAAATATATATACACAATTATATAATATGTGTATATATAAACATATCATATATACACACATCATATATTTATAAGAAGTTTATATAAAGCTTTCATATATAATAAATGCTAGGTGTGTATTTAACAAAATAAATCCCCTAGTGAAGATTGCAGAGAATATTGGGAAGAGGAATCACATTATGAACAACACAGAAGCTTGTTGAAAGTTTCTTGTTCAAAGTTTTATATTTCCAGCAATATGTCTCCCCTTTTCTCTTAAACAAAAATATAAAATATATTTTTATTAGCCAGAGCATTTAAGTTCAACTCACCCTTTACTTAAACTAAAAGGTTTATAGTTGGTTAAGCATACCATCTAAATACCAATTTTTTTTAAGTTACAAATTTATTTCCACCACCACCCTTCCTACTAGCTCAAAACTTCCATAGGAAAGAGGGTAGGATCTGGAAGGAATTCTAAAGTAAAGAGAGTAATATTTCCACTTCTGTAAATTCTACATAAATTCAACAAGTATTTATTGAACATTTACTCTATGACACAGTTTTAGGTATTGAATATACAAAACTATAAAGCATTAAGCTCTGAAAGAACAAGAAATGAGTAACCAAAGTGGAAATATATTTGTGTTATAAAATTAGGTTGATATTAATAATTCACAAAACATTACTTTAAGAGCAGTTCAAAGAAAAATGAACCATTCCAAATTATATTTCATATTAGCTTGTACAAGAAAATATTTATCGCCATACTCTTTATAGAAGATGAAATGTTATCTTTGCAAAAAAAAAACATTAATTAGGTTAAAGAAACATAGTTCATGAGATATACAAGTGAGATTTCCCCCTTACTAATAAATATGTTATGATGGAAAAGCGCTAAGCTGTTCTTACAAAAACAGAAACAAAGAAATCCTGGAAAATGGTCTCTGGGAAGAGTGTAGTAAGGTTTTTATTCTGCTATAGAGGAAACATTCTAATTATCAGAGAAGTATTTTGATGGAGGTTTCTTCTTTTCCTTTCTGAAAACAATTCAACAATGTAGGAAGTTGTCACAGTGAGAGGTTAAAAAAACTCCGTGGGAAACAGAGAAATTGACATTTAGATACCACTTTCAATTTCATAAAGACTTTTTTTTTCCTTAAGGAACTCAATTAAAGTAATTTGTTGGTTACTGAATAAATGAATCGTGTACAAGATGCCTTATTAATCTTTCTAGATTTTCTCAGTTACTAGAGTGTTTCTAATGGTTATTTAAATAATTTATGTCAGCCAATATATTTCTTTGATTTCACTTTCTAGTCCAGTCTTATTTTAGTCTATTAATATTTAAATGTAGAGGCGATTCTTTTGAGATCAATGACTAAATTCTATAAATTACAAATGTTTTATTTAACAGAGGTAAAAATACAGAATAGTTGTAGAAAACTACAAATGTGAGAACTTTTCTGAGATAAATGGATTTTTTATGCATCTAAATGCCATCTGTCAAGAAATATAGTTTCCTATTAATACATCATGTTGATCATTGCAACTTATACAGTAAAATTGCCACCGAGAAGAACAGATATCCTATAAAAATGAACAGGGCAGAAATATTTCTTCTTAGATCCTCTGAATTTTTAAAAAATCATTCTAAGTTTACACATTCAAATCTATTAAATAAAAATACAAATTAAATAATTTGCTTTAGAAATGTTTTCGAAATTGTAATACATAAACAAGAAGATTTTTTCTACATTGGTGATACTATGGATGAAAATAATTCATTAAACGACTTTCTGGTATGTTTTCAAAAATATTGAATTTATTTAAAAAATTCCAAGACAACTGAGTATTGCTCATGTTACATAGTATTTCTCTTTGAAAGACTGCAGATTTTCTTTCTTTCTAATAGACTTTTAAGTTCTGTAATAGTTTTAGATTTACAGAATATACTGCAAACATAATACAATGTCCCTGACAGCACACACTGAATTTCCCCTACTACATTTGTATGATTTCTTGTCTCAATTCAGGAGCAAATACTGCTACATTATGATTGACTTAATTTGTAATTAAACAGGTTTTCATGATTTTTGCCTAATATCTTTGCATCTATTATAGGATCCCATCCAGGACATAATATCATATTTTAAAATTTTAATTTAATTTAATTTATTACTTATTTATTAACTTTTGAGAGAAATACATGCACAGCAGAGGGGCAGAGGGAGAGAAAGAGAGAAAATCTTAAGTAGGTTCCATGCCCATCACGGAGTCCAGTTCAGAGCTCCATCTCACCACCCTGAAATCATGAACTGAGACCTGAAATCGAGAGTGGGCCGCTTAGCTGACTGAGACACCCAGGCTCCCTAGGACATGACATTACCTTTAGTCGACGTGTCTCCTTAGGTTCCCTTGGCTGTGACAAAAAGCCTTCTAGTTATAGTAATTGATCTGAAGAACTTACAAATGAAGAAATTTTAAAAAGCAATTGATTTGTATACATTTAAACTGGGAATTTTTAAAAAGATTAATAGGTAAGTAATGTGAAATGAAAACCTGAATAACAATGAGAAATTTCCTCATTATTCAGTGTTTCTGTCACCTAGAAGTTACAAACCAAGCAATTTTGTTTGTGTTTAATCTAAATATAATATAAACATAAATAATAGTGCCAGAATTTGTTATCTATTTACTAGAAACTGTGTTCACATCTTTCTGGCACAGACAAGTGGAGTATTTATCACCTCTTAAAGTTAAAGGAAAACTTTGACAGGAGCCTCCATCCTCGTGAAGTCGGGTTATACACACTCCCAGCGCACACATGTTTACATGAAACTCTCCCCATCCAGTAGTGTAGGGATTTTTATGGAGGATTCACCACTTCCTCAGAGGATGAGGGGTCGAGCTGAAAGTTCCCCCACCCCTGGGGGAACTGGTCTTTCTGGTGACTTTCATCACAGCTGGTCTTTCTGGTGACTTTTCCCATCCTGAAGTTATCCGGGCGTCCACCAAGAGATGCCCTTTTAGAACAAATGACACTACCATCACCAGGAAGTGCCAAGGGATTTAGGAATTCTGTGTTAGGAACTAGGGTCAAGGGCCAAAAATTAGAACTAAAGATGTTCTTAGCAACCCTATCACTCAGGAAAGTACAAGGATTTCAGAAACGTTCTGTGACTGGGGTGCCTGGGTGGCTCAGTTGGTAGGGTGGCCGACTTCAGCTCGGGTCATGATCTCACAGTTTGTGGGTTCGAGCTACACATTGGACTCTGTGCTGACAGCTAGCTCAGAGCCTGGAACCTGTTTCGAATTCTGTGTTTCCCTCTCTCTCTGACCCTCACCTTCTCATGCTGTCTCTCTCTCTCTCTCTCTCTCTCTCTCTCTCTCTCTCAGAAATAAATAAAAAACATTAAAAATTAAAAAAAGAAAAAAAAAGAAAAGCTCTGTGACTGGAACCAGGATCAAAGACTAAACAGTAAGCAAGAGATGCTCCTAGTAACCCTATCACTCAAGAAATAACAAGGTTTTTAAGAGCTCTGTGCCAGGAAGCAGGGGAGGAAACCAAATATTCATTTCTTATTATGGTACAGTCTAGCACTCATCTCTGGCCATGGACTCCTGACAGCCAAATGATAATCAAATAATAATCAAAGGACACTGGCATCTGACTAGAATCTCATTCCATCATTAATAAGTAGTCCAAACCAATATCATATTGTACAAAAAGGTCTCTCATGGCAAGGCCACTCAGGTTTCCATGTGATCTTGTCAGATTCTAAAAGCAGAAATGGTTTTAGCAATATATGGCTTTACCCTTTGAGGCATCTGATATAATTAAGCTCAGAGATAATACTATCTCTTGCTCTGAACCTTTTTGGAGGTGTTAATGTAATATTGGATTTCCGTCACTGCATAATCTATTTATTCATTCCTTTATTCACAGCTATTATTTCTTCTCTCAATGCATGCTCAAATTTTCCCATCTTTGTAAAAGACATTTGGTTTAGCCACTGTGCTCGTCTGGATTGCAGGTGGTAGAACTAATGTAGCAAGTGTGTCCCCTTCAGTCCACTTCCATTCACATAAAATAAGATAACATAGGTCTAGACTAGTGGGTTATCTTTACCGCTAGGTGATAATGCTGAATTCACTGTTCACTGTAATTTTCTTAGATAGGGTAAAGGCATAGTTCATTCCACCAGGTCTTTAGGAATTCTGACATCAAGTTAAAAACATATAGCTTCTTGCTTAGTAATTATTCTTGCTTCCAGCACTAATAGCTGCAGCCCTTGTCCTATAATTTCTGCATCAAGTAGAGGGAAAAATATTTAGGTGATGTGGGGGGAAAAAGTATAGTCTTTACACCAACATCCTTCCACCCTTGACATGAACTGCAAACACCATTAAGATAGTGAAAATACCAGAATTCTCCTCCACTGCCTCTTCTTCAGATTTACCAGAAAAACTGAAAAATTTATCCAGTGGTGATGCCTCCATTACTGTCCCTCTTATCTATTGTGAGCTCACCCTCCTGAAAGCATGATTTAGACAACCAATATTTCAATTACACATTCCAATTCTCTATCAAACTACTACTCTGAAGAGGATATATCCCAGCCTGTTGGTGGACATTAGGCTGCAAACTGTGTTCCTTGGTTTGTATAAATGATGGTTGGTTATCCAAATGGATGCAATATGCTCTATTCTTCTGTAGTACTCTGAGCATTTGCATCTACTATTGAGTAAGCAAAGCCCAGTCTAGAGGCAGCGTTAGAGGCAGCATTAGAAATCCTTTAAGGCTATGAGCATCAGTCTCACTTGCCAGTTATGATCAAGACTTTCCCATGAGGAAATCTACCACATAGGCAGCCATCTGTATGCAGTATATATATTTCTTTTATACAGACACACAGAACAGTTCTTATTGTCATTTTGAGCTTCAAAAGATGCAAGAGGAGTATGTCTTACATACACAGCTCTTCTCTGCATTCCTACAGTATTCTCATGTCCAGTCATTTCATGGAGCCAGGTGGCTACCTTTAGTAAGCCCAGGAGGATATGGCTTGCCAATCCCAATTACTCTTTGGATCTGAAGGGACTTCTTTCAATGAGTGTCAACATGTCTTGTATTAACGCAGCCCTTAAATTTCCTTATGATTATGCCGCATATGGGCATCGCTTTAATAGGCCAGGTTTCCATTTCCCTCTGCCTGACCATATGAACAGGCCATTGGCCACTGCCTATAAGTCAGTAAAAATCCAAACATAGGGGCTTTTGCCACTCATCCATCACTGCTAGGATAACAGCATGCAATTCAGTGCACAAAGCCGATTTGCCTCTCCTTTGATCAGTGACATCCTTCCTAACAGGATTTTGTCCATTTACCTTATTAACTGCCATCCACAAACCAAGCAGCTTTGTCAGTCAGTAAAGAGCTATTCATAGGCACTAAGTAATGATAGAATCCTGCAGGTACTCATGCAGTTCCAAAGTCAGTCCTGGGGGAAAAGAGACTTCCTGCTTGGGAGTACCTTCTTTCAATCCTCAGGTAGTATGAGCTATTTCCATTTTATTAGGGACTTCCTTAGGGCACCGCCATCCCATATAGTGTTTTTCTCCAAATTACCCCAGACATCACAGGTATTTTAGAGCTTAAGATTATCTTATGTCCTTCAGTTATGAAGGTAGTTTCAACAAATGTCCAATAGCAAGCTAGTAATTATCCCTCAAATGGAAATTCTCTTGTTCAAAATCCCAGTCGTTGCTAATGGGAAGCACTCACAGGCTCTTGTCATAAGCTTCGATCTACACTCTACATAGGACTATAAAGACTGTCTATAATTTGTCCATACCAGCACTTCTGCTTCTGTTCTACACTGTGTGGACTCAGGCTTTCTTATTTGTTCCCATTTAGCAAGTCCAATTAATATTTCTCAATAGATCAACTTGGATGCATTCTGTTTTATGATACTAAATAGAAGAAATGTTTCCAAAAAAACACCAAGGCACTCCTAAAATATATTCAGGTAAAAGAGATAAAACCACTGCCTATAAAGTCTGTTTAAACATAATTATTATCCTAACTTTCACCTTAATCCCATTAACCCCTATGCACCTAACTGTAGCCTCACTAGGACTTCATCAACAACTTTTGATTTTACAATCCTGGGTAGGGAAAGTGTTGCCTAGTATAACATAATATTAATCCTCACAAAACATTTAGGTAAAGAGAAAGCAACTTCTTTACATAAAGCCTGTGTAAATATTTAAATTTTCACTGTCATACTATCAATCTTTACATTTTTAAAAATATTCTTCCAATCCAATTGTACCCTGCATTAGCGCTTTACAAAAGGGTTTTGGTACCACAGTGTTTGGGGCTCCCAGATCACTTTAAAATGAACACCAACTTCCCTTACACTTTCTAATCACTTGTTTCACATTTCCATCTGAAATCGCACCCAAAGCACCTTTGACATGCATATTTCTTGCAACATTCTGTTCATTATATATAGTATTCTCTGAGATGATAGTCTCCCCAGAATCTCCTTTAACATCTATGTTTATAAACAGTCTCTTCAAAGCAATCTGGGCCTATTCTATCATGTACCTCACAACTCTTCCACCCCCTATCCTTACCAATTTCAAAGCCACTTTCCTCAGTAGCACTACACTTCCCAGTACCAAAATCCATATTGGTTTGACAGAGTTGCCAAAACAATGTACCACAAAACTGGGTGGCTTAAACAGAAATGTATTATCTCACAGTCTTAGAGGCTGGAAGTCCAAAATCAGAGTGTCTTAAGGTTGGCTCCTTCTGAGGGCAGTGAGGAAAAGATCTTTTCCAGGTCTCTCTCCTTAGTTTACAGATAACAATCATCTTCATGCATTGCTTCATGTTGTATTCCTTCTATGCACATCTCTGTCTCTCTCAAAATTTATCAGTTTTATAAGGATGAAAGTAATTTTGGATTAGGCCCTACTGTAATGACCTCAAGGCAAACTTGACTGCCTCCCTACAGGCCCGTTTTCCAAATAAGGTTATATTTGGGCCTTAGGACTCCAACATATCCTTTGTGGGGGCACATAATTCAACCCATAACAATAGGTCACTGAAAAAATAACTTGGCATATTTAGCAACAATTTTGTGGAAACAATAATAATTTACTTTTTTCCTCTAAATCATAATTAAAATGGATGATTATTGCACATTCATCATCAACATACTTCCTAAAATATCAGGTATTTTTATTAAAATATTTCACAACCAGAATATCTAATTCACATGCAGTAACTTTGATGTTTTTAAAATGCTGAGACATTTTCTGCCCAATTGGAAAACTCAATATTCTTGTCTGCTCAGCCACTTTGGACACTGCCACATGGCTAAAAATGGCTGCTGTGAGTGATGGGGCTTCAGGACATGTTTTCCAATATTATTCCTCTGCTTTTATTTCTCCTCCATGCAGTTATGTGTATCCACATGGGAACAGAAAGATCAGGTTGATTGTGAAATTATATATGAGCATGGTGTACTTTGTCTCTGAAGCTAATAGTCAATCAGGGTCATACTTTCAGTAAAATAAGTTGCTTTATATAGGAAATTTTCTAGGTGTTATGACATGACAAATACCATCATATATGACCACTGGACCATTGTCCAAGAGCCCCACATTTATAGTCTTTAGGTCTGGGAGGCTTTATTACAATGGTTACAATTAACATGCCTTTAGCTTTTGTGTCTGCTTTGTAGTCAGACTGCAATAGCACCTAAACCCTTGGAGAAGGTATATTGGTAAATGTGAAGGTGAGAATAATGAGAACGTGAATTCTTATCAAACTCTGAAATATACTCTGAAAGAAGCACTGACATGTTCTAAATCCAATCAAGAAAAAGATTCCATCTACCACCAGACAATGAAGATTCAGACAACAGAATATTAATCAAATCCCCAGCTTTGATTGTTTTGCAGTATCTTTTGCTTGTGTAGGGAAGTTATAGACTTCTGTTAAATCTATTGAAACAAATGTGTAACAGCCTTCTCATAACACTGTGTAAATACTTCCTTGAGTTGCTAGAAGATGCACTATTTTGAATAACTGCTTTCCTCATTTCAAGTAACTCCCATATTACTTTTTTTCCCCCAAAGGTTTGTAAAATTCTAAGTTTCCATTGAGCTAAAGTTTGAGGCAGTTTTTGAACCACCAGGCTTACTTTTCCTGTCTCCTGTGTGGCATAGTTTGAGTCAGCCTGAGGACAAAGGTACGCTGCTGAAAATTCTCCTTTATTTTACTAGTATATTGTCATTTGAGGTGATAATGAAGGATCCAGTGACCTGTAACTTATAATTTCACTGTAGTGTAGTGTTAGCTGCTGGCAGAACCTAACATGGTTTCTTCCATATGGTAATTTGTTGTTTTGTTTCTTTCCTTGTGATGTTTCCATTAAATGAAATGTCCAGATTAAAGTCCATGAAGATATCCACAACCTTTTTTTAAAATCTTTAAATCTAGCCTATTGATTACAAAGCTGAATACTCTTTATGTCCTCTATCCTCTATAATATCTGACCATATATTTTTTTAGAAGAGGTTAGATTCAAAAATTTCAAACCTTGGGGTACCGAGGTGGCTCAGTTTCTTGACTGTCTGACTTTGTCTCAGGTCATGATCTCATGTCTTATAAGTTCAAGGCTCACATCAAGCTTGTTGCTGTCAGTGTGGAGCCTGATACAGATCCTCTGAACCCCTCTCTCTCTGCACCTGCTTGTGTGCTCTCTCTCTCTCTCTCAAAATTAAATAAACATTTAAAAAATTATAAACCGGGCTCCTAATCTCATTAGTTTCCCAGTAACAAACTCATAAGTAGACAGGTTTAGGTATTAACAGCTAATTTTAACGGAGTTAAAAACACTTAATGTTTTAACATCAGGAATATCCATTAATTCAAATATAAGTTTATGTTTGAGATATATGCCTACCATCACCGGAACATATTTAAATCTCTGGATGGACAAAACTTAATAACATTCAAATGCAAAATCTCAGTCTTTGAGACTCAGGTTCTTATCTTCAAATAAGGAGTTACCTTTACAGATTTCCTTCAAGATTATATTTTCACCTCTGAAGAAGACACTAGAACTATCCTCAGCTTTCTTGTGATATTTCCTAACCATTGGTGATTAGGCTAATTCTCAAGTAATTTTTGTTATAATGCCATGTAATGTTTTTGCCAAATTCTAATTTGACTTGGTCTCTTCCAGGATTATCATATTTTGGTGGTTCTAGTGTCTGAGAAATGATCATAATTTTAAGAACAGTCTGAATGTTATTAGTAAATATATTCCTTCTCCTGAGATTGTTGCTAGATATCAGTTAAAATCAGTGGGGTAAATGAGTTTGGATTCCTTTATGGAGCACTGAAGGATTTTAATTACCACACCCTGTTTGACACAGTAACCAGTCAAAACTATTTCTTCTGGATTCATATGTTTGTTGTTTAGATGTACCTTCATCTTATTCACAATTATTCCATTATTAAGGGTTATATCATGAAGCAACTCTTAAATCCAAATGTCAGTTTTGAGGGGCTTGGGATTTCCACTAGCAGTTATGACTATGACTTCTATGTTCATATGACTCAAAACATGATGCATGATTCCAAAAGCAAGTCTATTTTCACTATAGATGTTGACCCTTTAGCGACTTGGCTCCAGAAGGAGCTCTTAGCAGGGCCATTTACATTGATTTAACATCTGAGAAACCATTAGATATTCTCATCTTTCACAAATCAGTAATAATATATTTAGCCTCTTCTGTTTGAGATAAGAATCATCTATAGAGAGAATAAAAATTGATACCAAATGTTTATAAAATAACACATTGAGTCAAGTGAGCTCATGAATAGTCAACTGATATCCACCCGGTATGATTTCATTGGGAATATCCATTAATGTGACAAGATTTAAAATGTTGTATGAGTGCAGAATTATAAAAGAAGGAAGTAGTTTTCTATATTATCAGTTAGAAGTAAAGTTTGGAGACAGTAAGACAATAATAAATTTAACTTCCCAGAACAAAACTGGCAGACTAAAATTTTACTATGTGGAAATGGTTACTGCCTATAGAGAGTAGATTAGTCACAGCTCTAGCATCCAAAATTACACTGTAATATGCTGTAGTCTATTATGTCATTGTATTGGAGTAGATAATACTACAGCATGTTCAAATATGTCAGGTACAAAGGTCAAGACTTATGATAATAAGGAAGCCACAGAGTGGTGTATAACAAAAAGCACATTGTGAGTGAAAATCTGAAGTTCCAGTGCTTCAAATTTAGAAAAGCTATAGTAGAGAAATTGTACTGATAACTATATTGCAGGAGAGGGGGGGGGAAAACACTTTTTCCTCTCCCCTCCTAGTTATTTTGGTGGAGTTCCTATAAATTACACTAACAAAAGATAGACTAACAAAAGAAAAGCTAATAGAAGTTTATTAACATATGCATCACACATACACAAGGGAGCACTCAGGAATGAGTAACTCAATGGGATAATTTAAATTTGGGCTTCTATAGTGTCACAGCAAAAGAACAACAAAGTTTTTTTTTTTTTTTTAATATTTTTATTTATTTCTAGGAGAGAGAGAGACAGCGTGAGCAGGGAGGTCAGAGAGAGAGGGAGTCACAGACTGAAACAGGCTCCAGGCTCTGAGCTGGCAGTCAGCACAGAGCCCGACGCGGGGCTCGAACCCACGAACAGCGAGATCATGACCCAAGCGAAAGTCGGATGCTTAACCGACTAAGCCACCCAGGCGCCCCAAGAACAACAAAGTTTTAAAGTGACAAGACAAAGGAAAACAACTTACAGTTTTAAGCATGGTAACTTGTAAGAAGGTAAATATCTGGAAGAAGCTAATAGACTGGCTTTTGTTTAGTTAGTAAGATTTGTTATATAAATTCTTCTTGTGCTGTCTTTGAGATGATAAGGTTCTAGAGTTGTCTGTGGTGATTGACTTCAGTTCTTCCTGGTAGAGAGGGAGAAAAAGATAGTTTTACAAGTTATGTCCTACTTTTACACAAAAAGGGGGAAGGCAAAGAATTTTTCTTTTATCTGCTTTTTTCTCAATTGTCTATAGCTTGAATTATTCAATATGCCAAAGTGGCATATTTGGATGTGTCATATTCTGCTACTGTTCAATATCCTACCATTTTCAAACCTTCCAAAGTTCTTTCTTGGTGGCTGGTTAAAGAAAGTTCTTAGTAACTCATAGTCAGTTGACTGCTGCTTGCTTTGCTGATGGCATGAAGTAGGTGATGGATTGGTTATTAGCAAATTTGTAATGTATCTTTGGAGACATAGTGGCTCTTTGCAACACAGTTTTTTTTTTTAAGAAGGTAGATTCCTCAACTGAAACTTCCTTAGTGATGAAGAAAACATTAAACCCACATTTTAAAAAAGATGCTACCTCCCTCACTGAAAGATAATTAAAGTATTTATACAGTGACTGAAAAAAACCATGAAGGTGCTTTAGTACACCTTTGTTACACAACTGTCCAAGTGACTATTGATTTTCTCAACTGAAAGCAAGCAGAAAACAAATGTTGACTTAAAAAAAATGTATAGCTCTAGTAAAGAAAGAGTGGCTCAGTCAGTTAATACTCAGACTCTTGGTTTCCACTCAGGTCATAATCTCATGGTTCATGGGTTCCAGTCCTACATCAGTCTCAACGTCTGTTGGGATTCTCTGTCTCCCTCTTTCTCTGCCCCTCTACTGCTCTCTCTCTGTCTCTAAATAAATAAATAAATAAACATCTCCTTAGAAAAAAAGTAAACAGAATTCTATTACAGTAAGGCAAATTGCATCTGAAAAAACATAGGCAAGAATAATAGCTAGATTTATTATAACTAGAAAATTAGATGTTATAATTAAATATATTTATGACCCCAAGATCTGAGATAAAATTATAGCCTTGTCCATGAGATTCCCTAAATAGAAAAAAAGGCTTATAAAATTATGATCAGTGATGCCTGGGTGGCTCAGTCAGTTAAGCATTCAACTTTATTTCAGCTCAGGTCATGATCTCATGAGTTCCTGAGATCAAGTCCCAAATAGGCCTCTGCACTGAAAATATGTCTCTATTTCTGTATTTTGCATGAGAAAGAATTGTTCTGATTCTTTCAGAATCAGACTTAGAGTCTGGGTGATCGAATCCAAACACCATTTCAATATTAAAGTAGACTTCTATCCTCAAGAAAGGAGATGTGATGAACCTCTGGTATACAATAATTTCATTTAAGAACCCGATCCTGGCATGAAGGTAGTATTATTCTCAATCCAAGTCTTGGAACTAAATTCTGTAAAGGAGAATTTATTATAAGATCACAGTATGTGTTTATTTGAGATCATTTATTATGAGATCACACAAGGTGCTACAGCTCAGGAGGCAGCTTGGGGAATAAATTTCTCTATTGCCTGCCAAAATGAAGGACTTAGGATCATAAAAACAACAATAACAAACTTGAGGGTCATGAAAAGCCACAACTTAAGTGCAATTTTACATGAGGTCAGAGATTATATGTAGTCTTTCATGTCCAGGTGAGAGAGAATACTCATATTAAGTAAGAGCAGGATGCAGTCTCTAGGATAAATAAAGGTTAGTCACTCTCGTTTGATTGAGTTACTATGTATGAGGATTCTTCAGGGACTTGTACAGCAGAAATAAAAATTAAATATCTTGATTTAAAAACAAAAATATACTTTTTTAACTATTGAGATAAAGATTCATTTGTGAGCAATATAATTTAACTGGAAATTTATGGATTATAATTTATTTTTTTTTCTGTTACCTGAAAAGCAAAGCCTACCTTTTTTTGGATACATTTAAAGATTCAATGAATTTCATAAAGTATGATAAGCCCATATCAAAGAGTATTGAAGCTTAAAGTTTTGCCTTTCAAGTGTAATACATTTACCTTACACTCAATGAATCAATTTGAGTATTGCTATAAGCCATTTACTAGCAATTCTGAAAATAATCTACCACCTGTTATGTAATATGTTAGATTAAAATATTTTTCTTAAATTTCATTCAGCATACTATCAATATTATAAATGATGTGCTATAACTTAGAACATTTCTAAGCCTACACATTAATGTGTAATAGTGCACATAACACTAAAACTTGGCTTAGCAGATCACTGCAACACACAATTTATTTTTATTTCTACTAAGGTAAATATTTAGTCCCTAAGTTTCTATATCAATTTTATTTTAACTATTAAACATGTGTAGTTTCCTAAATAATTCCAATTTACATTTACATTTTATACTGTTTACACATAGACACCAAATTTATCTCAAGACCAAATCTGTCCTTCCAGTGTCATATCAGACTGTTTTTTGGATAATTGAATGATGTTTATTTATATTTCATTACTCCAAAGTCAACATTTTCAAAATTCTTACAATTAAAAAAAAAACAATTTGGGCTTTGAAAGATTTCCTAGGCATTTTCTCCCTATTAGAGATAAGGAAATATCTTTCATATTATTGACTTACAAATTTTCAATCAATCTCTTCGTATTATTAGAGATTTAATAATTCATAACAACTATATTTGGGTTTCCGGTAGACCTTATGTTGTATATTACTTTATGGTTTGCTTTATTTCCACCAAAATCAGTTATAATATTTGATCGCATAATTATGTTCCCCAACAGTACATTCTGAGCAATAATTAAATAATATTATATAGAGAAAAAGACATGAATTCCAAAAAGAAAGAAAAGTAAAGGTAAAACAGAATGAATGGGGCGCCTGGGTGGCTTAGTCGGTTAAGCGTCTGACTTTCGCTTAGGTCATGATCTCGCGGTTTGTGGGTTTAAGCCCCACGTCGGGCTCTGTGCTGACTGCCAGCTCAGAGCCTGGAGCCTATTTCAGAGTTTGTATCTCCCTCTCTCTCTGATCCTACCCTGCTCACGCTATCTCTCTCTCTCTCTCTCCTAGAAATAAATAAAAATATTTTTAAAAAATCAGAATGAAAGATCTGAGAATGATGCATAACAGTAGCAGACAAACATAAGCTGAAATATTGTGGCCTGCATATTTAGAAACCAAGAACCAACTCAATCTGCATCAGAGAATTACAAAATTAAAATTCAAGGTACCCTAGACATAAGAGTTTTGGTGGGCATTTGTTAACTAAGAATCATTATTAAAAAAGTTTAAACCTAGATGTACATCCATACCCTCTACAGAGAGAAATAACTACTTCTTACACTCTTAGGAGAGATAGTAAATATATTTTTTGGAAAATGTACACAAGGGAGTACTTAGGTGCAGGTGGGAGCTGGCTAGCTAATGGTTAGAATGCCATATTGAAAACTGAGGAATTATGGAAAAGCACATATTGCCAACAGGAGTCCTCCAGCTCCACTTAGCACTGAGGGTGCTGCCTAGAATGCTAATGGCTTCTGTTTTACCAAACTTCTCAGTGGCAGCTTCTTTCCTGAGGCAACAGCCTAGCTCAAAATAAAGAACTATAAATACTTATTGAAGAACTCCCCAATGAAATGATTGGACCTTGTCAAATCATAGCCTAATATACCACTAAGTACCTTTCATGGGCATAGGATTTATGATCAGCTTTTAAGTGCTTCACTCTTAAATATGAATGGGCAGCCAAGGATTATCAAATATTTGTGGAAAGAGCCTATAATGATGATTTATGAAGGAAAATCATTAGCTGATTTATGGGAAGAGAGGATGTTTGAAGAGTGGATGAGGCATTAAGTAAATCCTAGTGAGCATACAAATGTATTTACCAGAAGAATTTACTAATATTCTAAGTCTTATTAACAGTCATTTTTGAATACTGATCAAGATTTTGTAGTAATATCCAAGTTGAGTGATTTTTCTGTAGCCAAATCCAGCTACTCCAAAGCAAGTTCTAATAATTTCCTTATGGTTGACATTAAGATATTCTAAATATGATTAATGAATAAGTCTTCAAGGTCATTATAGTTTAATTATTAATTCTATATCAGTGTCAGGAATTGTGGGCTCTTACGAGAGCATAACTTTAGATCTGAGATATGTACTTCAGGGCTACCATGCCTAAATTAGTCTTACTTTCTCATTAACAAGCTTTATTTTGCTACTGTACTGCCTCTCAACCACATCTTTTAAGTATTCTCTCTTCTCGTGATGTTTTTAAAAAATAGAGTGAAAGATTCCAGAGATGTCTGCTTAGGGCTAGTATTTATTATATCTTTCTTATTCACTTTTATGAATATTTGTCTTGAATAATTTAAAGATGTTTTGAAAGGCAGTACAACATTGTCTTTAAAACCACAGATCTGGTAATGATACTACTTTGATGTGTAATATAACCTTGTCAATTACTAGTTGATCAATTTACCTAGTGCTCTTAGTCTCAGTTTCATTATCTATAAAATGAAGATAACAAGAGTAAATAATTAATGGACTTGTAAGAATTAAATGAATTAATAATTCTGATGAAGAGCTTCAAACAGCTTCAGGATACAGAAGTCAATAAAATTTAGCTGTTTTTTTTTTTTTTTAAAGAAACTACTTCCATTTCTTTGGGAATGTTTTTCTCTTAGGTTACATTTACAATCATCTCTGCCATATAATTAATTAGCCTTTCATAATGAGCAAATGATTTCCAGATAACTATGTAACAGCAGAAACCTTTTAAGGGCTTGTGATAATGCAAGTTTGATAGGGCTTCCAGCGTTAGGGTAACATGTAAGCATATCCCATTTTAGAACTTGGAACTTATTTTTAAGAAATGAATTGTATTTTGAAATAAAGATCTTGGTATATTTGCTATAGTGACTTGATGAATAATTGATAATTTAGAAAATATTTAATGACCTGCAGTGTATTAAACCATCAAGTTGAAGGGGTTCTCTATTTCAGAAATATACTGAACCCAACTTTGCCTCACAAGATGTTTTATATGTCATCAGAAAAATGAAAATAGTGTGAAATATTTGAGAAAATTCATTTCTATTGCTCACCATATGTTCATATAAAGAATAAAGATATAAATCTTCTTTTATATTTCATCAATTTTCTACCTTCTCCACTGAACCACAATGTTTCTGAAACATTAATGGTTATAAATTACACATTAAATTTCTCAAATGGGCTATATCAAATATGACGAGGCACCTTGATACTAATTACAAGTTTAAATTTATAAGATTAAATCGGTACTTTCTCTAAGAAGGAGAAATCTGAGTACAATATATTAATAGGAACTTTTGGAGGCAGGAATCTTAACAAGTGAATTACATTTAATTTAGACAAATAGACTCAGCCTTACAGAAGTACTCCCAAGAAGAAAAGTAAGTTAAGTGTTTTAAATAGCAAAGAAGCTACGATTAATAGCACAAATTATATTTCCTAATATTATTAAGGGTTTTACTGTCATTTGATCATGATAGACATATCACTTGTGTAATTAATGGAAAAATAAAATTTAAAGTGTTCAGTTCTTTTTAATTGGAATGATAAAAATTTCTACTTCCCAAACCTTTATTCCATAGTACATTGGTGGGACTACTTTGTTATAATATGTAAGAATAATTTCCATTTAACTTAAATTGTTACTTATTCATCTTAATTTTGAATGTCTATTAAGTGCCTGATAGGAATAATCAAGTATAATATGTTCACAATAGAATCTTTTCAAAATATTGAAAAATTTTAGAACTACGAAGGATATATAATCTCTGTTGAGTATAGAAATATGAGTACTAATAATTCAAAACTGTAGATTTGACTGTAATAAACTTGATTTAAAAACAAGCAAGTTATGAGTAAAAACATTAGTACTTTCAAATATATATGCATATATTATTAAATGAAAAAACAATTTGACTAAAATAGCAGTTGTATACTATCTGGTTTTTGACTAAGAGACAATGACCTTAGTCTAGAACAGAATAATGAAAGTTAAAGTATATATTTAATGCCTTATCTCCATCTCCCTTTAATAACGTAAGAAAAAATCAAAGACAAAGTCTTTTATTAACACAGTTGATAATAGTAGTAATTCAAACATATTTTGATTGTAATCCAAAGTTTAGAGAGGTCTCTGACTTTCAGTAGTGCCACATTTAATACAAAACAATGAAAATAAGTACTCTGACATTCAGAGGCACTAGCGGAAATTTTAAAAGCAATAAATATTAATGCAAACCTTGGACTTTGCTTCTCAGTTCAACAGTCTTTTCCGAAACACCAGTCTTCAGAGAAATAAGCAAGAGCAGCCACAGGATATTCTTTGATTACTACAACATCTGATACCAGCCATCAAAACTGGAGTTATGTTAAACACCTGAAATCACAGAAAATACTAATTGTATTTTGTATTCTACATATTTCATCATGTACTCAAGCATTAATGAAATGGTAATTTTCTTTATCTCATCACTTTGTGTTTATAACTAATGATGCAAGAGTAAAGTGCTTGTGTATTTTGTAATCATTTACCCATTCATTTATTTAACAAACATTTACTGACTTTGTAGATATTGACAAAAATCTTGGATGTCTTTCAAATGCGAGATATTACAAGGCAATGTTTAAAGTATTTGATAATTTAGGGGCGCCTGGGTGGCTTAGTCGGTTAAGCGTCTGACTTTCGCTTAGGTCATGATCTCGCGGTTAGTGGGTTCGAGCCCCGCGTAGGGCTCTGTGCTGACTGCCAGCTCAGAGCCTGGAGCCTGTTTCAGTCTGTGACTCCCTCTCTCTCTGACCCTCCCCTGCTCTGAGGGTATCTCTCTCTCTCTCCTAGAAATAAATAAAACATTAAAAAAAATTTTTTTAGCTTTCTGTGCCTTATCTTTCTCATTTCAAAAATAAAGAAAAATATAACCGACCACATAGAATTTTGTAAAGGTTCAATTATTTAAAACATGGACCACAGGTAGAATAATACCTGACAAGTAATATTCTATATTAGCCATTATTACCACTAATATATTGCTCGTAACCAGCTTTTTACTAGCAATTATAGAGAAGAGTGAGTCCATTGAGAATTTTTCTCTACTTCATTTTAATGACTGACTATAGTAGTGGTCAAAATATTTTTGACTAACTGAACTAATAATACTGTATGGAATGGTTGTGTCATTATATGTTAAAACAACATTCAACTTTGGACCTATTTTTATTTTCCATATTTGTCAACTATTTTTGTTTGCAAATGCCAAAACACTTACTTCAAATGAAACTGAATTATAGTGGGACTTCCTTGGCTACATTACTGAGCCCCAAGAAAAGCAGAGATGTCTCCTTTAAGATACCTATAGATACGAAAAGGCCTTGAATGCTATCTTATGCCTCTTTCATTTCTTTCCTCTTTTTTTAACGTTTACACATTTTTGAGAGACAGAGACAGAGTACCAGCAGAGATGGGACAGAGAGAGAGAGAGAGAGAGAGAGAGGGAGGGAGACACAGAATCTGAAGTAAGCTCCAGGCTCTGAGTGTCAGCACAGAACCCGACGCAGGGCTTGAATGTAGCAACCACGAGATTATGACCCAAGCCAAAGTTGGACACTTAACAGACTGAATGACCCAGGTGCTCCTCTTTTCTTGTTTTTGTTCTTTCTTTCTTTCTTTCTTTCTTTCTTTCTTTCTTTCTTTCTTTCTTTCTTTCTTTCTTCCCTCCTTCCTTCCTTCCTTCCTTTCTTTTTTCTTTCTTTCCTTCTGCCTTTCTGCCTTTCTGCTTTCCTTTCTTTTTTAATTAATTTTTTTTTACTGTTTATTTATTTTTGAGAGAGGGAGACAGAGAGCGCGAGAGAGACTCAGAATATGAAGCAGGTTCCAGGCTTGGGGCTTGAACCTGCAAACCACAAGGTCATGACCTAAGACAAAGTCAGAGACTTGAGGACTATGTCACCAGGTGCCAGGCGCCTCTCTTCCTTCCTTCCTTCCTTCCTTCCTTGCTTCATCCTTCCTTCCTCTCTTCCCTTCCTTTCCTTTACCTTCACTTTCTTTTCCTAATTGACTTCTTTATTTCTCTGGTTATAACAGAGTTTGAAACCATCACCAGAAAGGAAACAAAATTAATTATCTTCCAAAGTTGTACACCTTGCCCTGAAATATGAAGATAATTCCAAACTGCTGTCAAATTGGGTTGTCCTGTTTTGTATTTAAACTTCCTCCAAGTTTTCTCCTTACATCAGTCAGGGAAGTAAACATAACCTGCCATCTGGTGGAAGTGAGGAAAATGATTTCAGGAGGAAGCAATGACTATCTAACAAGAATGCAAAGTTCAGTGCTTACTAGACATATGCAGCGGAATATGTTATTTGCACAACTCGATGCTAGAAGGAGACAAATTTGGGACCTCATGTGTTATCAGAGGACAAGCCTTGATTGTTGCCTTATACTGACATCTACCACGTTTTCGAGGGAAGTTTGAGATCTAAAATGAAAATCTTCTGATTTTAAAGGTAAGTGACTATTTAACAAAATATAGAGGCAAATAAAACTATTTGATTATCAAATTCAGTCCAGGGACCAAGTTTGCTTCCTAATTTTAAAAAGGAGACTTGGGGATGCCTGGCTGCCTCAACTGGTAAAATATGGGACTCTTGAATTCAGTGTCATGAGTTCAAACCCCATGATGAGCGTAGAGATTATTTAACAAAAAGTGTTTAAAAAATAAATCTTAAAAAGGAGACTTGTAAATTTATTTTACTTCAGTAATAACAACTTTAAAGGTTTAATATGTATTTAGTGAGAAGCTTGGGGTAATCAGAGTTGGATTTGAATCCTCAATCATTTTTTTCCTTCTATCATAGTATAAACATAGTCAAGATTTTGAACTTCATGTTCCTCATACAAACCAAGAACATAATATCTACCAAACTGATATAAGGATATACTAAAATAATATACATTAAGCACTTGACCAATAGGAGAATCTTAACACAAACCAATTTACTTCTTCACCTCACATACTTTCTCTAAAATTTCTTTTACAAAAATGAAGAGTTTAAGGAGGAAAAATGGGAGAACCAAAACTGGGAAAAATATTTGCTCTTAAATATATATTATCATTAACATACTAAAATCAGAAGTATGATAATGTCAACAAGTAATATCTATTAATTATTATGAAAATAAGTTAATATTTATAACATATCTATAAAGAAATAGTCTATAATTAAATAGAGTAAGCAGTATGAACAGTGTAGTACAGAGCAAAAGAGGTGTAAAATATCAAAAAAAAACAAAAAAAATGAAACTTTGTTGTTTCACTTGACAGTTTCTGATCATTTTTCTTGAATGCTGTCATCTGAGAATGAGTTTTTTGGTGCAAATATATCTCATATCTATGATGTTATATTTCTAGTTCAATAAGACCAACCATGTTTGATTCCAAATACTTGAAAACTGTTAAGGAAAGCTTTGCGGAGCAAAGTGGCATCATAAGCAGGATGGCAACTACAATATTTGTTAAATTGGGTTCAGGAGGGCCATTTATTCCATCTGTTATCTCAACCAAACTGCATTTCTGCCTTGAAAGTGTTTCATGAGACTCCAGTGAATGAGGAGCATTTGTGATTCATTTTAGTACCAGAATATTCCAGAATAATTGGCTTTTAGTGGAGAGCTGCCATCATGAGCCAAGTTTTAAAATATGCTATTTTTCTGAATTTTGTGGCCATGGAGGGATACTTTGAAAGGATATTGTAATGGCATGTGCTGCTACTAAAATGTGATTTTACAGTTATTTGCCAGGAAAGGTTCCTTTTAGAATATAATATAGACAACCACATAGCCCTAGACAGAGAGATATTTCTTATATTCTTGTCCACTGAAGAATTATTAACCTACGGCATTATACATAAGTGACATTTCTAAAAATTGCATAATTAAGCTTCAAATGATTACTCTAATGTTAATTTAATAGTTTTTCAATTTGGGTACAAAATAAATGATAAGGTAATTCCATGACCAAAGACATGACTATCACATTACCATGAAAAAATAATTAAATGTACTATATACTGGGATTAAAGGATGCAAGAGAAGACAGAGATCTTGGTTGATTTAGAATAAATAAGTAGTATGTATTCTCAATCAGGGCAGTATATTGATAAGATGATTAGGTACATGGGTATTATATACTGATCTATTTCCAAAGCATAGAGGCAACAATTTTTTAAATGTAAAATGATTATATAAAATTAATCCATACACGGGCACCTGTGTGGCTCAGTTGGTTAAGCGTCTGACTTTGGCTCAGCTCATGATCTCACAAGCCCCACATCGGGCTCTGTGCTGACAGCTCAGAGCTGGAGCCTACTTCAGATTCTATGTCTCCCCCTTTCTCTGCTCCTCCCCTGCTTGTGCTCGGTCTCTGTCTTTCTCTCTCTCTAAAAAATAAATAAATATTAAAATGTTTTTAAATTGTTCAATACAGAAGTTGAAAAAAACAGTGCATTTAAATTATATGTTTTTTACTGGTGATGTCTGATTGTCTCAAACTCATTACTTGACTAGCTCAATGTTAGACATGGATGGGGAAATAAATTTTGCTTTCACAATGTTTTCAAACTTAAAAAAGAAACTATAATTGTCGCAATACACTTTTACATGTACTGTTGTAAAGATTTTCCCAGAATGCATGGAAGTACAGAGAAATAAAACAAAAAATTTAATGTGAGGAAGTATAGGAAGGAAATTTTTGGTGAAGAAGCTAATAATTAAGATGAATTTTGCAGATTGTCAAGGATTTTATTGGGATAGAAAGGCTTTTGAGTGTTCATTTAAATATGACATCTGATAGTTGCTTTATAATTGATGGAAGAATGAAGAAAGAATGAATTGTTGGTATCGTATGATGTAAATTACAAGCAGTTCTGCAATATGGATAAAATTTAGGAGTAAACACCAGTACAAAGGATAAATCTAAAAGTGAACTTCCTTCATGGAAAGACCTTGGATGTTCCATTAAGAGATTATTGAAATAATTAAATGTTTAAATATTTATTAATTTTGTACATTAGTAGTGCTGAGGATGGTGCGAGGAAGACAAGTCTGAAAATGGATATCAATTAAAAAAATTACTGCAATAATTTGGATAGATTTTTTTGTAGTAGAAATAAAAAGATAAATTCCACAATATTCAAAAAGCTAATACAACAAATTATCAGTTGGATATGGAAGGTGAAAGAAAAGGAGACTGAAATGTTTTTCAGGTTTAAATATGTATAACTGGAGGAATGGAGCTTTCACCATATGAAAAAAATTCCAGGTTAGGAGCAGGTTTGATAATAAGGAGATTCAATTATACAATGTTACATTTGAAATACCTTTCTGAAACTCAGGGGAATAT
Source organism: Proteles cristata cristata (assembly GCA_017311185.1). Taxonomy (NCBI): domain Eukaryota; kingdom Metazoa; phylum Chordata; class Mammalia; order Carnivora; family Hyaenidae; genus Proteles; species Proteles cristata. The sequence goes on along the minus strand of JAESUZ010003798.1, from coordinate 457,793 downwards.
CTGGATTATGTATTCAATTACTACTCCATGAGAGGAGCTAGCTATGCTAGGTGTTGAGAATCTTTGAGTATATATATGCCAATTAAAGCAAACATTTGCATACTGGATTTTATACACTGAATATAAAATAAGACCAAGAAGAATCCTGAAAACTCCAATGTTAATGTGAAGAACAGAGGGAAGCAACCTGAAAAAAGCTAAGATTGAATGTAAGAAGAGTAAAATTAAAAGATTGTGCAATCATAAGATGAACAGATAGTTTATCATCCAAACTGATGCATCTTTTAGAAATATAGGTGGTATTATTAATGGTTACATCAGGACAGAAGACGTGAACCCAGTCTACCCCAGGCAAACCAAGGACATATGGTCAAACTAATTACCAAGCAATCCAAGAGACAAGGAAAGGTATAATCATCAGTTCAAAATGCTAAAGAAATTCCAAGTGACTTAAAGATTTATCCATAGTTTCAATATTTCAAGACAGCTTGTGCTTTTAAAAATCTTCCAGATCTTGCCCACTGACCAATCCCAAAGCCACTTCTACATTTTTAGGTGTTCGTTAGAGCATCACCCATTATGACTGAAATTTGTATTAGATTCCTCCTGCGCTATACCATATTACCACAAATTATTGGCTTAAAAATACAAATTTATTATTTTACATCTCTACTGGTAGAAGTCCTAAAATGAAGATTGGACAGGCTCCATTCCTTCTGGGAGCTGTAGGAGACGATGTATTCCCTTTTTTAGCTTCAAGAGGCCACTTACATTCCTTGCTTTGTGGTCCCTGTTCATCTTCAAAGTCAACAGTATCACATTCTCAAATCTCCATTGGACTTGACCTGTGTTCCATTATCACAATGTTCCTCACTGTGATCTGCTTGTCTTCCTCTTATAAGGACCACTGGGTCCACCCAAATAATCCAGTATAATCTTCCCATTTTAGGACCCATAACTTAATCTCATCTGCAACATCTCTCTCCCCAGTAGTGTTACATAGTCCTAGGTTTTTAGAATTAGGATGCAGAGATTGGGTAAGTGTGCATTATTCTGTCTGTTACAATCAGTAAGTAAAAATATTTTGGATTTAGATATCTGTATATAATTAATTGTGGAGATTTGACAGAATATGAAATCACCTAAAAAGTGAAATCCTTATTCAAATGGTTCCCCCTTACGTTTTCAAATATGGCAAGCTTCTTTTTTTTTTTAATGTTTTATTATTTCTGAGAGAGAGTGAGACAGCGTGAGCAGTGGAGAATCAGAGAGAGAGAGGGAGACACAGAATGTGAAGCAGGCTCCAGGTTCTGAGCTGGCTGTCAACACAGAGCCTGTCATGGAGCTTGAACCCACGAACAGAGAGATCATGACCTGAGCCAAAATCGGACGCTCTGCTGGCTGAGCCACCCAGGCGCCCCAAATATGGCAAGCTTCTATATATTTCTTTTTTTAAGCACCAGTTTGTGCCATCATATTATTCCTGAAATATTTCTCTTATTCATATTAATATTTGAAATTAATAAATGATAGAACTGAGTTACTTTAGTATGACTGATACAGGAAGACTGTGAAGAAGTTAAATGTTCTTTGTGGATTACTAAACTATTTAACTCTTTATGAATTAATGAAATTTCATTAAACACAATGTGTTAAGAAAACATTGAATTCACTGGCAAATAATGCTATTTAATAATGTGTCTCATAGGGAGTTAGCAAAATTTAACTTCCATAAGTAACAATATCTTTAATTTTTTTTGTGAATCTAACATAATATTTAGAATATAACATAGATTCAAATTGAACTGAAGTTGGCAAAGATAATAATACCAATGATCACATACTCAGAGTCCAAATTTTATTACTGGTGACACTATTGTTCATTAAATAACAAGCTAGCAAATCATTCAAATCTTAGTAAAAATTGGTTTATCTTCACTTATTTTTAGGGACAATAATATGAAATAATTATTAGGCCAAGTCATGACTAATAATAATTAATTTTTTTATTTCATTAAGCAATTCTGGAGTCAAAAGTCTTCCAGAGAGCTTTTAAAACTTTAACTTAATGCTCTCCAGGGTTATATAATTCCATTATAGAATATATATTCCTCAGAGAGTATTTACTTTTCTATACCTGATATGCTGGCAAGGAAATGATCTTAAAAAAAATAAGAAGAAGAAAATAAAAATTATGTCCTTAGCCTTTCACACAGGATCTAGCTGCAAATATCTTAACAAAGCTTTATTTTCCAATACATGTCTCCCAGGGGCATCTGAGTGACTCAGTAGGTAGAGTTTCTGACTCTTGATTTCGGCTCAGATTATGATCCTAGTGTCATGAGATTCAGTCCTGCTTGAGGCTCCATGGTTAGCATGAAGTTTGTTGGGATTCTCTCTCTCCCTCCTTCTGCTCTTTTTCCCTGCTCATGCTCTCTCTCTCTCTCTCTCTCTCAAATAAATAACTAACTAAACAATAATAATAAATAAATATGTGCCTACCAGATAATTTATCAATTGTGCTGGACTTTCACTACTCCCTTTTTAAAATTTTTATTTATTTATTTTGAGAGAAAAACCATGAGCATGGGAGAAGCAGTGAGAGAAAAACAGATAGAGAGAGAGAGAGAGAGAGAGAGAAAGAGAGAATAGCAGGCTTTGCATTGTGAGTGCAGAGCGCAACACAAGGCTCAGTGTTTATGACCTGAACCTGATCAAGAGTCAGACACTTAACTAAGCCACTCAGGTGCCCCTCACTACTCCATTAATAGTCTCTTTGATATATGAATTAAAACTGCATTTACTTTTATGACTAGCTCATTTTAATATGCTCAATATCATCAGCAATAGAAGTCTATCAATTTTATTTTACGTATTTGAAAATGCCTATGAAAACAAATTGGATCTTTAAAAATAAGAGTATTTTGAATATTCCTGGTTTTTTAAAATTTTTATTAAGGTAAATCAAAAGTTGCAGGGTTTTTTTAATTGTATTTAATAATTTGCTCATTTTCCTTTTTTGTGTGTGATTAGGTCCTTCTAATTTTGAGGTGTTAAAAAGACTTACCCGGATGTGTGTTGTCTCCAGATTGAAGTTACAGGAACTCTATTTAACCTGTGACTCACGAAACTGAAAACACTGGAAAAAATGTGTAAAATAACATTTTTTTAGTTAGCAGATAATCATAAATACAAACTAGTATCCCTGGACAGAAGAGAAACCAACAAGAAGCTGTGCCACTCGTGCAGGGACTACAGAGAGTTTCTGGGCAGCAGCACGGGGTGGGGGGTGGGGGAGGCACAAATTGAACTGAGCCGATAAGTTTCAGAGTATAGTGAAACATATACTAGAACATGCAGGGCACAGTACTGGAGAAGTGATTTCAGAGAGAGAAAGAAAGATAGAGGGAGGAAAGTAGGAGGAAGACAGGGAGAGAGAGAAAAAGAGAAAGAGAGAGAGAGAGAGAGAGATAGAAAGTAGACACTCCAGAGGTCTGTAGAAGTGCCCCCTTTAGTTTTTGGCTGTTGCTGATCTGCAGATGAAGAAAATGTAACTAGCTGAAGTCAAGAAGAGAATTACTAGAAAAGACTAAGCATAAATGTCTTGGTACAGAACGGTTTTTGTTGCAACAGGCCAGCATGGAAAAAACTCCAAATACATAAGCATTACAGAATCCTGAGATGAGTATTATGGCCCAATATGTCCTAATCTAAAGGTTGTTCTGCCCAGAACCTAACCTAACCGTGTTCTAAAGGAATCTATAAAAGATTACACTGATTTTAAAGCTTGTTTATTTATTTTGAGAGAGGGAGGGGCAGAAAGAGAGAGAAACAGACACTACATGTTGTCAGTGGTCAGCTTGACATAGGGCTCGAATTCACGAAAGGTGAGATCATGACCTGAGCCAAAATTAAGAGCCAGATGCTTAAACCGACTGAGACGCCCAGGCACCCCAAGAGTACACTGATTTTAAGTAAATCTAACAATGTCTCTGAATAATAAAACCCGGTATTTCTTGATGGCAATACATAAACACTTATACATACATACATGCATGCATACATACATACATACATACATACATATATGCATACATTTTAGCCTCTCACAAAATACAATTCAAAATATTGGGCCTCTAATTTAAAAATTACCCATTGTGGAAAAAAATGCAACCCATAACCAGGAGAAAACGTAATCAGTAGAAACTAGCTTGAATGACAGGGATTATAGATTCATCAGACAAGAATGTTGAAACAACTACAAGAACTATACTCTACAGATTTAAGAAAATAGTGAAAATATCATGACGAGAAGAGATGGATAAGATATAAAGACCTAATGAAACATCTGGAGATAAAACTTACAACTAAAGTGAAAAATCAATAGCTAAGTTTAATGGCCAACTAGACATTGCAGAATTTGAGTTCAGTGAACTTGAAGCAACTGCAATAAGTTCTATCCAAATTAGAAAACGGAAAAGAGAAGAAAGCCCTTGAATGTTTACCTTAAAAAGATTGGCATTAGGATAAAACCTACACCTTTCTGGCACTTTCAGAGTCTTTAATCACTATCAACTTTTATAAAAAAAATAAAATAAATGAAACGGGTGATGTAATCAAATCAAACATTATATAAGGTTAAGTTATTATCCATTTGAATTAATTTGAAATATGAAAATCTCATGCTCTTGAAATTATTGATGGCTTATGTTTAATGAAATTTAAGTTTATTATTTGGAATATATTAAGCTTCAATATTAAAAACTCATTTCAAAACCTAAGCATCATATATGAATGAAAGCAGGCACGCATTCTTTGACCGAAGTTAATTGATTCCAGTTATATGCCTGATTAAAGAGGATTCTATTCCTCATAATTTTCTCATAGGAATTGCCTTTCTTTTATATTGGTGATAAACATTTTATTTAATACTTGATATTAATTATAATGATGAACTACAACATTCTGATAAGCAAAATATCTACATGCCAACTTTCATTTTATAGTAATTCACAACAAAAGTGACTATCAACCAAAATACAGAAATGCTTATGTTTTCGCTTGATATCCTATGTTGGCCTCTCTAGATGTACTTTTTGCACTTCTGCAAACTAGTCTAGACCTGAGAAACTGAGCGCTGTGGATTAAATGGACAAATTTTCACACTGTCTTGCTGATCAACTTATCAGTATGTAGCCTTTTGTGATGATTAGAAGACTATGAGGTCATTGGACTTAACTCTATGGTTTTCTCTCTGTGAACCCTGGAGGTTAACCTTGTTGTTTCACAAGGGCTCTCCTCTTCTTCACTGTATTCCACCACATCTTTCTCCTTACCTTCAGATTCCAGGAATCTCTTCTTCCCTGTGTGCAGTAAGCTTAAGCATGGAGACTGCTCAGTTGCTACTAGTTTGAGATCACCTAACTATCTATCCTTTGTGTTTCCTGTATCTCATCTTATAAACTGCAGTTTTGTGAGTATAATCTTCTTTAATTATTTTACCTTGAATGTGCTTTCTGTTTCCTGATTGCCACATATTTTTAACTAATTTTGACAATGTTTTTGATGAGTTGTGGCAAGTTATAAATTATTTTGTTATAAATAATGATATGCAGTATAAAGATAGTTGATTAACCTTTCATGAAAGTGAAATATCTTAAAGCTCATTATACACACAAGCGCACATGCCATTCATTTTACTCATCGGAGTTCACAAATTACACTTGTATATACAGTAAAACCTTGGTTTGTGAGCATAATTTGTAATCCAAAGCCCTTGTATATCAAAATGAATTTCAAGAGCCATTCACTCAATTGTGATTGGATGACTTGTGGCGCCACGTACTACTCATATTTTAAGACTACTCGTTTATCAAGTTATAATTTATTAGAAATACTTGCCCATTTTACAGAACACTCACAGAACAAGTTACTTGCAATCCAAGGTTTTACTATATTGTAATCTAGATTAAAGGTTTCAGATGTTTCACATTTAGTTTATACTTAATAAAAAAATACGTTTGAAATATATACTAGGGTGCCTGGGTGGCTCAGTCGGTTAAACTTCTGACATTGGCTCAGGTCATGATCTCATGGTTCGTGGGTTTGAGCCCTGCATCATTGTGATCTGTGCTGACAGCTAGCGCAGAGCCTGGAGCCTGCTTCCGATTCTGTATCTCCCTCTCTCTCTGAGCCTCCGCTGCTCACACTGTCTCTCTCTCTCTCTCTCGGAAATAAATTTTAAAAAGTTAAAAAAATTAAAAAAAGAAATATGTACTAATAAGGTAAACTTTGCCATGATTTTCAAGTTCTTTCATGCCATTATTATTATTCTTTGGATTAATTCAGACAGAACTTTTCTAGAAGTGTTCTGGCAAAAGCTCTCCAAAAAAACTGAATAATATTTATTCATTGCTTAAGATAATCTTTCCATATGTATTTATTAAATAGGCTTTTCTATTAATTATTTTTGCTTAACAAAACAATAAACCATAAACAAAACCTTAAAACAGTAAGCCTTTATGGTTGCTGCTCATGAGCTTATGTGTATCTAAGAAAGTATTTGAAAAAAATAATTACTTCAGTATTGGAAGACAGAAGGGAGTTTTCTCTAAGGAGGTTGTTTGTGATGTGAATTGTAAATGTTAGTCTGGAAAAGTGAAATAAAAATGTATTTCTTTAGATCATATAATAGTCATTTTATAATATGTAGTCAATAAAACAATGTCATGGAATAGATACATTTTCATGTCAGAAACAAAGTAATTAGAATATGTATAGGCATGCAGAATTAAACCAAATGGCAAGACTGAAATAAGTTTATTTAAAAGTCAAAGACTTGCAATAAATTATCATAGGACATCATTAATAATCATATAAGAAATATTTTGTGTGCTCAGAAAAGCATTTTAGTTAGCTTTAGAATGTTATTTAGTTCTAATCATATCTAAATATCTTAACTTATATCTTTGCTTGTTTGCCTACCTTAGTCAATAATTTCAATGTTGGACTGAAGTTAATTTAAAAAGTCAGTAATAAGATGAATGGTTGCAAAAATGTTTTTTCTCTTAGCTATCAAAAATGGCAGGAAAACACCTCAGAGGAAATTAAAATCCAGACCTTTTTTAACATCAATATTGATGGTCAATATTCATTTTTAAGCATACATTATTGTAAATTTGATTACTATAATATTACCTGCTGTGTGCTTACACTAGTAAGATATATTAATTACTTTCAAGACTAAAATGAAAATAGTAAGTTGAAATATTATTTTCATGTGGTCCTGTCTTTAATCACACTGACTTGGTTCATATAGAGCAATTAATCGCAGAATAATTCTAATGTGATGTTTTATACTTTACATTTGGCAAAAGCATCCACAGTATGAAATTTGTTTCTTAATTAAATATTAAAGGTCATAGACGGCACTTAAAAATGATGTTTTGAGCATGAGTTTACTTATTCTTCTCTTTGAAACTCTATTAAGATCACCATGGGAATGAAGAAACATATGTTTATAAGGATTTTTTTAATCATAATAGAAAAGATCTCATCAGATGAGCTCTATTAACCAACTAATGGATGTTCTAAACCTGATGAAATAGTTTCCTTTCCAAACAACGTAGCTTACAGCACACACTATTGTCCACTAAAAAGACAAAATAATAGAGAGTAGATATAATTTGAGCATAAAGCATCAGAGAAGTAAAAGTAAAGGTGCTAATATTAGTGATGATGGAATGATTTTGGAGTGGTAAATGCATGTCTGCCAAATCCTAAACATATATCGGGCAGGAGGCTGGAAACCTCTATCAGAAATCTGTTAGGGACAATGTAGTTTTTCTTATTCTCCTACTACTGAAAAGCAAAAGATTTGAGTTCAGAATCTACCAGAGAGACATCAAAATCTGCTAGTGAACACTAAACTTTTGATAAAATTGTTTAAAAATTGTAGAAACAGAACTAAAGATGAAAATTAAGTGTTATTAACTATGTCACACAGCTTCAACGTAGCATCAGAATAGCAATGACTTGTCAACAGAAATACTTTATGAAGAAAACAATATTTCGAAATCTTCAGATTTCTGAGGGAAAATAATTACAACTCTTATTATTATCCTAAATTTAAATTTTTTTAAATGAAAGCAAATAAATATATTTTAGATAAAAAACAAGTGAAAGAAATTTTATTTTAAATTTGCAGTGAAAACGTACTAAAAAGAGCTTGTAAACTTGAAGGAAAAGAATAAAAGACAGAAACAAGACTGTACAGAAATAAATACAGAGTAACAAAAAGAATTTCTAATCAACTACCTGATTGCTGATGATTTAAAAAATACTAACAACTTGTAGGTGAAGGTCAATGTAGAAGTAAAATGGATGACAACATTTACATGAAAAATGAGAAGGGGCCCATGGGTGGTTCAGTTGGTTAAGCATTGGACTTAAGGTCAGGTCATGATCTCATGGTTTGTGAGTTTGGGCCCCGTGTTAGACTCTGTGCTGACAATTCAGAGCCTGGAGCCTGCCTCGGATTCTGTGTCTCCTTCTCTCTCTGCCCCCCTCCCCCACTCTCATTCTGTTTCTCTCAAAAATAAATAAACATTTTAAAAACAATGAGAAGTGGAGCGCCTGGGTGGCTTAGTCAGTTAAGCGTCTGACTTTCGTTTAGGTCATGATCTCTCGGTTCGTGGGTTCTAGCCCCGTGTCAGGCTCTGTGCTGACTGCCAGCTCAGAGCCTGGAGCCTGTTTCAGTCTGTGACTCTCTCTCTCTCTGACCCTCCTCTGCTCACGCTGCCTCTCTCTCTCTCTCCTAGAAATAAATAAAACATTAAAAATAAATAAATAAAACAATGAGAAGTGAAATGATGAAATTAAAGTGTCAAGAGCTTTTGTTTTTTGGTTATTTTTTAAGTGGCTTAACACAATAATCATTTTGCTTACAAATTTGCAATTTGGGCCAAGGCCTGTTAGGGAAGCTTATTTCTGCTCTACTTAGTATCAACTCAGACATCTCAAAGTCTGAGGGCTATAAACATCATAATGGTCTCTAATTTATATATTGAGTGGTTGATCTTGGCGACTGGTTTAGATGTTAGTGGTGCCATTGTGGCCTCTCTGTGTGGCCTGGGCTTTCTCACAACATGATGGCTGAATTCCAAGGGGGAGGTACAAAGAGAAATACACGGAGCCAAGTAGAAACAGTATTGACTTTTCTAACCCAGCTACATAAGTCATGCAGTGTCTTCCTCTATAATCTATTTGTTAAAAGTATATAACTAAGGAAGCCTATATTCAAGGAAAGGGGGATAGATCCTGCCTGCTGATGAAAGAGTATCAATATAACACTATAAGAAAAATACATAATATCCCATGTAACTATCTTTGGAACATATATATTACACTGAGTTTTTTGCAGATTGTGATTTTTTTTAAACCTTATTAGTTTTATTTACTTATTTATCATCTAAGGTATAATGTAACATTGTATTTCTTTCAGGTATACAAATTAATGATATGATATTTGTATACATTATAAATCACCCGAGTAAATCCAGTTAGCATCCATCACTTTACATAGTTACATGCTTTTTATTTCTGATGAAAATGTCTCAAGTTTTAATGTTATCAAGTTAGTATATAGTTTGAAAGGTAACTACTCCCCTTTCTAAATCCCCATTACTATTTCCTCTCTAAATCCATGTTCCTGGCAACGTGATTTATACTTTCCTTCAAGAAGTTGAGTCTACATCTTCTTTGGAAAAATACCTACTTACGTCTTTTGGGCATTTTTGTTGGATTTTTTTTGCCATTGAGTTGTATTAGTTCCTTATATATTTTGAATATTAAACCCTTATCAGATATATTATTTTCAATTTTTTCATTCCAAATGTTGTCTTTTCATTTTGTTGATTATTTTGTTTGTTGTGAAGAAGGCTTTTAGTTTGATATGTACCCACCTGCTTAAATTTGCTTTTGTTGCCCATGACAGTGGTGTCATATCTGAAAAAATCATTGCTAAGACAAAGGTCAAGGAGCTTTTCTCTGTTTTCTTCTAGAAATATTTTATGTTTTCAGGTCTTACATTTAAGTCTTTAAACCAATTTAAGTTAATTTGTGTGAATGTTGTAAGCCAAGGGTTGTTTAATCTTTTTGCATGTAAATATCATTTCCCCAACACCATTTATTAACAACCCTGTATTTCCTTCATTAAGTGGCTTCCGTGTTAGATATGGAGAAATACAAATGGTCAACATGTAGATGAAATGATGCTCAATGTCACTAATCAGAGAAATGCAAATCAAAACCACAACCACGATAGTATATCTCCTCAACAAGTGTTGGTGAAGAGGTAGAGAAAAGGTAACCCTTGTACCCTGCTAGTGGGAATGTAAATTGGTGCAGCCACTGTAGAAATCAGTGTGGACATTCTTCAAAAAGTTAAAACCAGCATTGCCAAATGATCCAGTAATTCCACTACAGAATATTTACATCAAGAAAATAAAAATACTAATTTGTAAAGATATATGTACCCCTATGTTTACTGTAGAATTATTTTCAATAGTCAGCATATGGTATTAACCCAAGTGTCTATTGATAGAAGAATGAATAAAGAACATGTGGTGTATATATACAATGGAATATTACTCAGCCAACAAAAAGACTGGAATCATACCATTTGCAACAATAAAACTTGCAACAAATATTGCCTTTTAATATAACCTAGAGGGTATAATACTAAGTGAAATAAGTCAGAGAAAGGCAAATGCTCATACATGAAATTTAAGAAACAAAAGAATAAAGGAAGAAAACAAACAAACACCACAGATTTAAATACAGAAAACAAACTATTGGTAGCCAGACAAGAGATGGGTGGGAAAATGAGTGAAATAAATAAAGGAGATTAGGAGTACACTTAATTTCAAAAAGAAAACCCCAAAATGGACCCACATCTATATGGTCAACTATTCTTTGACAAAACAGGAAAGACAATATTTTTAACATATGGTGTTGGGAACACTGGACAGTAACATACAAAAGAATGAAACTGGACCACTTTCTTATACCAACAACAAAAAAATAAATTCAAAGTGGATGAAAGATGTAAATGTGATAGAAGAAACCATCAAAATCCTACAGGAAAACACAGGCAGCAACCTCTTTGACATTGGCTATAGCTACTTCTTGCTAGATACATCTCCAGAGGCAAGGGAAACAAAAGCAGAAATGAATTATTAGTACCTCTTCAAGATAAAAAGCTTCTGCACAGCAAAGGAAATAATCAACAAAACTAAAAGGAAGCCTACTGAATGGAAGAAGTTACTTTCAAATGATATATCTGATAAGGGTTAGTATCCAAAATCTGTAAAGAACTCATCAACATCAGCACCAAAACATCAAATAATCCAGTGAATGGGCAAAAGACATGAATAGATATTTTTCCAAAAAGACATCCAGATGGCTAACAGACACTTGAAAAGATGCTCAACATCATTCATCATCAGGGAAATGCAAATCAAAACTACAATGAGATATCACCTCAGACCTGTCAGAATGGCTAAAATTAACAACATAGGAAAAAAGTGTTGGCAAGAATGCAGAGAAAAAGGAACCCTCTTAAACTGTTTGTTGGAATTTAAAAAAATAATTAGTTAAAAAGATAAAGTGGCAACATTATCCACCATTCTTACTTCTATGTATATATCCAAAGAAAATGAAGTCATGATCTCAAGAGTTATTTGTACTCTCATGTTTATTGCTGCATTATTCACAATAGCCAAGACATGGAAACAGCCTAAGTGCCCTACTCTAGATAAATGAATAAAGCATATATTATACATACAAGCCCTCACACACACATACATAACTGAATATTATTCAGCCATTAAAAAGAAGAAAATATTTTACAAAAGAATATACTCTCATTTGCAACAACATGGATGAACCTTGAGGGCATTATGCTAAGTGAAATAAGTCAGACAGAAAAAGACAAAAACTGTATTATCTCAATTATGTGCAATCTAAGAGAATCAGACTCATAAAAGTAGAGAATAGAATAGTGGTTGTAAGTGGCTAGAGGGAGGGGAATATGGAGAAGCATTGGTTAAAGTACAAATTTTTAACTTTAATTTGAATACATTCTGGATATTCAGTGTACAGCATTGTGTGTTAATAATAGTTAATAATATTATATTTTATACTTGAAAATTGATAAAAGAATTTGATATTGGGGTGCCTGGGTGGCTCAGTTATTTAAGAGTCCAGCTCTTGATTTTGGCTCAAGTCATGATCTCACAATTCATTAGATTGAGCCCTGTGTTGGGCTCCGCCCTGACAGGAGCCTGCTTGGGATTGTCTGTCTCCCGCTCTCTCTGCCCCTCCCCTACCTATGCTCTGTTTTTCTCTATCTCAAAATTTAAAAAGTAAAATAAAGAATAAATATTCAGTGTTTATTTGCTTAAAATGGTAAGTATGTGAGATGATGGCTTTAATTTACTAGATGTGGTAACCATTTTACAATGCATATTCATATATGTATACAAATCATCGTGTTGTACACTACATATGTATATGATTTTATGTGTCATTTATATAGTTATAAAGCCGGGGAGAGGGGAACCAAGGAAATTAACCCATATGAATCTATACTTGCACTCTTCCCTCTTTTTCCACAGATAACTTAGAATTGGTGATTTCCTACACTCCCATTAAAGTCTGACTTCCAATTATTCTACAATCTCATTTTGTTTTTGTTTTTAGTCAAAGTTTTGCTTTTAAAATTACATTTTATCTTCTGCCTCATTAACCTTCCTTCTCTTCTGGAAACAAAAACATAAGAAAACTCAAGAATTCTTTATATGTTATAATTCTCCTTTGACTTCCTATCATCTCCATATATCCTCTCTGCTCTCTTCCATTAAAAAAAATAATTGAAAGAGTTGTCTGTATACAGCTATTGTTCTTACTTCATATATCAGTCAGGGTTCAACTAAAGAAGCAGAACCAGTGATATATGTGTGTGTGTGTGTATGTGTGTATATGCGTGTGGTGTATGACTGAGAATTTGCTTATTCAATTAAATAAGCTGATTGGGTTCTGTCTCTAAGGCGTTGCCTCCTTGTCTGTGCTGGAACTTGTCATCTACTGATGGGAAGGGCAGTCAGTCAGTAAGGAAAGGTCATGAGCAGGCTGCAACTCCAAGCATGAGCTAGAACCTCACAAGGACGTACTGAAATCCATGTGGTTTTTTGATGCTTCTGTCTTTGGTGATAACCATAACTTGCAGAGTTGGGAGCCATTGCCACAAAGCTAAACACATACCTATGCAGAGAAGCTCAAAATGAATTTAGGAAAAAGCAGAACAATTGCAAGCCTATGTGTTGCTTTATGCCCATGGAGCAAGTCAGCATATCCACAATAAATGTGTGAGCTACAAAATGGCCTCTGCTTTCCTCCTGCTTTTCAAATCTCCTAAGAATCTGACCTCATTGCTCACTATAATGGAAACATACAATAAAGGAAATTCTAGCCTAGCTAGGTTAACTCATTGCAAAACCATCTCAATTCCCAGTCCACACTCTACAATCAACTACAGTACACCAATTAATTTTCTCCACTAGCACTACTCTGAGATTTATTTCTGTTCTGATTTTCCAAGTCCACTCTGCAGCTTTTTAACCTAGTTGTTCAATTAATTAATTAGAATTGAAATTTTGGAGATGATCTGGAGATTAGGTTTCTCTATGATACTAGAAATTCCCTTCCCATCAAAAGAAAAATGACTGCCCAAGAGGAGTTTCAGTGAGTGGTGCCAGAAGTTATGCTTCTCATGCAAGGTAAACTGAGAAGCAATGTGGACCTTTTATTATCCTCCCAAAAATACACCAGAAGGATGCGTAAGCATATTCTAGAAATGCAAGATAACTAATATGTCATACTCCCTTTTTGAAATTGAAATATCAGACAATCCTGAGAGCTGTCTCTATCAGACAATGGGTTCTGACTGAAGCCAGAGTTATAGACCTTCCTTAAAGTCAATATATAGACAAGTTCAGGGTGAAATTGACATTTCAATTTGCTAGCAGTTGACATAAACTTATTTGCTGAAAGTCTTTTAGATACTATTTTAAAAATGAGTTAAGAGGGGCGCCTGGGTGGCTTAGTCGGTTAAGCGTCCGACTTTCGCTCAGGTCATGATCTCGCAGTTGGTGGGTTCGAGCCCCGCGTCGGGCTCTGTGCTAACTGCCAGCTCAGAGCCTGGAGCCTGTTTCAGTCTGTGACTCCCTCTCTCTCTGACCCTCCCCTGCTCACACTGTCTCTCTCTCTCTCTCTCTCTCCTAGAAATAAATAAAAAACATTAAAAAAAATAAAAATAAAAATGAGTTAAGAAAGATTAGATGTACTGTTTATCATTGTGCAATTATGGAAAAATAAAGAACAAAACAAACTAAAACAAGATGGGCAAAATGTTAGATCAAATACCTCAATAAAGAAGATATATAAAGTAAAACAAGTTCTTGAAAAGTTTTACATCATTGGTCAATAGAAATTTCAACTTATATCCACATTGTGATATCACTATACATTCATCAGATTTCAATTAGAAAGATACTATTTCAAAAGATTGGTGAGGTTGTTACCAACTAAGCACTCATGCATTACTGGAGAAATGCAAAATATTAGAAATACAGTGGAAAACAGCTAGACAATATTTCAGATGAACGTACCTTAAGACCTAGCCGTTCTACTTTTAAGTATCCACCCAAGATAAATGAAAGAAAAAATAAAAATTCCTTCAAAGGCTTGTAGGCAAAGAGTTACTCCATACCAGAACAACCTAATGTCCATCAACCAATAAACAGATAAACAAAATGTAGTGTATCCCTAAACCTGAAAACTTCTCGGGAGTAATAGTGAATGAAGTACATTAAACTAAAAATATAAATGAATCCCAAAAGCAGAATCAAGACACAAAAGAGTACATATAGTATGGTGCCATTTTATCTTCACAGATCAGTAGTTGCCTGGGCTGACAATAAGTGATTCACAGGGAATAAGGAATAAGGGAGCTGCTCGGGATGAGATTTTGTAAAACTTGATTATGGTGGTAATTTTAAGATTCTGAATTTTGCATTTACCCAACATCATCAAACTGTACACTTAAGCTGAATGGTTACATAATATGTAGAATTTCCCTGCAAAAGAGCTCTACGAAAATAGTTGAATTTATATTATGTACATGTACCTTAATGATGGTTCAGTAGCTTAAAATCAGTCTCAGTATTTGTGATCATTAAGTCAGGTATTTTTTCATTGTTGTAAAGGCATAAAATCAGCATGATGGTGATAACGATGACTGAAAACATAAAATATAGTTACTTACATATTTAATTATTATGCAGTGGGCACATCTAATTTTTACAAGTCTTTTGAAAAACTTTACTCTTGTTATATCCATTTCACACATGATTAAACTGAGGCACCAATTTACTTATTTGTCTAAATTTTCACAGCAACAAGTTATAGATCTCACGTGTGGTCCCATGATCCTGACTCTAGGATCCATGCTGTAGCTTACACTACTAAGGTATTTGCCAATGATCTAATGATGGCCCACCAGGCATAAAGTAGAAGAGAAGAACAATGTACAATACTTAGGAAGATGTAAAACTTACCAGTAATGGGAGGTTTATTTGCACAGAATCTAATACAGAAATTAAGAAAGAATAGAAATTTTGTTCTTGAAGACAGCCCTATTTTCTTGCATTCTCAGCTACCACGCATCCTCTTAGGGATTACTTTTCTTTTCACATAGTAGGTGTGAGTATAATAAATATATCAGAGAAGAAAATTAGGCAGCCTTGTAAGGAAACCTCACCTAACTACAACATTGAGACCTAATGTTCATTAAATAATCCACTAGCACTTTATGCTTCATATTTAATAAAATATAACTTTTTATCACTATTTTTAACTTTGTAAATGCCCCTGCTTGCTAGTTCAGAGCTCATTTCCTAAATATACTCATGTAAATGTTACTTTGTAAAAATATATAACAAAGAGAATTCAAAAATATACTGTTGAGTACCTATCTTCTGTCAGAAAGATGGTAACATAGGCATAAAGAATAATTCCAATAGATGCAGATGATATCCTGCACTCACATCCTTCCATACATCATGAATAACCACTGTAGGTCACAGTACCTTGAAAATGCATATTGCTTTTGGAAATTTAACTCCTGTTCACAGAACTTCTGGCAAAAATACTCACATAGGTTCTGATAAAAAAAAGTTTCATATGGGATGAGATAGTTATATCATTAAATTTTTCAATATTGCCTTCTGTTTTACTAAGCTGCATTTGCATCACAATATTCCAAGCCAAGGAGATCTGATGATGAGAAACTAAGAACATATATATTCAGGGCACCTGCGTGGCTCACTCGGTTGAGAGTCCGACATCGGCTCAGGTAATGATCTCATGGTTTGTGGGTTCCAGCACCACATGGGGCTCTGTGCTGACAGCCAGCTCAGAGCCCGGAGCCTGTTTCAGATTTTGTGTCTCCCTCTCTCTCTGACCCTCCCCTGCTCACGCTGTCTCTCTCTGTCTCAGGAATAAGTTAAAAAAAAAAAAAAAGCACTAAATATTTTTTAAAAAGAACATATACATTTAACAAAAGAACACTTAAGCTCAAAGTATCCAATAAAATTTTAATCTATTTAAAAATGTCTCCATTCCTTTATTTACTCATATGAAATTGCATTGAATTAGAACAATCTGAGTGTTTGATAACAAGTAATAAACCAGCTTCTGTAGGAATACTTTTCAAAAACAAACATGCGTAAAACTAAAATTACTATTTGAAAGCAATAGATACTCTCGAGAGTTAAGATGATTTATACCATTAAAGCAAAATAACAATATGAATTTTGAAAAGTAAATGACTATATCCTGAATATAAATTTTCCTTTTAAAAATGTTTGTTCAGAAAACCATTTGACATTTTTACAAATTTATGAGCCTTCAGATGAAAGTTTTCAAAATAACACTACATCCAAGGAAACATTAAACAGAAAAATATATCAGAAATGCTACACAGTCATAAATTTATTTCAGAATTGGTATTTTTTATCATATTCACCAGCTGAAAGACTGCTTTAAAGTTGTATTTTGACACTATCACTATTAAAGACCAAACTATAAATTCTAAATAATTGTCTTCAAAGTTCCAAGCTTGTAACCATTTTCCAAGCTTCCTAACATCATATGTTTTGCATGTCAGTGTTGTCCTGTATGATATTTCATTCTCTTATTCTCTCTTTTGCATTCTTCTCCCCATAGTTGTTAACTACGTCTTATTTTATTAGTGCATTTACTTCAGACTATTTGAAAATTTTAACTTCTAATCCCTTTTAAAATATTATGTAAAATATGTTCTTCAGGGCACCTGGGAGGCTCAGTCAGTTGGACAACTGACTGTGGCTCAGGTCATGATCTTATGTTTCATGAGTTTGAGCCCCACACTGGGCTCTGTGCTGACAGCTCAGAGCCCAGAGTCTGCTTCAGATTCTGTCTCCCTCCCTCTACCCCTCCCATGCTCCTACTCTGCCTCTCTATCAAAAATAAATAAACATTAAATATTTTTTTTAAATATTTTCTAGGTACTCCACTGACTATTACACTGAAAATATAATCTCACAACTTTAGACAAACCACTTTATAGTAAAATTCTTAAAATGGATGAAGGTTTTATTTTTGTAAAACATGGAAAGGAGGCTTCTCATATAGGAGTTTATATAACTAGCAGCCTCTGAGATTTGTTATCCAGAGATTTCTTGGCCCTTGGTTTGTTATATTAATTTCCACTGTCTCTCTATTTTTTTTTTAATTTTTTTAAATGTTTTTTTAAATTTATTTCTAGGAGAGAGAGAGAGAGAGAGACAGCGTGAGCAGGGGAGGTCAGAGAGAGAGGGAGTCACAGACTGAAACAGGCTCCAGGCTCTGAGCTGGCAGTCAGCACAGAGCCCGACGCGGGGCTCGAACCCACGAACCGCGAGATCATGACCTAAGCGAAAGTCGGACGCTTAACCGACTAAGCCACCCAGGCGCCCCCACTGTCTTTCTAAACAGTTTGTAGGGGGAAAAGAAAGCTAATCAAATGAATCAGAACATTAGATAAACATATTTTTACCTCATCATATTAATCTCCCAAGTCTAGAAAAGAGAACAGTCAGCACTTTAATTATAATGTCTAATATTTCAAAAGACACAAAGAAGAATTAACCTTTTTTAGAAACACACGAAGAAAGCACTCCGAATCACAGGTATAAAAACTAAGTAAATTTGGCATGGTTCTCTATTTGTTTCAACAGTGATAAAAGTTTAGAATGTAGCGTAAGGGAAAAATGAAAACCAAAATAAATTGCCTTAAGTAAATAAAAATATGCTTAATACATAATAAAATATTATATGATTTCTGACTTCTTACTTATCTTCCTCATAGGACTTAAAGTGTTCCTCAGCCAGCTAAGTACTCTTCTCTTGAAATATCCTTTAGTTTGTATATGGAAGCTACAGAGACAACAGTGTATCTTTAAAAAGGATTCTAGGGGCACCTGGGTGGCTCAGTCAGTTAAGCATCTGACTTCAGCTTAGGTCATGATCTCACAGTTTGTGGGTTCGAGCCCCATGTCCGGCTCTGTGCTGACTGCCAGCTCAGAGCCTGCTTAAGATTCTGTGTCTCCCTCTCTTTCTGATCCCCCCTGCTCACAGTGTCTCTCTCTCTCTCTTTCTCAGAAATAAATAAAAATTTAAAAAAAAGATTCTAAAGGACCAAAATAATAGATTACTGAATCTTTGACCTACTGCTGAGTTTCTAAATAAACTTAGCTGAGTAATTTCTTATATGTTGCCTGTTCAAATATTATATGTATATGTATGATATATGTATAATGTATATATATATTTCTTTCTCTCACACACACACACATGCATACACTCACATACACACTTTTTATTTACTTAGACACTTGTTTGTTTATTTGTTTATGTGAGCTTTGTTAATGTGGATTTATTTTGTGTTGTAACCAAATAAAATTTCTAAGTTCCTAAGACTGAATCTAAATCTTAGATTAATTGCATTCAATTAATTCAAACAATTTCATTCAAATAAATGATGATGACCTTCCAGGCATTTCTGTACTGTCCAGGATTACAGAACTTTTTCTTTAAATTGTTTGAATTTTATTCTAAATTTAATAACATTTTGAATAAAACTTATGGTCTGATTAAATCTCTTCCCTACTTATATCAGTGGTAAAAATAATCTAATATTTTTGGGTGCCTTGGTGGCTCAGTTGGTTAAGCATCAGGCTCTCCATTTTGGCTCAGGTCACGATCTCATGAGTGAGTTCAAGCTTCGCATTGTACTACATTGGCAGTATGGAGCCTGCTTGGGATTCTCTCTCTCTCCCTCTCTCTCTGTCTCTCCCCTGCACTCTCTCTCTCTCTCTCTCAAAATAAATAAATTTTTAAAAATCTTTAAAAAAACTAACATTTTTGACAAAAAATAGAGTGAGACCATGAAAACTATATATTATTCAACCATTCAAAATTGTTTATTAGGAACATAGTCTATGACTGGCACACTAGTGCTATTGTCATAAAGGAGTTTAGTGCTTCAAAATAAAGCAAATGTGTGTGTGTGTGTGTGTGTGTTCATGTTTGTTTTATTTTTCTCAGTAGAGAAAAAATAAAGTAGAATGCCTTTACAAGGAAAATACAGAAAATGTTAATGAAAAGAGTTAAGGTAATACCCTTGGTCAGTATAAATAGTATAGAAATATAATTGAAGCATTTTGGTCCAACACCATTCTCCACCTGTACCCCCGTTCTCATCTCTTTTACAAATGCACAGCAGTCCTCAAAACAACAATAGCTTAGAAGGGGGTAGGGGAGAAAAACTCTAAAATGTTGATTTTTACATTCCTTATAAAGCTCACACTACTAGAGAGTAAATTTTGATTTCTTTTTAATTTTTGGTAACCAGAAACATTTTTATGACCTTTGTTTTGAATATATTTACATGAAATTTGGGATGTCCTCAGTCGTTTCATTCCCAAACATATTCGTAGACCACTGTACATTGGAATCTACTTATGTGAAAGAAATGATAGAAAAAGAGTAGATTGATTCTTTTTATAACTCTAGCTACTGTATATTTGGACTCTTTCAATAATATGAAATTTGTTCTATATTAAGATATCAATAAGAATCTGAAACCTTTTTTTTGCTTATTTTGAACTGAAGTCTCCCCAAAACTTCCCATCCAATAGTTCTTTGCTTTAAGTTAATAGAGAAAATGTTTACTATTTAAGCCAAATTACAGATTTATATATTTGAAAACAACTTCAATATCCCTTCTTTATCAAAGTATAATGAGGTCCTTCAACTTCATTATGTGATCATATTATGAATTTTCATCAGGATCGATCAATTCCAAACTTTATGTCCCTATCAAAGTGTGATTCCCAGAACTCTTCATATCAGATAAAATTATATTGAAAAACCAAATTAAAGTAAGCAGTTCCAAAATTTTGACTAATTAAATTGGATATTTTTCAACATTCTGATTATATTTTGCTTATTTAAGCATTTTGGAGTTTCCAAAAGCTTATGCAAATTGACATTTGGGTCAGAACATTAATTTACAAATTTAAATTTAAACTTTTATTGAATTATATTTCCTTCAATAAGATGCTGTGGTTCTGGTCCTACTTTAAGAAAAGGAAAATATTAGAAATGTGCATATGAATCTGTGTATCTTAAGTGCGGCCTCCATTAAATATGACAGACATATTACTTCACTGAACTTTTAATCATTGCATGGAGAATTGCTCAGTACATTCTGCATCTGTTAGCTTCAGAAATTCCAAATTGCTAACCCTGCTAATATGATTTTCCTTTATCAGTATCTGCCTCAATAAAAGGACAAGTGCAGTTTATGCCTATCTGAAGGAAAATAAATGAACTTCATCGTATTCTTGTATTTCCCATCAGATATTACAATCTACTACTAATTCTATAAATCGTACAGCTTACAATATATATTTCACACATGGTTTTGAAGCATAAGTATTATAAACTATTTGTTAAATGAAAAAATATACTTTTTTTTCTGGTGTAATCACATATTAATCTCAAATCCTGGGTTTTAATGTGTTGTGAAGGTGAAAGCTTTCAAATATATCTTGAAGTATTATGAATATATAGTCTTCAAATATGAAACCTTTGTATTACTGTAACTGAAACTTGTTCAGTTAATTGACAGAGAAAATACACTATTGTTTTTCCGTTGCAAATTAGGCAGACACAGCACCTCAGTACACAGTTTTATCTCAGTCTTTTCTCATCTCCCACCCAGACCAAGCCAGTAGCTTTCTAACTGGTTTTCTTTCTTCAAGTGTTGCTTCAAATTCCTTCAGCTTTCTAAAGCATAAAACTAGCATGTCATCAATTTCCTCAATTAAAATGAATCAGTGAATTCTGGTGTCCTAGAAGACAACTCTTGTATCTAACAGACATCTAAAGTGTGAGACGAGTTGGGCCTGGGTGGCTCAGTTGGTTCAGTGTCCAACTTCGGCTCAGCTCATGATCTTATGGCTCTCAGTTCAAGCCCCTCATCAGGTTCACTGTGTCCACATACAGTCTGCTTTGGATCCTCTGTCTCTCTCTCAGAAACAAATAAACATTAAAAAAAAAAAAGTATCACATGACCTGTTTCTTGTCCACATTGGCAGTTCATCTAACAAGGTGGGGCAAGCTGCCTATGATTGAACCACTCTTGTGTTCCATGATGTTAATCTGGGAAAAGAAGGCCATTTTTGTCAGCATAAAGCATCCTGTTACTTACCTGTCCTTTCATGTCCTTTAACTTCAATATTCCCATCTTTCTCTCCCTTCCTCTCTCCTTCCTTTCCTCCCTTTCTGTGTCCCTCCATCCTTCTCTCTCTCTCTCTTTCCCTATCTGCATATAAATATGTATATTTATATATTTGTACATATATATGTGTAAAGATACACACAAGGTAGGAAATTTTAAAGTATTTGACTATTCAATAGCATCTATTCTGGTCTTATTCTAATCACTTCCTTTATTAGAAACCAAAGTCTCTATTTTCAAAAATAAATCTATTCATGTCACTGGAATTCTTCAATAGTTTTCCAACATTATCCAGAAAATTATAAAGGCACTGCAAGTATTTTCCATGACGTGTTCACTACTGAGTATTCTTCTAGTCTTCTCTTACTTGCCATTACTCTTATTCTAATAACATTTGCTTTCTGTTACTTTCAAAATGCTTAGGGTAAACATTTGTTCAACTTTCCAATTACATTCTTATTTAACGTTTGTTTTATTATATTTTGTGGCCTAACTTGACCTGAATATATTATTTTTGAATGAAGAACTATCATTACTAGTTGCTTAAAAAATATTCTATGATGGATTTGTCACGCTTTTGCTTCACATCACCAGTCTCTGCTATAATCATATCTAGTATCCTGTGAACATGTAGGGAGAAGAGACTTCTTTTTTAACATATATATACATCCTAAATACCAGCAAACATGACTCATTTCATTTTTTCTCTTAGAATTGTTAAAGTACAATATAGATATAAGACACAATACTTCTCTTTTGCTTTCTGACCAAATAAAATGAGTTTGAAGCAAATGGCTAGGGACAACTCTTTCTCTTCTCATGTTGTGGTTGAAGTATTTGATGCAGTCCCCCTTGCAAGCCACTCAGAATACTACACAGTTGAGTTTGGCCCCCACATATGTCCATAGACTGTAAGGTGCTGGAAGTTATGCAACAGCCAGTTGATGTTGTCAATGGGAAACATGGAAAATTATGAGTTGAATAAATATGCTATTCCTTCAGGAAATGGGCATTCTGATTACTCTTATCCTATACATATGAATATGCATATTATATAAAATCTAAATTATTTTATTGTTGGTAATTCTTTGTAAAATGTGCAATAAACCTTCTTCTCTGTATTGAATTAAATAGAATAAAGTGTATGCTTAATGAAAATTAATTCTTGAATATAAATTTCTTAGAAAATTAGTGATAAAATATAATGTATACTAATTATTTAACACTTACCATATGACTATGAGGTATAGTGATAGCATTGAGAGCATGAATACCAGAAGAAAACAAAGTTAAAAAGACATCAGCATCTACAAAAAGATACGACAACATATTCAGTTGAATGAAGTGTGCACATGCACACACAAATAATAGATTTGTATATATTACTGTCTATATGTGCATACTACTGTGAATGTAGGTTTTCATTAGGTCAAATGATTACTCTTTTAAATTAATTTCACTAATTTCCAAGACAGGTTTCCTTGGTGTATTTAATAAGCATAAAAGATGAAAGCAAATCTTATTTTTTTATTCCTTTTTAATTACAAAGTTAATTTTAACTAACTCATGCCAAAAAAAGTCAAAGAATAAAAAGAATATGATCTTGAGAAATTCTAAATTTTCTTAGAAACATACTAAGGAGGGAAAATTCAGAGTTAACAGTTAAATTAACTCTCACTAAAGTAGTTCATAATTTCAGAAAAGGTCACAGTGCCTATATCATTATTACTTGACATCTAAATATCACCTAGCAATATTTTGCTCTTTGACAGATGTCATAAAATGTAAGTGCCCCCTTGATTTAATTTTAGAGAATCAATTTAAAGTACTGAAAATAGTGAGAAGAAAAGGAAAAAATATGCAGTGTTAATTTAAACACCATAAAGAATCATAGAAAAACACAATGTTCTTTAATTATATAATTTAAATATGCATTATAAAAAAAAACCTAAGATCCAAGTAAGAGAGATAATGCTTCTTTGGAAAGCTCATATCTCAATTAAACATATAAAAGCATCAACAAAGTACAGAATTGTAAAACAATCCTCTTTAAAACAAAAGATTATCTTTCTGTGACTAAAATCTAGAGACTAGTGAGACAGTATGAGCATTCTTCCATGCTCTGTTTAGGATGAAAAAAGCCCAATACAAATGTTCTTAAATAATTTTACAAGCAGACTATCTGAGGCCATACCTTCATGATATCAAAGCAAAGGAACAGCAACAAAAAAGTAATTACTCGAAAATATAAAATATTTTATTTGATGTTCTTTACTCTCTTCATATAAGGGGAAATACATGAGTAAATACAGATTTGGTAGAATACTTAACTGTATTTAAATCAAATAACCTCAACCTGCTTTGCCACTCTAGATTTTTAGGCTTTAGCAGATCAAATTGACTTCCACTTATGAACTACCAGCCCTGTGGTTCATATTTAATTTATTATATCCTCAGAGAAGTTTTAAGCCTTAGTTAATTCACAATTATTATATCAAGTTCAAATAATCATAGTACTCATTCATTCAAATCAGTCTTAAATCCTCGCATTTATATATACAATGATGTGTCATAACTGACATTTGATATAATGGCACTTAAAGACTTGAATGTTTTTGATGAAGTCTCTATATTATAAAGATGTGCACAGCTGAGGAACTTGAGTTCCAAGTTTAAGAAACCTTTATTTTATGAAAGATCTACTAACATACCTGCCTAACCTTTGTCTGTCAGGGAAACATTGTCTTCATTATCCTTATTAGGAAACTAACCTGACCTGAAATGAAACAGTGTCTATATTTTCTAAAGCAGTTTGTACTATGTTTGAATTTAAAAGTTAATCTCCCAAATCATTATAAAATGCTTAGAAATGCCATTGAGAATCTTCCATATTAATATGCTGAAATTTAAAAATTAAGAGTTGATTTGTAGTCAATAAATAAGTTATTGTTTTCTTTTATAGCATTTTACAATAAAATCAAGAATTTGTAAGTACAAGATGTTACATTGTACCAAAGTAACACTTATCACAATAAAAAAAGAAATCATATATGAAGATACTATCATTTTAATCATGTAATGTATAATTAAAACATTTTTTGAAAATAATTCTAAGATATATAATATTTGAAAAAGACTCCTCATAAAGAATATTTTTGAAAATTGGTAATGATGGTATTATAATTATAATTTCAGGAACTGTTTTTGCCTTAGGATATAGTTTACCTTATACACCTAATTTTAAGTCTAGCAAAGTATAATAATTAATTTTAAGAGAAATTTAGATGAAATATTGGTTATGATTTTCACTGTCAAATAGTTCTACATTTTAAAAATTTGGGGAGATAAAAGATATATAACCATTTGAGGAAATTACATACTATCCCAATACCTTCGGTTTCTACCTTATCACTAAATCTTAAGATGTCAAATCAAATTTAAGGGAACCATGTCTCATCCAACACCAAATGTTACTAATTTTTTTAAGAATAAAACGATATAGGGGAGCCTGGGTGACTCAGTCAATAAAGCATCCTATTCTTGATTTCTCCTCAGGTTATGATTTCACTGTTTGTGAGATGGAGCCTCGACTCAGTCTCCACAGTTCCAGCATACACCCTGCCTGGGATTCTCTCTCCCCCCTCTCTCTGCCCCTCCATTGCTTATACGCTCTCTCTCATTGTCTCTCCCTCTCTCTCTCAAAATAAATAAATAAACTTCAAAAATGTTTTAAAAGGAACACCTGACTTCCTTAGTCAAAGTCTGACTCTAGGTTTTGGTTCATGTCATGATCTCACCATCGTGAGGTTGAGCACCAGTCTGGCTCGGCCAGTCTGGCATTGTGGGACCTGATTGGAATTCTCTCTCTGTTCTCTCTCTCTCAAAAAGAAATAAATAAACACTAAGAAATGCTTTAAAAAGAGAATAAAACAAGATTAAATATGCATATAGCATTTCTTTCTAAAGGAATCTAATCCTTCAGATAAAGCTTTATAACTGCCCTGCTCCTCCACACTGATGTGAGTTTGCTTTCAGCTTTGTCCAGCAAAGCCGAGGATGGCAGAAAGGATTAGTCAAGACTCCATGCAAGTCCAGACAGACGAGAGGGAGGCTAAGGGAAGTCTCCTCGTGCTGTTTTCAAGCTCCCATACTTGTTGAGCATACATTTAGGGAAATATTGAGCAATATGTCGGTGGGCTACGTGCCAGTAAGAATGTATCAAAAATGTGCAGAAAAAAAGGCAAGACAGGGTAAAATATTCCGTGCAATAACATGGCCTAAAGAATGTATGAGTATAGTCAGGACCTAACCCCTAGGTATACATTAACTAGATAAGCAAAGCACAGCTTCTGTTTGCAGCAGGGCCAGAAAGCAATTTTCTGCTTTGTAATGTATCCCCTCTAATCTCCTAACCCAGGACATAGCTATTTGATTTTCCACACACTGAGAACTGTTTTATTTTCCAAGTGACACTCTAACTTTTAAATATTTGTAAGGAACATTATTTTCAGAAGTTTCCAGATACCATTCCTCTCTAAAAAGTACCAGGGCTCCAGGGAGAGGTGAATGATTCTAGGGGTAGGGCAGAAAATTTCCAAGAGGAGCCTGGAACATATTGCTTCTGAAGATAAGGAAAGTCTCAAAGACCATGTTGAATGTACACAGACATTAGCTTGAAGAGGTTTCCACTTAACAAATCTAGAACAATTTGGCCATCAAACTAGCAATTATAGAATATAATTCTTTGAATACTACAGGATTCCATGGGATCATAGTGATAGAAATCAACAAGTAATCAAGAAATAAATGGGAGAGGAAGAAAGCTCTTCTTTCCAGACAGATAACAGTACATGAATATAGAAGGGATTATGGAAAGAGAAAACCAACATATGACAAATGTCATGCAGATGATTGATTTAGTCTGGACTCATTAACAGGTTATACTAAAGCTGATGTATGTAGGCTTGATATGTAAAAGATATGCATATAACCTCAAAATACCTTTCATTGAAATATTTAATTACATACAAGGGGAAAATGAGACTTTATGGTTGAGACACTTGGCAGAAACTGCAGCATGAGTCTAAGGATATGTCAGCATGGTTTGTCCTTGAATGTGATAGACTCAGAACATACTAGCATTGACTGAAGTTACATTCTTGCCAAATATACATGGGCTGAGTCTGAACAAGAGTAAATACCATCTTACAAAGAAACACTTGGGGCGCCTGGATGGCTCAGTCAGTTAAATGTCCTACTTCGGCTCAGTTCATGGTATCACGGTCCGTGGGTTTGAGCCCTGCATCAAACTCTGTGCTGACAGTCAGCTCAGGGCCTGGAGCCTGTCTTCGGATTCTGTATCTCCCTCTCTCTCACCTTCCCCTGCTCACGCTGTCTCTCTCTCTCTTTCTCTCTCACTCTAAATAAATAAATAAATAAATAAATAAATAAATAAATAAATAATAAAACCAACAACAACAAAACAAGAAATTCTAACTTAAAATCTATAATTGAGTAATTAGTTCAGCCTTATTTTTCATAGACATCATTGTTTAGAGTAGTTTAAATTTTTTTAAATCTTTGTTTATTTTTGAAAGAGAGAGAGAGAGAGAGAGAGAGAATCTAAAGCAGGCTCCAGGTTCTGAGCTGTCAGCACAGAGCCTGACGCAGGGCTCAAACTCATGAACTCTGAGATCATGACCTGAGCTGAAGTCAGACACTTAACCAACTGAGCCACCCAAGTGCCCCTATATACATTTTTTTTCTTTTTTTGCATAAAGTACAGAGAGTTTCCATATACCCCTTTCCCCTCACATGAATAACCTCCCCCGCTATCAACATCTTGTACTAGACTGGGACATTTGTTATAATTGATGAAACTACATTAACATTCTTATCACCCAAAGTCCATAGTTAACATTAGGACTTGTTCTTGTTATTGTACATTATATGCATTTGGACAAATATAGAGTGACAGGTATCAACTATCATAGTATCATACAGAATAGTTTTATTGTCCTAAAAATCCTTTGTGCTCTACCTGTTTATTCCTTCGTATCCACAACTTTGGCAATCACTGATCTTTTTAGTGTCTCCATAGTTTTGTCTTTCTAGAACATCATATAAAGTGAATCATAAAGTAATTTTTTCAGAGTGGCTTATTTCATTTAGTGATATACATTTAACTTTACTTTGTTTTTTTCATGACTTGATAGCACATTTATTTTTAGTGCTGGATAATATTCTATTGTTTGGAGGGATCATAGTTTATTCATTCACCAACTGAAAGACATCTAATTTGCTTCCAGGTTTTGTTAATTATGAATAAAGCTGCTATATATCTGCATGTGCAGGTTTTTGGGTGGACATAAGTTTTCAACTTCTTTGGGCAATACCAAGGAGTGTGACTACTGGATAATATGGTAAGAGATAGCTTATTTTTATATATAGAACATATGGTTAACTTTAGTATATAAAAAACTTGCCAAACTGTCTTCTTTAATAACTGCCCCATCTTGCATTCCCATTAAGAATTAATAACAGTTTCTGTTGTTCCACATCTTTGTCAATATTTGATGCTGTCACTGTTTTCAATTTGGGCCATTTTAATAAATAGTGGTGTATCATTTTTTTTAGTTTCCATTTCCTTAATGACATATGATGCAGAATATCTTTTCATATGTTTAGTTGTCATCTGTATATCTCAGTGATGATATATCTGTTAACCTCTTTGACCCATTTATAGTCAGTTGGTTTGTTTCCTTATTGTTGTGTTCTGAGTTCTTTATATGTTTTGAGTATCAGATCTTCATCAGATATGTGTTTCACAAATATGTTCTCCCAATCTGTGACTTGTCTTCCTCTCTTGACATTGCTCTGCAGAGGAAAAGTTTTTAATTTTAATGAATTCAAGCTCATCAATTATTTATTTTATGATTTGTGCCATAGGTGTGGTATCTATAAAGCTATAGTCTTTATGCATTTTCTCCTATGTTATCTTCTAGGAGCTTTATAATTTTGTTTTACATTTAAGTCTATGAATCATTTTGAACTAATTTTTGTGAAGAGTGTAAGGTCTTTATTTAGATTCATTTTTTTTGCACATGGAAATCCAGTTCTTCTACCTCTATTTGTTGAAAATACTATCTTTTCTTTATTATATTGCCTTCTCTCTTTTGTCAAAGATTGGTTACATATATCAATATGGGCATATTTCTGGGCTCTGAATTCTGTTTCATTTTTCTATTTGTCTGTTTTTTTTTTTCACTAATACTACAGTCTCTTGATTATTACAGATTAATAGTAGTCTTGAGGTTAGGTAATGTCAGTCTTCCAACTTTGTTCTTCGTTTGCATTATCAGTTGACTATTCTGGATTTTTTGCCTCTCCATATGCATTTTAGAATCAAATTGTTGATACCCATATTATAACTTGCTGGGATTTTGATCAAGATTGCCCTGAATCTATAAATCAATTTGGGAAGAACTGACGTCTTGACAATATCGAGTTTTCCTGTTAGTGAACATGAAATATCTCTCCACTTATTTAGTACTTCTTTGATTTTCTTTATCAGATTTCTGTAGTTTTTCTCATATAGAAATTATACCTATTTTGTTAGTGTTATACTTAAGCATTTCAATTTTTGACTGCTAATATAAATGGTATTGTTTTAAATTAGTGAAGGGAAGTGAATGACTTTTGTAAATTAACATTGTATCCTGCAATCTTGCAATAAGTACTTGTTAGTCCCAGAGCTTTACTTTCCTTTTTTTTCTATTATTTTGGATTTTATGCATAGATGAGCATGTCACCTGTGAACAAAGACAAATGTATTTTTTTTCAATCTTAATCTGTGTACTTTTTATCCCTTTCTTGTCTTATTGCTTTAGACAATATGTTGTTGAAAAGCAGTGTCGACAGGCAACATCTTTGCCTTATTTTTGATCTAGCAGTAAAGCTTTGAGTTCTCATCATTAAGTATGATGTTAGCTAAAATTTTTTGTAGATATTCTTTACCATGTTGAAGAAGTTCTCACCAATACTTAGTTTACTGACAGTTTTTTATCATGAACATTGGATTCTATCTTGTTTTTTTTTTCTGTATATTTTGATGTGATGATGTGATTTTTCTTTTTAAGTCTATTGATAAGGTGGATTACATTAATTTGTTCTTGAATGTTGAACAAACTGCATATCTGAGATAAATCCCACTTGCTATGATGTGTAACACTTTTTATGCATTATTGGATTTGGTTTGCTAATACTTTATTGAGCAATTTTGTATTATGATCATGAGAGATATCAGTATGTAGTTTTTGTTACTATTGTGGTCATTTTTTTTTTCTGGTAATGTCTTTGTCTGATTTTCATAGTAGGATAATGCTGACCTCATAGAATGAGTTAGAAAGTATTCCTTGTGATTCTCTCTTTTGAAAGTGATTATAGAGGATTAGTATAAATTCTTCCTTAGCTGTTTGTCAGAACTCACTATTGAACCCATATGGACCCATTGCTTTCTATTTTGAAAGGTAATTATTGACTCAATTTCTTTAATAGATATAGACTTATTCAGATTTTCTATCTTCTTGTGTGAGTTTTGGTAGTGTATCTTTCAAGGAATTATTCCATTTCATCTACTTTATCAAATCTGTGGGCATAGGAGTGTTCATAGTATTCCTTTATTATCATTTTAATGTTATGGAATGGAATCTCTGGTTATATTACCTCTTTCATTTCTGATATTAGTAATTTGTGCCCTCTCTCTTTTTTTATTTCTTAAACTTATTTTAATTTTATTTTTTTAAAAAAGATTACACCTTATAGAAAAATCAAATAGGTTTAGGTAAATAGATTGTTGATTTAAATTGCTTCTTTTCCATTTTTTAGATGTGAGAAATTGGGCAATTGTTAATTTCTTTTGTTCAGTTTTATTGTATGTAATTTGATCAATATTACCTTTGTGGGTTAGAATGATGATAGATAAAATAAGAGTACTAGGAAAATGTTTTGTATATTAGGATAACTATAGCCATTATTATGATTTAACAAAATAGTGTCATTTGCTATTCTGGGTTTTTGTTTAAATGATAATATGTGGAATGTAAAAGGAAATCAAAGGTATTAAATTTTTATTAATTTTTAAATAATCTTTGAAGCTAGTAAAAAAAAATACCAAAATTAAATAAAATCCAGAACTTCACCAACAATTGAAAAAAATTCTATACTGATTAATGGATGACTAATGTCTAAAAGCTGAATTCAAAGGCCTAAAAAGCTGTATTTTTTAAGTTGGGACTCTATAAGTTCAGTATTAATGAACTAATCTGAATATAACCTCTTACTAGTCTTTTTATTAATCAAAAATACATTGATCACTAATTTAATCATTAGTCAATAAATAATGTAGGTGAAATGAAGAGGAAGAATATGTTTCAATTCACTAAGAAAAAAAATTATCTTACTTTTTATATAAAGTTAATACATAGCAGCTCATAAAAGTAGCTACTTCTATACAGTAAGAAAAATATTTGGTATTAAGTCTTCATTTAGCTTTTCTTAATGTTTATTTATTTATTTTTAGAGAAAGAGGAAGAGAGAGCAAGTGTGGGCAGGGAGGGGCAGAGCAAGAGGGAGAATCCCAAACAGGTTCTGTGCTGTCAGCTCAGAATCCTATGTAGGTATGGATCTCACAAACCCTGAGATCACAACCTGAACTGAAACCCAGATGAATTGGTCACTTACATGACCGAGCCACCCAAGAGCTTTTAGCTTTCATTTGGCTTTTTATGACAAGAATTTTGGATTTGTTACTGGTTTGCATTGATGAAACACATTGAGAAATATAAAATAAGAAAACATAGAATTTAGTATTGAAAACAGATTAAAATTACCCTCAAAACTTTTAAAATCAAATAATTCTCAACCAGATAATTATTCCCCTTACAATCAGGTTTTTATTTGTTTATTTTAATTTTATTTAAATTAAAATATTTAGAGATAATTGGTACTAAACAGCTACCATGTGTGCTAATGTGACACACTATTTTCTCTGCTAATTTTAGCCCACTACAATTAGAATGATCCAAAAGACAAAACAAAGAAGTAAGAAGCAGAGGAAGAAAATGAAGAAGAGTAAATGGAAGCAAAAATGAAAAGGAAGAGAGAGAAAGAGAAAGGAGAAAGTAGAAATTGAAAAGGAGGTGAAGTAGAGGAAAAGGAATTGACAATCTAAAAAAGATTAGGAGGAGAAGTAGGAGTAAGAGAAACAGGAAAAAGCAGAAGAAGATGGAGTGGAGGAAGATAAAGTTTTGAAAGAGAAGACAGAAGAGAAAAATTGGAAAAGAGGGATGCCTGGGTGGCTCAGTCGGTTAAGCGTCTGACTTCAGCTCAGGTCATGATCTCACGGTTCGGTTTGTGGGTTCGTGGTTAGAGCCCTGTGTTGGGCTATGTGCTGACAGCTAGCTCAGAGCCTGGAGCCTGCTTCAGATTCTGTGTCTCCCTCTCTCTCTGACCCTCCCCTGCTCATACTGTCTTTATTTCTCTCTCAAATATAAAGAAAATATTTTTAAAAAAAGAAAGAAAAGGAAAAGATAAAAAGAAGGATGGGCAAGAGGGATAAAAAGAAGGAAAAAGAGAAGAAAAAGCGGAATTAGTAAAAAAAAATTCCACAAACAAAAAAATACTGTAATGTGTGTTAACATTTATGTAAGAATGAGAAAGCTAAAAATAAAAACCACCACAACAAACATAACACAGAGCATCATATTCTTTTTTTTTTTTTAAGTCTGTTTATTTTTGAGAGAGAGTGAAAGAGAGAGAGAAGGAGAGACAGAATCCCAAGAAAGCCCTGACTCTGGGCTCCATCTCAGGAACCACAAGATCATGACTTGAGCCAAAGTCAAGAGTCTTATGCTTAACGGACTGAGTCACCCAGGCACCCTCCAAAACACATTTTTAAAAAATCTTTATTTATTTTTGAGAGGGAGAGAGACAGACAGAGTGCAAGCTGGGGAGGAACAGAGAGAGACACACACAGAATCCAAAGCAGGCTCCAGGCTTTTAATCTTGCATTTTCTATGCCCAAGCCTTAGAATAAATAAGTTGCTTAGAAAGCCTGATTTTTTTTATTGGAGAGGTATTTTGAAAGCAAAATCTGGGCACTAGATTTGCTGATTACTATTAGGTCTGTACTCTTAGTTTCTCTCAAATGACAGAACCAGGTAATGCATGAATGGATATTAAGCAAAATGTATACACTTGTATATATACACATATCTCTGTATTTACATACATATATCTATCCAAGTATTAATTTAAATACACATGAATTAATATTTATATCTCTGAATTCTCTTCAGCACCACAAAATTAATCACAGTTTATTCTAGCATCCTTCTCTTATTTGCCTGCTAGTAATTTTCTTCCCTGATAGTGATAACCTAGTTCTAATTATCTACAATGTATTTACTTATTTGTTCAACTGCAGTATTAGAAAAGTAGTTTCAGGATCGATAACATGTATTCCTGTGAGAAAACATTTATCCCTTACAGTAGAATGTGCCTTCATTTCCACTATGGTAAATATAAGAAAGAATATAAATAAGTATTAAATATCTATTAAGCAATTCTTATGAAGTCTAAAAATGACAATATAGAAGGGGCACCTGGGTGGCTCAGTGGATTAAGTGTCCAATCTTGATTTTGGCTCAGGTCATGATATCAAAATTCATTAGTTCAGTCCCCAGGTTTGGCTCCAGGCTGACAGTACTTGCTTGCTTGGGATCCTCTCCTTCCCTCTCTCTCTGACCGTCTGTCACTCATGAGAGTATATGTGCTCTATCTCTCACAAAATAAATGAATAAACTTAAAAAAAAAACAATATAGAGGTAACATATACGATAATATTTTGTATATAAGTAGAAAAGAGGGAAGTGATGTTAAAATATTCTAATGTGTTTTCTTGTTCAGAAGGAAGGTTTAGGAAATAATCTTAAACCTAAAGTAAATACATACGTAATATTTTTCAGACTAACTATTGAAAGAATAATAATAGACTATATAACTTCCAAACTGACAACAAAGAAAATAAAATAATAAAAAATGGCTCATACACCCCCTAAAAAGATCAACAATAATAAAAGCAAAAACAAAGTAAGACAGTAGATAAAAATATGACCATGTGTATTATGACATAAATTATAAATACTCTAAAAGGGCTTTGTAGGGGCGCCTGGGTGGCTTAGTCGGTTAAGCATCCGACTTTGGCTTAGGTCATGATCTCGCGGTTCGTGGGTTCGAGCCTGTCGTCGGGCTCTGTGCTGACTGCCAGCTCAGAGCCTGGAGCCTGTTTCAGAGTCTGTGACTCCCTCTCTCTGACCCTTCCCTGCTCACGCTGTCTCTCTCTCTCTCCTAGAAATAAATAAAAAACATTAAAAAATTAAAAACTAAAAAAAAGGGCTTTGTAAAGATAAAGATTGTCAAAACAATTAGAACCCATATATATATTTTATTTACATGAAACATATATAGGATGTAAGAATAAAGAGTTTTTTAAGTTGGATAAATTAAATACAGAAAAAATAATTTTATTGCTATATTGAAGTTGCTAGAGCAACTAAAACTTTTTTTAGATATATTTAAATTTAAGAAATTATGCTCAGGCTAAAGTACTTCAAAGCTCCCTGGAGATTAAGTTATTTAAATTATCTGCCTTCCTTGGTGCTTATGTAGAGTGCTAGATGCAAATGGAGCATTAGTACTTATTCATGTAAAACATTAAGGGAATTAGTGATTTTTTTTTTATATTCCACATGGCTCTAATTTCTTTTTTAATGCAGAAATATTTAAAATATGTAATTATATTTCCTTACTATATTGAATTTGATAATGCATCTGGCATAGATTTGTGTGAACCTAAACTAAATTTGGGGAAACAAAAGCACTTTAATTAAAGGCTCTGCATTTATTCATCTTAAAGTTGATTTCATTGGCTCAGTCCCTTCAAAAACACTGATGATTTCTATTAGCATATAAACGAGTTTGAGGTATGTAAAGACAACTGATCATTGCTATTATAAGGATAGAATCAAGTAAAAATGACTAATGTTGCTATTGTAAACTACCATCAAAGAACATGTAAGAATAAAAAAAATTGCTCAACTCCTAATATTTTAGTATGTAACATGTAAAAATAATTGTCTTCTTTCTGATTTCCTGGGCAGGATTTTTCTTAAAATCCAATAGTGATTTAAAGTCTTTCTAATTTTTTTAAATGTTTATTTATTGGGGGGGGGAGAAAGAGAGACAGAACATGAGCATGAGCATGAGCATGAGCATGAACAGGGCAGGGGCAGGGAGGCAGGCACAGAATCTGAAGCAGGCTCCAGGCTCTAGCTGTCAGCACAGAGACCAATGCTGGGTTCGAACTCATGAACCATAAGATCATTACCTGAGCTGAAATCGGAGGCTTAACTGACTGAGCCACTTAGGCACCCCCTAAAGCCTTTCCACAAAGGAAATACACATTGGATATCTGAAAACAATTTCCCAATTACCAGGGTCATCATAATGCAAAAATTGAAGCTTAGTTAATTACCTTATTTATTCTGTAGGAGGTGGTGGTAGCAAATATGATTCTGTTAGGCCACTTGGGTAAACTATTAGAGAAACAATTTCATTTTAATAATGATATATATATATGCTGATATGATATATATATCATTAAAATGAAATTACATATAGACACAAAACTGGTTAACTGTTATGAAATATGCTAGTGTTAAAACACAGTGCATCACACGTCAGTTTTTATAACAGCTGTGTAGTATGTAGAGAGTATAAAGAGAGATGCATCAGGATATTTTATTGTGACTAGTAATATCAAAAAGACAGAGTATTATTTTATTAACAATAAAAAAAGCCTGAGTGTATTTTTTTTTAATGTTTAGTTATTTATTTTGAGAGACAGATACAGAGCAACCAGGGGAGTGGCAGAGAGAGAGGAAGAGAAGACAGGGAGGAAGAGAATCTCAGTTGCAGGGCTTGAACT
The DNA here is from genome assembly GCA_017311185.1 of Proteles cristata cristata. Lineage (NCBI taxonomy): Eukaryota > Metazoa > Chordata > Mammalia > Carnivora > Hyaenidae > Proteles > Proteles cristata. The sequence continues at coordinate 421,800 of JAESUZ010003798.1, read as the reverse complement.
CATCAACCTTGAAATCATGACCTGAACCAAAACCAAAAGTAGAATGCTTAACCAACTCAACCACCCTAGCATCCCCTGAGAGTATTTCTTTAATTTGGAAATTTGAATTTGATTCTAAAATGAGGCTATAAAGTAAAATCACACTCATTTAAAAACACTAGTGTTAAGGGTGCCTGGGTGCCTCAGTCAGCTGAGCATCCAACTCTTGATTTTGACTCAGCAAATGATCCCAGGGTCATGGGATCAAGGCCCAAGTCACACTCTGTGTTGAGCATGGAACCTGTTTGAGTTTCTCTCTCTCTTTCTCTCTCTCCCCCTCTGCCCCTCTCCAGCACTCACACTCTCTCTCTCTCAAATATCAATCACTCAACCACGAGTGTTAAAATCATAGTGCTGAAATTATAATGCATGAAAATTATCTCAGTATCATATTTATATTTTATGCCTATGTAATCAAGCATTGTGGTAGGCCCTAAAGAACAGACAAAAGACTACAGCCCCTCTGGAAAACAGTGTGGAGGTTCCTAAGGAAACTAACAATAGAACTCCCCTATGACCCAGCAATAGCACTGCTAGGAATTTACCCAAGGGATACAGAAATGCTGAGGCATAGGAGCACATGGACCCCAATGTTCATAGCAGCACTCTCCACAATAGCTAAAACATGGAAAGAGCCTAAGTGTCTATCAACAGATGAATGGATCAAGAAGATGTGGTTTATCTATACCATGGAATACTCCATGGCAATGAGAAACAATGAAATCTGGCAACATGGATGGACCTTGAGGGTGTCATGCTGAGTGAAATAAATCAGGCAGAGAAGGACAAATATCATATGTTTGCACATATAGGAGGATTAGGAGGAACTTGACGGAGGACCAAGGGGGAGAAGAAGGGCGGAAATGGTGGGGGAAAGGGAGAGAGGCAAACCATGAGAGACTCTTGAATGCTGACAAAAACTGAGGACTGATGGATGTGGGAGGGAGGGGGGGATGGGCATGGAGGAGGACATTTGTGGGGATGAGCACTGAGTGTTATGTGGAAACTAATTTGACAATAAACTATTTGTAAAAAAAAAAAAAAAGAACAGAGAAAAGAGAAGAAGACACAACATAGAAGTAATCTATAGGTTAGTGAACAAAACATACACTAAGATAGGCTGTCCTGTGTCACAATGGAGTATGTCCTATTGTTATAGGGATGAATTAGTGGGACACTTAACAATTTTGAAAAATCAAGGGAAGTTTCTAGAGAAAGTGGCATAATACAAATTAATCAAGGACAGAAAGGATAAGGAGAGTAAAGCAAGTTAAGAGTTTATTCCATAAAGAACAAGTAACACCATAAAGTATGCCATAAACAACATGTAATTGAAGGTGTTTGGAATACAGAATTGAGTTTAGAATGGTGGTGAGAAAAGACTCTTAATAAAGAAACAGAAGCCAGAAAATTAAGGATATTGAATTCTACCTTAAGGAATCTTTTATATTTTATTTATTTATTTAGAGCCTGCATGAGTGCACGCAAGTGAACAGGGAGGAGCAGAGAGAGAGGGAGAAAGGAACTTAAGCAGGCTCCATGGGGATCGATCTCATGACTGTAAAATTCTGAGCTGAGTTACAATCAACAGTCCGGTAGCATAATGCTGTCCCTGCAATCAATAATTGAGGATAACCTTATAACTCTAATTTTCTGTTCTGGTGAGCAATGGTGAACCACTGGAAGCCATCCTATGCTAACACTAGAAGCTGGCCTATAAAGCTTGGTCATATTTTATTTTAGTCTTTTCTAAAAGATGAAAACAGGGGCGCCTGGGTGGCTTAGTCGGTTAAGTGTCCGACTTTCTCTTGGGTCATGATCTCGCGGTTCGTGGGTTCGAGCCCCATGTCGGGCTCTGTGCTGACTGCCAGCTCAGAGCCTGGAGCCTGTTTCAGTCTGTGACTCCCTCTCTCTCTGACCCTCCCCTGCTCTCGCTGTCTCTCTCTCTCTCCTAGAAATAAATAAAACATTAAAAGATGAAAACATTTAAAGCAAACTGCATTGCATAAGAACATATGAAAAGAATTAAAGTAAATACAAGGTAATAAAATTCAGCAGTTAATTTAAAACCATTATTTTTCTATGCTAGAGTTTATAACATATATGTTTATATGTTGTTAAGGAATATATCTAAATATATTGTTAATTTCAAAGCCAAAGAATCAATACGTATTTAGTTATTTCAGAGCTACATTGGATTCTCTTCAGTAAGCTCAACTTCACATTTTTAAATCTATTTTCAAAATCTTATAGTTAAAAACATTTTTGATGCCTTAAATCAGCTTTACAAATTTAAACCTTTTATGTCACAGGTACTGTTTTTCACAATGGTTTTATTAACCTAAATGTTCTCCCAATAATAGTCTCTGAAGGTAAAACTAAAGATTTTAGTAGGGAGAGAAAGCATCTCTTTCATTTCAAAGCAATAATACCACAACCTATATTTTCAAATATACAATCATACTTACAGCTGTTATAATTCCTATCCTAAAATTTATATAATTTCACTTGCTGAATTAAAAGAAAAGGATGAATATAAATAAAATCATATCCCAAATAGAGTGTTCCAGAAATTTTTGAACTCAGTCTTAATTGAACCTCCCTTTAGTAATACAGAGAAAATTATGTCACATAGAAGGTTAAGTTGTCAGCAGTCATGAATCACCTATCTCATCCTTAGGTGGAATCATAACACAGCATATCTTGGTTGATAGTTTTCTGCCATGTAAAAGGGAAATTAGGTGATTCATTTATGTTTAGAAATTTGGCTGGTTTTGACCAGATTGAGCAAGTGGACAGAAATGTGCCATAGGCAGAAAAGGTAGCCTGTAATTCTGTGCACTAATTTTCTCCGGAGAACTTGGTCATGAATTAGCGGCTGAGGCATTTCCCTTTGTTTTACATTCTGTTCTCACACACTATGCCAGCCCATTGTCTCAACACATCATCTCACTGTGCAGCCAAGTTATAAGACCATCTGCTACACTTAGCATCCAGAAAATTGTGAAATTCTGAGAAACAGTGGCCAATCAGTGCCTGAGTAAAACACTCTCATCTAAGCTAATAACTTGACAGTTGTATGTTCATCTAAATTTAGATCGTTATATTTGATTTTGATCTCAGTATCTGTGAGTATATGTATGTATATGTGTGTGCATCTGTGCATTTTTAATGTCCATGTATTTATGAGAGTAAGCTTTTATCAAACCAAATTTGTGTAACTTGTTAAAAGATTTAAATCTTAAATGTCTAGTCCACAAATTTATAAAATAAGGTCATACATTTCAGGAAACTCATTGCACCTCAGAAAATTGCTCATAATAAGAAAGTGAGAAACTGAACTCTTTATTTCCTACCTCCAAATATGTCCTTCATGAAAAGTTTTCAGTTTCAATAAATGGCAACTTACCTTGGTCTAGTTGTTTGGTCAAAACTTTGGAGCTTTACTTATTGCTTCTCTTTCTCACATATCCCAACTTCAATTAACAGTGAAAAATTTCATTTCAGTTTTGAAATATATCCACTTTCTGACCTGTTATTTATCTGATCCTAGCTGTTATGATCTCTTCTTTGGAATACCATGGTTACCTCCCAGCTGGTCTTTATGACCTTGCTCCTCCAGAGCCTATACTTGACCCAGTAGCCCGAGGGATCCCTTTAAAATGTGAATCAGATTACGGGGCACCTGGGTGGTTCAGTGAGTAAGCCTCAGACTTCGTTTCAGGTCATGATCTCATGGTTCGAATCCCATGTCAGGCTCTGTGCTGACAGCATGGAGCCTGGAGCCGGGGATTCTATGTCTCCCCCTCTCTCTCTGCCCCTCCCCCATTCACACTCTGTCTCCCTCTCTCTCTCAAAAATAATAAACTTTCAAAAAAAAAAAAAGAAAATTAAAATGTGAGTCATATCAAGTCACACTTCCACTCAAGCTCTCCAAGAATTTGCCATTTTAATCAGACTAGAAGATTAACAACTGCCCACAAATTTACTAAATAACTCTATCCCTGCTAACTCTCTGACCTCATATGTTATAACATTTCCCTATAATGATTCTTTTCAAAGCTTCATTACTCTGTATCCAGCAGGCCATTCACAATCTTGCCTCAAAAGTTGTTGATCCATCTACCTGAAATAATTCTTTCTTACATCCCTCAATTCACTGTTCAAAAACCATAGTATCAGAGAAGCATTTTCATATCACTCTGTATAAGATATTAATTTTTATCCTGTGTGTTTCTAACTGCCTTGCTTAACCATATTTTTCTCCATATAATTATCATCATCTGACAATCATTCACCTATTTCATTTAAGAAATTATTAATTATAAGAAATTCTATTAGTTTATTTAGTGTTAAATAAAGAGTTTAAACTATGAACTATTACTTTACCAACACTTAAACATTTCACTTTATACTTTAAAAAAAGGTCTTATATACATATTTAGGTATATTTTTAATCATATATTTTACTTTGGCACATATGTTAATAGGTAAATCAAATAAACTGGTGAAAGCATTATTAAATATTTTCATATTCAGAGTGATATTTCACTTTTCTGATTCAGCATTTTCAATATCCAAATTTTTCCATACAGTGACATACTTTGTGACATCAAGAAATTTGGAGATGCAGCATTTCTTAAAAACGCTTCCTTCTAAGTCCCTTATAAAACAGTTGACACCTAGTGTTTATACTGCTATTTTTTTTTTAATGTCATTCTAGGATGATGTGACCTGGGCCTCGTCCTCACAGAATACTTCGTATTTATCAATTATTGCTACGGGGCAGACTGCCAGAATATCTCAGTTGCATACAATAATGAAATTACCTGACAAAGTCAGCAACTGATTGTTGGAAAAATACGGTCCCTCTCACAGAGGCCAGGAAAGGTGATTGTAGTATGGGGTGGTAGTGATAAGGGGATTATTATTTGTTGAATAGTAATTATACCTAGATTATAATGGAAGTATTTTTAGGATCTTTCTCTTGAGTTGGTCTACTCTCCAGTGAATGTTCTAGTATTCTCACTAAAGTGTAAAGGTCTGCCTGCCAGAGTTGGGAGACAAATGAATAAAAAGTCTTTGAGTCCTGCAATTCACTATATTACCTGTCACTTAATAATTATGTTTTAGTATGATCCCTGTGCCTTTGTGCCCTGTGTTCCCTGATCCAAAGATCTTTCATTTTATCCACTGTAGAGCATAAAACCTCAGACCTCTGTCCAGCTCTGTGCAGTCGGTTAGAGCTGTGCATCAAACTGTTTATTACATAAACTTTCATTCTTTATATTTTACATTTTGTTTCATTGCTACCTATGAAAGCTGGCTGAAGAAATTAGCTCTTTGCTATGTCAAAAGACACCCCAAAATTTAGTCGCTTAAAATGGCAATCGGTTATTTGCTCATGATTCTGAGATCAGTAGTTTAAGTTGAAATCTGTTGGGATGGGTCATTTCTGATTCATGTGTTACTGGCCTTCTTTGTGTCTGTCTCAGCTGAAACAGCTCTCTTTGTGGTCTTTCATTTCCTAGCACAGACTTATTTACTTCTCAGCAGGGTTTTCAGAGGGCACAAGTGGAAGCTACATGGTGTCTTGTGCCTAGGCTCAGGCCTCAAGCGATGCCACAGCTGCCACATTTTGGGTCAAATCACAAGGCTTACCCAAATTTAAGGAGTGGAGCCCACTGCAGCTACAAAACCTGTGTAGCCATTTGCAGTCTACCATGCTGGCACCTCAAATCCTGAACATTAGGAGGCTTGTGAGAAAGGTGTTTCTCAGGTTACCCCACCAAAAAAAAATTTATTTAGGTCTCCTAACATAGTTCTCATTTATCCATTAGAGTTTTTCCACTTTATATCAATTTGTTTCTGTGTCTTCTCTGCTTTTGTGTTAGTTCTTCTAGGTTTATTCCACACCCTGTGCTCCAAATAAACATAGAACAAAACCAGACTATCTGATTTATTTGCATAAACTTTGGGGAGGAAGCAAATTTAAAGACTGTGTGAAATTCAACATCCTTAACCAGAGGACACTATGCCACTATTCTATCTGGAAAATCCCTATTTAGTCTTCAAAATCCTACTGTGTAGCACCCACCTCAGTGATATCTTCCTTAACCATTTCACAGATGGACTTGATCAATTCCCTTTTTAAATGTATATGTCTACTTATGAGTCTGTCATTTTATTTACCAGCTACACTAGAACTGCTTTAGGAAAATGGAATGGCTATTAAAAGTGCAGCCTTTGGAGCCAACTACCTGGGTTCACATCTCAAGGTCACTACTGACCTTGGCACATTTCCTGAGCTCTTAATACCTGTGTCCAATTCTCACAGAATTGTTCCCAGGTGTAAGAAAATTGACCCAGGCAGATTACTTAGAACAATGCCAGGTACATATTGAGGGGAGAATAAGTGCTATTTATTATTAATATATTTTTTTCTGAGACCAGAAATGAGCTAATTAAGAATTCAAATTACATATTTCTCACCTTTACAACCCTAGTGGGGTGCAGGGGTGCCTGGATGGCTCAGTCGGTTGAGCATCTTACTTCGGCTCAGGTCATGATCTCACAGTTTGTGGGTTCGAGTGCCGCATCAGGCTCTGTGCTGACAGCTAGCTGGGAGCCTGGAGCCTGTTTCAGATTCTGTGTCTCCCTCTCTCTCTGACCCTCCCCTGCTCATGCTGTCTCTCTCTCAGAAATAAATAAAACATTAAAATAAATAAATAAAAATAAAAAATACAACCCTAATGGGGTGCAATGTCACCACTCAGTATTTGCCGCATGAATAAGGGAATATCTCAGTAACCCATTTATCTCATAAAACCTCCTGTGGTGATCCTAGCACAGCTTGTTCTTTCATCTTCTGCTTACCCTGGGATAGTTTTCCAGGGAGAGCAAATGTGGTATCCGGCTAGACTCTGCTTTCCATATTTATTGTCTTATCGATATTCTAAATGCTTCATTTCCAAAGATTTTTGTATATTTGATTTCTGGTAGGTGCTGAACTAGACACAAACAGTAGATATGAACATGAATGAGACATCAACCCCTATCTTACATGTATAAGTAATTTGAGTATAATACTGAATGTTTATGCTATCTCTGTATCAGGCTTTTAGAGTACAAAAAAATGTTTGGCTTTATGCCTTCCTATAATCTAATTATTAATGCCTCAGATTTGAATATGAGGAAGTACCTTCTGATTTCTCTTATTAAACCTTTGACTCAAGAGGGCACAGATATAATTCACTCTCACACTGATTGGTATTTTATTCATGTCATTTAGCTGGCCAAGAGGATTAAGATCAGATGTCATGATGATGTCTGTCATCAATAATTCTACGTCTTTATACATTTTGAACATCACTTGGGAATATATTTTATTTAATCCCATCATCTTCTGAGGTGAATCTGTCGCCTCTGTTTTACATAGGATAAAACAGAGGCTCAAAGAGACAAATGACCTGCCAATACTGACAAGTCAAGTTTTTTGTTAGCCATTGTACTAGAGAGGAAATGCTGATTTTACCCCTTAGTTCTCATTGAACATTTAGGAAATATTCTACATGGAGTACTAAAAGACTTGCCTGTTTTTCGGGAAAAAATTATATGCCCACAAACATTTCATTAAAATGTTGAATTTTATGTGGGATGAATCTTTGGTTATCTCCTCTATTATCCTTAGAACAATGTTCATACAACAAGTTACTTTTTAAGTATCTATTGAATACTGAATGAATGGATAAGGTGAAGAGCACTTGAAATAACCCCTTGCTTTTTTTCTCTGATTATTTATATCAAAATCCTTAGTCAAAATCTTCTTTTTTTCATAGACCCTATTATGAGTTGAATTGTCTTTCATCAAAATTCATATGTTAAAGTCCTGACCCTCAGTATCTTAGAATGTGACCTTATTTGGAAATAAGGTCTTAGAGAAGTAATAAAATTAAAATGAGTTCATTAGAGTGGACCTTAATTCAATATGATTGTTATCCTAATAAAAAAGGAAAGTTTGGAGACAGGCACATGAACACAATAAGAAGATAATGGGAACCGACATGGGAGTAGATGGCAATATACAACAAAAAAAATGAGGCCTGGCACAGGTTCTACCCCAGTAGCCCTCAGAGGTAACAAACCTTGCCAACACCTTGACTTGGACTTCTCGCTTTCAGAAATGATAAAAGATAAATATATTTTGTTTCTGTGGTACTTGTTATGGCAGCCACAGAAAGGTAATACAGACCCTACCTCCTATTGTCAATACTTTAAATTATATCTAGAATCTAGCCACTTCTCACTACTGTGCCTCTCTAACTCTAGTGCAAGCCACCATTATTTCTTGCCAAGATTATTCAACTGTCTCTTAATTAACCTCCAGATTTCTGTCCTTTTCTTTCTAATTCTATTTTTCACAGAGTAGCCATATTGTTCCTTTGAATGTATGTAAGATTTATGTTACTCCTTAAAACTTTTAAAAGTGCTCTATTTTTACCAAGACACAAAGCAAAGTCCTTAGTATAGTTAATAAGACCATACATAATTGAGTGCTCTGCTTTCTCTATGACCTTATCATCTTTTCTTCATTCCTTCACCCATCTCTAGGCTCTGCTCCACCATATTTACCTCTAGGTCTTCCTTGAATAGGTAATCATGTGTTTGCCCCTCGTCTTTCTACTTAATGCTCCCTTTCCTTGGAATACTCATCCCTGATATAGCTGAATTCCTTTCACTTTCTTCCAGTTTCTGTAAAACTTAGCCAGTCAAGTCTTTATTGACCAAACTCTATAAAATAGCACATCAGTCTCTCATAATCTCTTATAATTCATTCTCTGGCATATTATATAAATACTTAAACAATTCATAAAAGATAATAAAACTCAGCTACTGCCATCTGGTTGCTTTTAGTCTAGATAGAGAAGTGGTCTGATGTCATCTCTATGTCTCAGGAGAAACATGGAGGATTTCATAATGGGGATAACTGAATAGGTCTTGAAGAATGTATAAAATGTCAAGCCAGATAAAACAGAAAAGCATTCCAATCACATTATTAGCATGCATGAAAATACTTGTCAAGAATAGTATTTAAGGGATGCCTGGGTGGCTCAGTCAGTTAAGCTTCTGACTTCGGCTCAGGTTATGATCTCATGGTTCATGGTTTCGAGCCCCATGTCAGGCTCTGTGCTGACAGCCAGCTCAGAGCCTGGAGCCTCTTTCAGATTCTGTATCTCCCTCTCTCTCTGATCCTCCCCTGCTCATGCTGTCTCTCTCTCTCAGAAATAAAACATTTAAAAAATTTAAAAAATAGTATTTAAAATACAATACATTCAGAAATTATTTAATTGCAAAGCACAGAGGTACCTGTGGGAACCAGCACAGCTCCAACACTGGCTGCCTAACTTGCTTATGCCAAAACCCACCTCCTGATCTCTGGCAGTAGTGTTCTTCTCAGTCAAGACTGCCTAAGTCCTACTCCATTGTCCCATCCCCCCAGAAGACAAGCACAAGCCCCTGTCCACACCACATCTCCTGACCAGAACTTGGCAGGGCCTCAGTTCTTCTGGAAGTGGTGTCAGGTCTCATTTTATAAGCAGACCAGAACACACCTTGTTAAAACTTGCCACATTCAGGGACCAAACCGTATCCACAACAGGCAAAGAGAGACTGCAGACAACTGGCTTGAAGGATAGAGCAGCCAAAACATAACAGCAGTTGTATACACAGCACAAACTGGAGACACTCCCTGACACATCAGGCCCTGGAACTATACAACATCTTCTTCTTAAAGACATTATTTTAAGGAGCAAAAAACATACCTGGTTTTTCTAACACACAGGAGAAGGCAGAGACTTAAACCAAATACCAAGAGGAATATTTATGAAAGGCCAAAGATATCTTGAAAGAACAAGGTAAGGCTATGGCCAGAGATCTAAGCAAAAGAAAAAAACAAACAGACAAACAAAGTATTAGTAACATGCCTCATGAAGAATTTAAAGCAATAATCATGAGAATACTCACTGGGCTTGAGAAATGAATAGAGGACATCAGTTAGATCCTTACCACAGAAATAAAATAGTCAACAAACAATCAATCAGAGAGGAAGAGTGTAATGAATGAGATTAGAAACAAGCTTAATGCAATAAATCACAAGGTGGAAAAAGTAGTAGAATGAATTACTGACCCAGAAGATAAAATAATGGAAAATAATGAAACTGAACAAAAGGAAGAAGGAATTATGTAACATGAGAATAGACTTAGGGAACTCAGTGACTGCATCAAATGTAATTACATCAAATGTAATTACATCATATAGGAGCCCTAGAAGAAGAAGGAGAATAAAGGCTAAATAATTTAGTTCAAGAAGTAATAGCAGAAAACTTCCTTAAATTAGGGAGGGAAGCAGACATCCAGATCCAAGAAGCAAAGAGAAGTCCCATCAAAATCAAGAAAAAGCAGGCCAACACCAAGACATATTGTAATTAAATTTTCTAAATATACAATTAAGAAAAAAAAACAAAACTAAACTAAAGTGCATGACATTTGAAGTCCCAAAATTACAAGGGAAGACCCATAAGGCTAGCTACAGATATCTCACCAAAAAATTGGCAAGCCAGTTAGGAGTGGCCTGATATACTCAAAGTGCTCAATGGGAAAAATCTTCAGCCAAGAATATTCTACTCAGTAAAACTATCATTCAGAATAGAAGGAGAGAATTTCCCAGAAAAACAAAAACTAAACTAGTTTGTAACCACTAAGCCAGCTCTGCAAGAAATATTAAAGGGGTCTCTTTGAGTGAAAAGGGGAGACTAAAAGTGACAAAGAAAAGAGAGGATCAGAGAAATTTCTAGAAATAATGACAAAGCAAGTATTAAAATGGCAATAAATACATAGCTATTAATAATTACTCTGAATGTAAACGGACTAAGTGCTTAAATAAAATAAAACAAATATGGACCTATCCATATGCTACCTACAAAAGATTCATTTTATTTTATTTTATTTTATTTTATTTTTAAAATTTTTTAATGTTTTATTTATTTCTAGGAGAGAGAGAGAGAGAGAGACAGCATGAGCAGGGGAGGGTCAGAGAGACAGGGAGTCACAGACTGAAACAGGCTCCAGGCTCTGAGCTGGCAGTCAGCACAGAGCCCGACGCGGGGCTCGAACCCACGAACCGCGAGATCATGACCTAAGCGAAAGTCGGACGCTTAACCGACTAAGCCACCCAGGCGCCCCAAAAGATTCATTTTAGACCTAAAGACACCTGAAGATTGAAAGTGAAGGGGTAGAGAAACATTTGTCACACAAATGGAAAAGAAAGCCAAGCCAAAATAGCAAAACACATTGGACAAACCAGACTTTAAAACAAAAGCTGTAGAAAGAGACAAAGAAGGACACTATATAATAGTAAAGGAAACAATTCAAAAATAACATATAACAATTGTCAAAATTTATGCACCCAACATGAAAGAACCCAAATATATAAAAACAATTCATAATAAATGTAAAGAAATTAATTGATAACACAATAATAGTAGGGACTTTAACACTCCACTTATATCAATAGGCATATTGTCTAAACTGAAAATAAACAAGGAAACAATGGCTTTGAATGATACACTGGACCAGATGTACTTACCAGATATATTCAGAATATTCCATCCTAAAAGAGCAGAACACACATTCTTTTCAAGTGCAAATGAACATTCTCCAGAATAGATCACATTTTAGGTTACAAAACAGGCCTCAACAAATACAAAAAATTGATTCATACCATGCACCTTTTCTGACTACAATGCTATGAAAAAAGAAGTCAACCATAAGGAAAAATATTCAGAAAAAAACACAATTACATGGATGGTAAACAAAATGCTGCTAAACAATGAGTGAATCTCCCAGGAAATCAAGGAAGAACTAAAAAAAAATACATGGAAACAAATGAAAATGAAAAACAGCAGTCCAAAAACTGGGATGCAGCAAAAGTCATCACAAGATGGAAGTATATAGCAATACAGGCCTACTTCAAGAAGCAAGAAAAATCTTAAATAAACAACTTCACTTTACATCTAAAGGAAGAGGGGGAAAAATGAAGCATAAAACTGAGGAAGAAAGAAATAATAAAGTTTAGAATAGCAATAGTTGATATAAAATCAAACAAACAAACAAAAAAAGAACAGACCAATGAAACCAGGAGCTGGCTGTTTGAAAAAATTAATAAAATTGATTTACCTGTAGCCTGGCGTATCAAAATGGAAAGATAAAAGACCCAAATAAATAAAGTTACAAGTGAGATTGGAAATATAACAACCAACATGACAGAAATAGATATGTGTCCTTAGAGAAGGGAAATAAAAGCAGAAATAAACTATTGGGACTTCATCAAAATAAAAAGTGTCTGCACAACAAAAGAAACAATCAACAAAATTAAAAGGCAAACTATGGAGTGAGTGGAGATGTTTGCAAATGACATATCTGATAAAAGGTTAGTAATCAAAACATATTTAAAACTAATAAAACTCACAACAAAAATAAATTAAAGTAAAAATAATTCAAGTAAAAAATGAACAGAAGACATGAATAGACATTTTTCCAATGAAGATATCCAGATGACCTATAGACACATGAAAAGATCCTCAAAATCACTCATCATAAGGGAAATACAAGTCAAAACTGCAGTGAGATGTTGCCTCACACCTATCGAAAAGACTAAAATCAGTAACAAGAAATGATGGGTGTTTATGAGGATGTGGAGATAGGTGAACCTCCTTGCATTGTTGATGGGAATGCAAACTAGTGAAGCCACTCTGGAAAACAGTATAAAGTTGCCTCAAAAAGTTAAAAATAAAATTAGTCTATGATCTAGCAATTTCATTACTAGGTATTTATCCAAAGATTACAAAAATATTAATTCAAAGGGATATAAGCACCCCAATGGTTATAGCAGCATTATCTACAATAGCCACATTATGGAAATAGCCCAAGTGTCCATCACGAATATATATTCATATATATAATATATTCGTTCTTGGAGAAGCCATCCTATGTTGCAAGCAATAGAACCAAAAATATTTTGGGTGTCTGGATGGCCCAGTTGGTTAAGCGTCCGACTTTGGCTCAGGTCATGATCTCATGGTTCGTGGGTTCAAGCCCCATGTCGGACTCTGTGCTGACAGTTAGCTCAGAGCTTCGGTGTCTCCCTCTCTCTCTGACCCTCCCCAGCACATTCTGTCTGTCTGTTTCTCTCTCTCACTCTCTCTCTCAGAAATAAATAAAACATTAAAAAAAAAAGAATCAAAACTATTTTATCTCCAATAGTCACTACTATAGGGTGTTAAGAGAAATAAGAGAAATTGTTTAAACCTTCCACAGACTACAAACAACATGTAACAAGGAGAAGCCACTTTCTGAGGTTGCCCAATTTAATTTATACTCCTAACCCTCTCAAGGCCATTAAATGACCACTTTCAAATGTTTTCATGCTCAAGTGGCAAAATTTCTTCTCAGCCTCTTCAGTTCTCACATTTGTCATTCTTTTTTTCTGAAGATTTCCAGAAAGTCAAAATCACATGCCTCCTTACCTGTTTATTTTCTATATGCTGTTGTGTGGAGGCAGATTAAGGAAGAACAAGACAGGAATGTACATTCAGAAACTTATCTTCCCGGAACTGTTGTTGGAATTTCTGCCTTTGTAACAAAATAAAATTCATCTTCTGAAAAAATAAACTTGAGTTATTAGAATGTTCTAAGTTAGACTCAAACATATTTCTCACCATGATATCTTTCTTAACCAAGTGTCTTGTACTATGGTGTTAATGAATCCTGATTATTTTGTGAATAATACTCTTTTACTTCTCTTGGATAATCCTTGCAGATCTTTCAGCTCTCATTGTAGTGCTACTTCTGTGTGACATACCTCCTATCACGCAATTCTCAGGTGAGTCTTCCAAGACCTCACATAGCCTATTGTACAGTACTTCACTTACAGAATGGTTCACACTGCATTTAAAGTCTTGGTTATTTCTCTGTACATTAAGCCAAAGTGTAGGCTTCATAAGTTGAAGGACATTTTCTAGATTATTCATGATTGTATCCTTAGCCTTTCATAGAGTTTCTTCCATAAAATAAGCACTTATTATTTGATTAATAAAGAACAGTAGAGTCAATTATATGAATATTGAGATCTAATGACTAGATTTTAAAATTCAAAGTATTTTATGGTAAGATCCTCTCAATAGCTTATTGGCTTGCCTTCCCACTCCCAAAGTTAAAAGGGTTACATGGTGTGCCCGGGTGGCTCAGTTGGTAAGCATTTGACTTCAGGTCAGTTCGTGGTATCATGACTTGTGCGTTTAAGACCCACACTGGGGGGTGCCTGGGTGGTTCAGTCGGTTAAACGTCCGACTTCAGCTCAGGTCATGATTTCACAGTTCGTGGGTTCGAGCCCCATGTCGTGCTCTGTGCTGACAGCTAGCTCAGAGCCTGGAGCCTGCTTCTGATTTTGTGTCTCCCTCTCTCTCTGAGCCTCCCCTGCTCATGCTCTCTCTCTCAGAAATAAATAAAACATTAAAAAAAAATTTTTAAAAAAGACCCACATTGGGCTATGTATGACAGCTCAGAGCCTAAGATCTGCTTCAGATTCTATGTCTCCCTCCCTCTCAGCCCATTTCTGCTTGCATCCTGTGTCTCTCTCTCAAAAATAAATAAATATTTTAAGAAATTTACAAAGCATTATTGTAACATATGAAACAATATAGTAAACCCTGTGTAAAAGCCAAACTAATCATGTTTTCCCATCTTCCACCTCACAACTGTATGCACCTCTCCTTATTATTGTTTGATATGTATTATTCCATAAGCTTTTATGAAAATGAAATTATTTTATTTGATCATTTAACCCAAATATCCTGCTACAATCAGATGATAGCTTGCTTTGATCACATTACCATATAAAATGGACCTGACCACAGAGTAGTGATTAAATGCCAAACAGGTCTATAGTTTTCTTTCACCTGTACCCCCAATTTATTTAAAAATATATTTTAGCAGATTGCTACTTGCTCTCCAATATCCCTCTCTTCTATCTTTGTCTATGCAATAGCACCTTCAATATTCAGCTAGTTGAATAGCCTTCCCTAGATCCTTTCTCATCTCTATTACATTTAGGTGTGTCCATATGACTAAGTTTTGAACAATGGGATGTGAGTACAAGTGATTGTGTGAATTTTGAATTTTAATTTTATACTTAAAATTTTTATTGTCTTTCATTTTTTTTGCTTTTATCTGGTGGATCAGTAATGTGTTGATTTGAGAAGTTTGAAAAATGTAGATGACAGCTAACACCTAGGAATTGACAAAGCGCAATAGAAGAAATCTCCAAAAGGAACCTAAATCGATTTAACTTTGTTGACTAGAGGTAACTCTCTATTCTTGACTTTCAATCACATATAGACTGCTAAGAGAGATATAAATAAGCTTCTATTTATTGGAGTCGTTTGGGTTTTAAGGTCTCATTATTAAAGAGGTATAGAATGTACCTTAATTAATAGGTGAATTGCTACCTGAGAGTGGAGTACTGCCCCAAGAAAATCTAAACAATATGGCAGGATTTAGCACTCAAGCTATAGCAAATAAAGAAACAAACATTTCAGGCCAGAAACAGTTGTTCCTTGTTATACCATGACAAATTATTTAGTAATATTCTTCAAAGATGCATCATATATTGATTAAGTCTATAACTTTAAGAGAAGTGGTAGAAAAATTCATATCAGTAGTAGGTTTGTGTGTCCTGGTGTTTCATGTTTTCAACAAGTTACTGTTGAAATAGAGAGGTTAGAAAAGAACCAGTATCCAAGGAGTGATTGAAGAGAATAGAGTTCTGCCAAGAGCCCCAATCGTTGCTACACTTGTAATTTAAATTAATGGAGTGAGACAGCCAAATGAACCAGTTTCCAAATCAAGAAGGGAAAATATTTTTTTTTTTTACTAAGGATCTCCCTAAACAGATTTCTATTAGATATTCTTGGCTGGATGTTGAGCACCAACCTAATGATAAAGTTTCATTAGAAATTGATACATTTACATCCAAGTGGATAATTTTGATGTCCTTAATGCTACCATAATGAAAATGAGTAGTAAATGGATGGCTCAAATACAGAAAACAGTAAATAGAGGAGAGTCCACAGGCTTAAAATCTATGTCCAGAAGGGATCTGTAGCTGTGGTTATTTGCACAATATTGAGGAAATTGTATTATCAAAGAAAACACAAACCTGTTCTATAAAAGCGTTTGCCCAGTCCCTGAAGCAGTACTTCCTCTCAACCATGTACCAGCAGGAAGCCGTCTCAGAAAGCTGTTTGGTCAGCAAGTAAACATACACTCAAACAACTTCAGATTTGGCTATTAAGTTTAATGCATGAGGAGGAATCTCCTAGAGATCAAATCCAGAAGTCATAGAGACCAGGATATAAGGGGGTTATCAGCATAAAATCAGACACATCCTGATGAGATAAACAAAGAACAGTCTCTATGTTTAGTATCTGTATTATCTAAGTTTAAACTGAATAAATGTCTAAAGAATGATAAACATAATAAATAAATTGTGAATGTTTATGAGTTGTTAAACAAACACTGAAAACAATGAGAGTATGATTTTCTTTAGTTTTATCTTATTAATCCCCAAGTTATTTTTTTAAGTTTATTTATTTTGAGAGACAGAGAATGCACATGCATGTGTGGAAGGGTTAGCGAGAGAGAGAGAAAGAGAGATTCCCAAGCAGGGTGTACACTATGGAGCCAAAAGAAGGGCTTGATCTCATGAACCTTGAGGTCATGACCTGAGTCAAAGTCAAGAGTCAGATGCTTAACTGACTGAGCCATACAGACACTCCAATGTGCCAAGTTATTCTTTAACATTACTTTGATTTACTTTTTTTTTCATATTCACAGATATAGATTGTAATAATGTTTCTGTAATGGTGGAATTCACATACAAATTTTAGTAGTTTTGGAATACAGATTCATTAAGAATTTGTAGAACAAGGTTTTTCAATCTTTATACTATTGGCCTTGGGGGCAGAATCATTTTTTGCAGGAGGCTGTGCTGTGCCTTGTGGGATGTTTAGAATCATCTTTGGCATCTACAGACTAGATATTAGTAACATCTCTCTGTTTTGACAGCCAACCAAGTCTCTAGACACTGCCAAATGTCTCACTGGGATAAAGTTACTCCTGCTGAAAGTTCATGTTCACAGCTCTAGAACATGTATTCTGTTCCTTGGAGTTCTTCCAGAGGGACTTCCAGAACCTAGAATATAGTTCGTATTCTTGTTTCCACTAAATAACTTTCTAATCATAGTCTAGACAATCTTCATTTTATTTATGTGCCTATCAAAAATTAAAGTGTTTTAATCTTATTGCAGTTTTATTATTTTCACTGTATTTAAAGTACATACCTCAGAAACACAGCAATTGATTTCTAACCATTTTCTCTCTACCTGTGTCAGTTCTTACTTCAAGGTCTATTCAAATTAATGAGAAAGCCTGAAAACTACATGAATGAAGAAAAAGAAAGGAGAGATTAAAAATGTAGGACTTGTTTGTGTGAGTTCTGCTGTACCAGGATGCTCGCACAGAGAGATGGGACACTGAAGCAGTTTTCTTTGTTGTTGTTGTTCAGGAAGCAACTTTATTGGTCATGCTAGCACGGGCTCAGTGGGTTCGTACCTGAAAAACTAAGCCCTGAGCACAGCAGGTGTAGCCTTTTGTACATTTTTTTCTCCTTGTCTCCCACATATGGAAACATACAGTCTGAATGGGTGGTCTATTTTACAAAGTCGTGAGGAATGTTGCACATGCACACATAGCCAAATTTCTTTCTCTTGTCTTGAGGTTTTCACTACATTCCTTAGAGAGGAGCTCAACCACATTCTCCCCTTTGATGTCTGGACCCCCTATTTGGGGTCAAGGAGCATCACTTTGGTTTAGACGTTTAGATTTCCATAACATTTTCACATCCATGGCCATCTTCCTTTTGAACATTACCGCAGTGAAGTTGGAGACAGACCATATAACCAGGGAAGCTAGGCAAAGTAGGATTAGGCAACCTCCCAAAATCAAGAGGATAATGCCTATCAGGGTTTTGAATCCCCAGAGAATTGAAAACCATCCTCCAAATAACTCCACAGGGTCCCAACCTTTCCAGGTCTGCACTGGGATATGAGCAACCTTTCTGAATCAATCTGTGATCTCCTTTATGACTTTCCTCTTATCATCTATCTGTAGGCAGCAGTTGCTCAGGTTAGACTTTTTACAAACTCCTCCCTTAGAAGCAAACAAGTAATCTAAGGCTAAGCGATTTTGATAGATACCATTGCACATTTTGGTTTGCTGCTTGGCTAGTAAGTTAAGAGCTCTGGCAGTTTCATTGGTTATAATTTCCACAACTGCTTGTAGTCTGATTAAGCATTTTAGTATGTAAATGGGATTGTGGTAGCCCCAGGACTCTCCTCTATCCAGGTGGCAGGACAATAATAGTGGATTATATGCTCTGGAGGTCATTCATCATCTTTCCAATTACCAATTTGTAAGGCATGTCATTTCCTTTGAGTCTCCTTGTCCCCATACACATGGACTCCCAAATGTTCCCCTCTGGCAAGTGGAGGAGTAAGAAAGATAGGTGAATAGTTTCCAGCATTTATGGCCCTGATCAGCCTGAGGAAAGTATTGTATAGGCTGTTCTTCCTCATATCCAGTACAGTTAACCTGGGGCCCACCATTCAATGGCTGCATTGACATTGTCCCAGACCTCTTGGAGATGAGAGAAGTTGGACAAAGGGTAGGGATCTGGCTCAAGGTGATCTGGGGACCATTGGGTCTCTTTGGTGACTGAGTTATAAAATACTTGGCCTAGTAATGTTAAACTTCCAACAGAGATGGTGAACTTTCTTCTCCACTGAGCAAGGCAGTTTTTCCCAATAATTTAGGTTTTGAGAAGCAAAATCCGGATAGTAAAACTGGGGTATTCTGTTCTATTATAATGTTCACTGGGATCTAATCTCTAGTCTCCCATGGCTATTGGTGGCCCATGTTGGTTTCCCCACATATATAACAAGAAGAGACTTTAAAATCAGGCTATAGTCTCTGCTGGGGCTAGAAACAGATTTTTCGTTGTAAAGGCGACAGGAGAAGGACCCTTCTCCATTTCTTCATAAAATGAATGAAAGACCTGGTCATGGTCTTATGTGTGACAGTAACTCTCTTAAAATATAGTACAGTTCCTGGGTCTGTACCCCGTCCATATGTAAGTATACCAATCTCTTGGTTCATTTTCCATTTTGAGTCTCTTTGGTCAAAGATGGTAAAATTAATGGAGTTACAGCTTCCTGATTGGTAGTTTAACTCAGCCATACCCTTTTGGAGGAGAGCTGTTTTGTCTTTAGTCTGCCAAGTGGCCCATGTAACATAGCTCCACTAAAGACAGATGAATTCAGGTGCCTGGAGCCAGGAACCACATGCACCAGACCCATTATACATGTATGTATCATTGAATCTGTACTCTTGTTCCCATGTCAGGTCTCCAAATGGCAAACCATATGGAAATGTGTTACCTATGGCTGTACATACATCAAAGAATATAAATACCAGCTGGTTTGGATTGTTAATTTGAGTTTTGTTAATTAGTCACCCCACACTGGTGGTGCCTGTCTTGGGGTGACTCTGGACCTCTAGCCTTTCCTCTGTTGAGGGTCAAAACAAATGTACTGACCCTCTCATTGGCAGATCGAATAGGTGGTCTTATTGTGTCTGCAGATCTCTAGGATCTTTCCCTGGCATGAGAAGTGGGTATGGTATAGTAAGGTCCAAGTGACTCCCTGGCTTGACCTGGTTATGTAAATACGTGGGTCACATGATGAGAAATCTAGGTCTACAGAAGAGGTCCACATTACAAGCAGTCAACACCATGGGAGCATCCTATCCACAAAAGGAAGGTGTGTGCTAACAGAAACTCACCACACTCTCATCTGACCGGGGTGGCCTCTGCCAATCCTATGGTGAAAGGTAGAGGAAGAATCACAATAATAGCTAGAAACAAGGGGTGACAGCACATCACAGTAAGAAAACATATAAAGTAAGGGCAGTCTATTTGTTCCACTGAACTTTCAATTCCTCAAGCTACTGCAGTGCATAGATTAGTCAGCTTCTGGAGTGACTAGTAGGGCTGCAGTCTCCCAAAGCCTCTGTAGTTGCAGATTGCTTTTTCCGAGGAGTCAGACCACTTCATGTGCCTTTTCTCTGTGAGTAGGAAAGGCTTATATCTAGCCCGAGAAAGTGCACACAAAGACTAACAGATATTTATAGCCTTGGATGCAGAGAAGCTCAGTGAAGTCCACCATCATATTTTCAAATGGGGCTCCCCTGACAATTTGCATCCCAGGGTCCCTGTCATGGGTTATTTTGGAGACTGTTTCACATTACTTGCATTCTGCTCAGACTATGCTGGAGAATTGAGGGATGTAGAAATGTTGGCCCAACATAGTCTCAAGAGCTCTTGAGCCAATATGGGTTTCCTGATGGAACTGTTTGACAAAAGTTGAAGCCATGACCTCAGGAATTGCTATTTGGCTGTCTTCAAATTCCCATCAACCACCTGGGAGGTATCAGATTCTCGAGGAAGTCTGATGGCACTCTAAGCCATATGGGGTCACCATGGAACCACACATTGGGACTCAACATTCGCTTCAGCCCATTGGTCAAGTTGGAACCTTTCTACTGTCTGACTCACTCATACAGTCATGCAATGATTCCACCCACCATCCAGTGCCCAGTGTCTTAGAGTTTTGTTTTTGATCCTCATGGAATTACTCGGGCAACTCTGCGAGGTAATCAGGCTCCTCTTCTTCCTCTTAGGGGCAGGTCTACCAAAAACAAACCCAGGTTCTTACCAGTCTGATGGGCAGCACTCCCTGGGCTTGTTCCTGGCCCTCACCGGGTTCCACTGTGTATCAGAGGTCCTCACCCTGGCATGCCAGGAGGGGCTAGTCTCCTACAGATCAAGTGGTCTGCTCACGCCAGGCAGGGCCACTTTTTCTGGTGCTCCGTTTGCACCCTGGTGACCAAGGAAGTGGAAATGCACTGGAAATCATCTCCAGATCCCGGATGATCCCCCAAAAAATGTAGCAGGATCCTTGCACAGAAAGATGGGACACTGAGGCATTTTTTGTCCAGGAAGCCACTTTATTCATATGCTGGCACAGACTCAGTGGGTTTATACCTGAAAAACTGAGTCCCGGGCCTTTTGTACAATTCTTTACTCTTTTGTATCCCATATATGGTAACATATGGTCTGAATGGATGGTCTATGTCACCATCCATGAGGAATGTCGAGCATATGCACATAGCCAGTTTTGCCTTCCCTTGTCCTGAGGTTTTCACCTCATTCCTTAGGGAGGGACTCTACCATACTGCCATTTGTAGTTATCATATCAATTATATAACAACATTCTAGATTTTATCTACATACATTTTTTCCTACATAAATAACATAATATTCAAATTGCACTTTAAAAGCAAAATAATATGCACCAACTGGCCTGTGTTCATTCTAATATTACAGCATTCTAGTAGAACTTTCACAGTAAAAGTTCCAAATTTTATGACCTCAGAGTCAGTATTCTTATGAATTAAAATAAAAGGTGTTGGTTTTTTACCTCTTAACTCTGATTTTTAAAAAAAGACTTAAACATACTTAAAATAATCATGCTAATGCTTCATTTCAAATATCCTGCAGAAAGGAATATAGTTCTAGCAAGTGAGGCTCAGACACATTTTCATATTTCTCAGTCCAAAAATTAATATTGAAATCAGCAGCTGTGCTGATTTATTATATGCTCCACATGAAAAGAAAGAGGCAGTGATTTTATGCTTTGTTATTGTTGTTTTTACACATCTACAGAGAACACAATATATCAGACTGCTTATTTTCATAGTATTAGTGATTAAAAATTATGAAAACTAAAAAAACCCCAGAGAATTAGAGCGACAGTTTTAATGAATTGTAATTAACAATATTCAGGTAACCTCACAAACTTCAGGAAGGCAACTTTGACTTATTCGGATTCTTTGAATTGATGTGGGATGGTCTACAGAAATCAATCAGTGACATTTCTGACTTTTAACTCTGTTCTTAGATACTGCCTTACTCAATTTTTTATATCATCTCTAAAGTACAAAGGGCTATAAAACAAGTAGTAGCTCTTCCTCATTTGATTACTTTTATTCTCTCCAGTTCTTAACATTAGTTAATCTTCCAGGCTTTGACAATAAAAATGAATTCTATGTAAGGATTTATTATCAACAGTTAAGTAATCACTAGAGAATGCTATTCTCCATGGTTTTAAAAATCTATCAATGTCACATGCTACCAATCTATTCAGGTGATAGGCTTAAACGTATCTGGGGGAGATAGTTTTAAAAATATTTTTGGGGAAGATGTTTTATAATGATCAGTAGTTTACAGTGATTTGGAAATGTCACAGGAATTTGGGAAAGCATTCACTGTTTCTTTAATTTATTAAACATATTTATTTAGCATCTAATATGTGCCAGGCACTGTTCCACTCTGATAAATTCTATGAAGAAAATAAATACAAGAAAGTGATAGAGAGTGACATGAGGGATTGTGTGATTTCTATCAGTTAGTCAGAGAACTAAGAGAATGAGATGATATTTAGACTGAAACTTAGTTTAAGTAGATGCCAGGCATAAAATAGTTGACAATAAGACATCCAGACAAATACAAAACAATGAAAGAAAAAAATCTAAGGAAAGATTGAGATTTGATTTTCAAAAATAAGAGTTATGCTTTTGACATGTAATAAGAAGTAAGATAAACAGTAAGAAAAATAAAATCCCTAATAATGGCCAAAGATGCCAATTCATGAACTGAAAATTATAAATATTACTATCCAAAAATAAGGCATTATTAAAAGAGCAATGTGTGTATTGATAAGATGAAATATTTTTAAAAGTTTATTCATTTATTTTGAAAGAGACGGACAAAGAGAGAATGAGTGAGGGGCAGAAAGAGGCAGAGAGAGAGAGACAGAGTCCCAAGCATGCTCTTCATTGCCAGTGTGGACCCCAATTCAGGGTTTTAACTCAGGAACCGTGAGATCATGACCCAAGCCAAAATCAAGAGTCAGACACTCAATCAACTGAGTAACCCAAGACACAATAATTTTTAAAGCAAGGTAATTTATATTTAATATAATTTTTACCAAATTCCACAGTGGCTTCTTCTGAAATAACATAATATGGTTCTAGAAGTTATCAAAAAAGTATCAATAAGTAGAAATTTTAGAGACTAAATAACTATGATTTAATCTTATACAATTAAATATTTAAATTACACCTCGGTATTTTGTTGTTTCTTTGTTACATTTGCTTTCTTTAATTTTTGTCATTTCTAATACTCCCATTTTACTATAAGGGAGAAGCTGAATGTCAATTTGAGGGAGTCATATAACTTGGTAGAACTTGAGAAAAAGACATATTTTCTAGCACAAGAAAATAATGAGTTTGAAAGTCTGTAGGGAGGTCAGACTAACCTAACCATGAATAGGAACTAACAAGATGGAGTTCTGAGTAATGTAGTATTAGAAAAATAGGAACTGTATGGCAGATGAGAGGAAAAATCTTGGAATTACATCCATAATGTGAATTTTTTATTTCTACTATATAACTTTAATAAAATGTACATTGATGACTAATTTTTGATATTTTGAGAGAAGAGATACGCTGAAATTCTTTGGCCACAAAATACTTAATGATTCTGGCTGGTTTAATATATATTTCAGTAATAAATATATTCATAGACAGTCTTATAAGATTGGAAAGAAAAACCGAGCCGGCTCCTGAAGGTCCAGGGGTCCCTGAAGGATGGACGGTGTCGGCGAGAGAGAGAGAAGGAGTGAGAGAGCCCCAAGATTCTTTCTGATCACTAGACAGGCATCTCTGTCCTGTCGGGGTTTTTTGTCTTTACTTAAAGGTTCAGCAACAAGATGAAGTCAGAAAAAGGAATTTCCTACAATGGGGGGCCTATTGTGATATCAATTGCAGAATTATTCTGACTAAGGAAATAACAGAATGTTCTTAGTGAAAAACAGGATAACATATAGGTCAAATTGTATATATATAAGTTAGGAGTATTTTGTCTGGCTCTCAAGAGGATGACTGTTTCTGAATTGGTTTGTTTGTGGAGACTATCATGGGGGCCCTGAATGGGTCAGCCTTTTGCCCCTGGGTTATGTTTTAGCTACTCTTATTTATCCTCATCCCAGCTGCCAGTGTAAGAGAGGGTGTTTGTGGAAAGTAGGCCTTAAGAAAGGGACTGTTATGTTTCCCCAATTTGCAAAGATATATGTGGTAACTATGTTTTGCTCTTAACCCCAAAATAGGCCCTTGTTCTCAGGGCTAGGCTCAATTGTAATTCTTGTGTTCTTAACCCCCTAAGTCTCAGATCTGCAAGGCCCATAGGAAGAGCCTTTTGACAATCGCCCATAGAGCTTTCATCTAAAATCTCTTTTGTAAAGGCAGGAATATGCTTTTCCTTATGAGGTATCTGTATTCAGAATATGGGTCTGATATGGAATATTGTGAGGCTTGGTCAATACCAGTAGGCTTATATCCAACATGAGCCAATAGTAGCAGAAGGAGATACCAGTTTTCATTTCTCATGGTAGGAGCTGCAAACATTGCCATTTCCTTGCTGTGATTGCCATCCAGAGAGGCCGGTGCAGCTCCTGGCACATGTGCCCCTGAAATTATATTTCAAGAAAAAAACCACATGCTTATATTTTCAGATTTAAAAGAAAAACTGAACTATTCACTAACTGAATTTTAAGATGAAGGAAAGTATCTTCAGAAAAAGATTATGGGAACATGAAGAAATAGTGAATAAATAAATATAGTATACATGTACAAATTTATCTGAACAAAAAGATAGGCTGAAAATACAGACCTCAAACATTGGCCAATGAGAGCATGTAAACTGAAGGGTAGAGATGAGAGTGAAAGCATTTTAAACCCTTTAATACTTTTTACACCTAAGATTATTGTACAGAGTCTATAATACTAAGGTGTAAATGCTACTTATACCGAGCTGTATGTTACAATTTTCCTTACCTATCTGAAGTTAATTCTACCTATTTTTTTAAAAAATGTTATTAGCTCTCTCTATACTTACACAGTTTCAGCTTGTGATTCACTGCTAAGTTCTCTTGATATATTCAAATGTATCAGAAATTTGGATAATTCTGTTTTTTAAAGAAATTTCTGCTTAGAGCCTTTTGATCTGTTTCATTCTGGCCTTTACGTCTTTTCCCGCTTTCTTTTCTCCAAATGTCTGTTGATCCACCTCATACTGGAGACTCTTTACCTCTCTCTTGGGCTCAATCCCTAGAGCCTTCTTTGTTCAAATTCCCCTTTGTTCCTGCCCCCTTTTTTTCCCAATATACATTTTCCAGTTCCTTGGGGAGAAAAGATACATCAATTTGCATTCCCTAGAAAAAGTTTAGGAGAAACATATTTTCTTTTTATATTTAAATGAGTGCTTGCACTGGAATAGAAATGAGAGGAGCAGGATAAGTAGCTAACCACCTTATTAAGCAAGCATGTCAGCTGTAGTCTCGTTTCATTCTGATACATCAGAGAGCTCTGGAAGTTGAATTAAACAACTGAGTTGATCTGATTTTAAGACATAGGAACTAACGGTTGGTAACTCCATCAGTCTGTTGCAAGATACAGGTTGCAGTATGACCCCTAAGGGGAGGTGGGCCTTTAGACCCAGAATAATTCTCAGAAAAGGGGGCAGCAAAAGAAAGGAATCCATTAGAAGTCAACAATCACAGCACCTAGGTGATGAATACATCCGGCAGTAAAAAGATCAAGACAAATTGCTGACAGCATTTGCTCAATTGCACTTGTTTCTCACATTCTTGATTCGTCCAGTTGCAGATCTTCAATGTTCTGATTGGTCATATTTCTAGGAAAACTTAGAAGAGATAAAATAGTAGAATAAATTAAATATTCCACTGCTGCTGTTCCTCTAGAGACCGTAACTGACACTTTTACTCCACCCCATAAGATTTCATTTTTGTTCCTAGATCATGTGTCCTAACAGTCGGGAATGCAGCACTATATAACGGTTATTGTTTTAAGGCGGTTGACCTCAAAATGTAGTAGTCATTATAATTATCCAGAGAGTTTGTTAAAGCACTGTTTATTGAGTCCCAGCTACAGAATTTCTGTTTCAGTAGTTGTAAGATAACACTTGACTGTTTGCACCTCTTTTAAGTTCCTAGGGGATATTGATGCTGCTGGTCCAGGAATGAAAGTTTGGTAGCCACTGATTTAACCTAAATATTCTGTACAAGAATGTCCTATTTCTGCTTATGAAGTCTCTCAGATGGTACCTCAGCTGTACCTTCAAGAGACTATTTGTTGAAGCTTCCTGGAAGTATACTACATTGTAATAACAGTGGATCTCAAGATTATGAATTCACTGCTACATCACCATTTCTGTAATGTATTTCCCTTGGTATGAAACAAGCTCATGCAGAGTTCAAAGCAGTAGATGAAACATTTTCTGAACCCTTGAATAGTTTTGCTGCGTGGAGTAGGGCAGCCAGGAGAGATTCCCCAAATGTGTGTCAATTCTGAGCAAGATAAAATATTTTCCTTTCAAGGATAGAAAGGGTCCTATATAATCAACTTGCCACCAAGTAGCTGGTTTCTGTTGGTGACTAGTTAGACATTCAGCAGGGGCAATAGTTAAATTTGATATAGTAAAAAGAAAAGAATCGTTGCTTTTAGGCTCAAGGGCAACCACCATTTTTTCAACATACGAGAATAATATAGTTGTTAGAGAAGTACAGTGTTCATCAAAGATAGAGCTAGACTAAGTTCTACTGTGGCATCCTGCCCAATGGTTTTATATAGCCAGGAATGCAGTGGGTGTTCTTTAGTGGAGCATAAAGACACAATGTGTGTGCACTCTTATAAGTCCATATACATACCTCTCTTTGAGACTTCCTAATCCCTGATCTTTTTGAATTTTATTTTTATGTTTTTGTGCATTATTTAATTTTATTTTCAGGTATCTACATCTTATTTCTTCTTCTTATTTTTTGCTGTTTTTTCAAGTATTTAAAAAATTTAATGTTTATTTTGAGAGAGAAATAAAGAGAGTGAGTGAGGGAGGGGAAGAAAGAGAGGGAGACACAGATTCTGAAGCAGGCTCCAGGTTCTGAGCTGTCAGCACAGAGCCTGACATGGGGCTTGAATTCAGAGGCTGTGAGATCATGACTGAAGTAAAGTCAGTCATTCTTTTGATGGATGAGTAATATTCCATTGTATATGTATACCACATCTTCTTTGTCCATTCATCAGTTCATGGGCATTTGGGCTCTTTCCATAATTTGCCTATTGTTGATATTGTTGCTATAAACATCAAGGTTCAAGTGCCGTTTTGAATCAGTATTTTTTGTATCCTTTGGGTAAATACCTAGTAAAAGCTTCTGAATCATAGGATAGGTCTATTTTTAAGTTGAAGAACCTCCCCACTGTTTTCCAGAGTGGCTGCACCAGTTTGCATTCCCAGTGTAGGTGTAACAGGGTTCTCCTTTCCCTGCATGCTTTCCAGGATCTGTTGTTTCCCATGTTGTTAGTTTAACCATTTTCACAGGTTTAAGGTGATATCTTATTGCAGTTTTGATTTGTATTTCCCTGATGATGAATGATGTTGAACATCTTTTCATGTGTCTGTTATCCATCTAGATGTCTTCTTTGTAAAAATGTCTACTCATGTCTTCTGCCCATTTCTTAACTGTAATCCCTGATCTTCTAACCATGCTTCTTTTAGGCCCTTGACCAATGAGCTAAGCCATTTTCTATCATTTATGACTCCTTTGCTCTGAACAATGTCTTTCTCTTCATAATATTGATACACTACCCACTGAACATCCGTTAGGAGAATTTATTCTAAACACTCTCTTTTAAGGGCACCCATGATTGGGAACATAGTACAATAGCAGTTCATTTATGGTTTGTATTCTCATGCCAGATCAATCCACCCTTGAACCAAACATGGGCATTTTCTTCTTGTATATACTAATCATAAGAATTATTTTTCTATTAGGACTTCTGTGTATCTCATGAGATATGATTAGGCTTAACAAACAGCCCTCTCAGATGTTCTTGTACTTTCATAATTAAGTCCTGTGTTGATCCCTAGATAAATCTGCTCTTCAATTACAGGGTACAAAAATCTATTTCAGTTATTTTAAGGAGTCCCTCAAATGCTCACTCTGTTTTAGATTTCTGATTTGTAGATTTAAAGCTATCAATTTTTTGGTAATAATTAGAGTTAAATGTTGCTAAGAGCTTCAACAGTCACTGGCACAAAGTAAGTTTCAGGAAATATTAGCTGTTATTCTTCCTAAATTTGACCCCCATTATCTTTAGTCCCAAACCAGGAGAGTTCCCTCCCTCCCTTTCTCCAGTGCAAGCATAATATCAAAGAACGATGCATAGGAAAAAAAAAAGGAAAACTAAAGTGGGTGGCTATTATGGACCTTTAATTTGTGTACCCCACAAAATTTGCATGTTGTAATCCTAACATCTCAGTATGATACTATTAAGGGGGTAGTGGCTTTGGGAAGTGATTAGGTCCCATCATGAATGATTAGGTGTCTTCATGAATGGAAACACTACCATTATAAGAAGAGAAATAAAAGCTTGTTTTCTCTGCTTTCCAACATACAGATACAAAAAAAAGTCCAAGATCTGCAAAAGAGTAGAAAGCTCCCACCAGACACCAGATCTGCCTACATCTTGATCTCAGACTTCCCAGCCTCCACAACTTAGAACTAAATGTGTTGCTTAAGCCACGTTGTCTATGTTAATTTGTTATAGCAGTCTAAAAGGATTAAGACAATGGCTTATCCTGACCCCAAAGAAATCAGTAGTGACAAGAACAGTTTTTACTCTTTTTGAAATTTCTCTTGTGTTACTTCTTAATTCTTTTATAGAAAATACAATTCTTTCTTTCAAGACTTTACTCCTTTGACACAAAGCCCTCCACATATTTTCTTCTAAGACGGATCCAATTAGACAAGATGAGGCTAATTACCACTTACTATAATTATTGCTCATTACACCTGCATATGTATTTTTCTTATGATTACCATAAGATAGATATCCATTGTTAGGGCCAGCAGCTGATCCATGTATCTTCTATAAATTGTTAGCCTTATTTGGATAAATGCAGCAGTCATCTTGGTTTTGCTATGTGTGTGTGTGTGTGTGTGTGTGTGTGTGTGTGTTTTCCAGAATGTGAATATTCCAGTATTTCCAATTTATTTACTCTTGATTTATCTCTTCTCACCTTCTGTCCCTCTCTTTCTGGCTCTCACTCTTGCCCTCACTCTCTATCTCTCCTCAAACTTCTCCATCTTTGACACGTTCTTTCTGATTTCTCATGAATGTAATTATCACCTTATATTTCTACAAATAAATCTGGATATTCATTTGTTTCCTATAGAAGGAGGGAAACTATTAACCTATACACTTAGAATGCCATCTAAGGCTCAGCAATAGGAAGGAAGCAATGTAGAGTTTTTGTCTTCTATTTACATCTTTGAATTCTAATATAATTTCTAAATTTTCTGTAAAGACTCCTACTTATAAATTATACAAATGGTGCTTCAAGTTATAAAAAATGAAATTTAATTTTAGAGGTGAATGAATACTATAGACATAGAGCAATGGAACTAGAAAGTCTTTATAAAGCATATTAAAATATTCATATAGGTATCAATTCTATCTTCAAATAATATGCACACTTCATTTTACTTCTTCAGGTTCTAATGATAATTCTGATCTTGCAAAGTACATTGAAGAGCTGTTCTTCCTAACTCAGTGATGTTGAATCAATCAATAAGCTTGAATAGTTTTAAAAGTTTGGATATTAAACTTATCTTTACTGAAAGACGTTGAGATTAGCTGGCTAGTAAATAAGGTATAAAATTATATTTCACTAAAAAAAGCTTATATTTTATTGAAGGAGGCAATGGGCAGGTGTGATATCTGTTGAAGAATGAACAAAGGGATAACTAAAATACAATGAGAAATAATGGTAGAATAATAGCAATTTAAAATAAACACACAAATGACCTTTCTTTAAAAAAAATTTAAATATTTGCTTATTTCTGAGAGAGAGACAGAGCACGAGCAGGGAATGGGTGAAGAGAGAGGGAGACACAGAATCCAAGGCAGGCTCTAGGGTCCAAGCTGTCAGCATAGAGCCCAATGCACGGCTCAAACTCACACACCACGAGATCATGACCTGAGCCAAAGTCAGGAGCTCAGCAGACTGAGGCACCCAGCTACCCCCTCACAAATGACCTTCTAAATCTTAGGCTTTTCTATGTGTTTCTCTGAAGAAATATATTCATTTTATCTAGGGATATTCTAGGAAATTTTCTAGGTCTTTCTTTGTAAATTTATATTGTAATGTTGATGGCTTCTTTGAAGTTCTGGATTTTTGAAAATTGTGTTTTAGAAGATTATGCTAACTGTATAGGACCTTTGACATTTTTAAAGATTCTAAACTTAATGAAGGCTTTAAAAAGAAAAACCATACTATAGAGTATGTCAGTACTCTATAGATTTCTAGTAACACTTAAAGTATATCTCAACACTTTCTTCTTAGACCCTTGTTTGGAAAATCTTAATCTCTTCCATTCATATGTATGTTGAATTTGGTATATTTCAGGAAACCCTTCCACATATTTAGAATTACTATGCTTGGATTTCTCAGTGGGAAAAAAATTCCTGGAGATATTTTGTACACAGAGAGGACATAATAAACTTTGTTTAGGCTCTTAAATAGCATATATTTGTGAATTTGAGGTAAATTGTCAAGATTCCTTACTGTATATTTATGGTTTATTAAATACTTGAATAAACATAGTTTATTAAATATTTTCTTATAAATTATAGCAAAATCAGCTACTATATAGGTATAGACATTTTGTGTAGTGCAGAAACAATCCATTCAGCCATGATATTTAAAATATAAATTATATTTAAATATGTTTCAAAATACCAAAAAGATAGCTTGATACTCTGAGAAAACAGTTGAGTCAGTGCTCCTAAGAAGATCTACAAAGAAATAACTATTTTATTCTGCCTTGGCTTACTCCTTGCAGTTGTTTATCTAATGTCTATCACTACATTTTCTAACATAGATAGGAAGCGTGGGTAAGTCAAGCATTCTCTAAGCACATTCCAAGGAAGACTTAAATAATCTCTTTTATTTTCTCCTGAATACCTTTTTAATAAAGAGCCAAGAATAAAGGAAAGAGGATAATAACTGCATTGTTGAATATCCCTTTAATTTACTTCAAGTTTCAGTCACGGGAAGCAAAAAGATTAGTATAAAAATATGTGTGCAAAACACAGACCACAAGTTTGAGTGCATCGATGATAACAATTCTGGGTTTGAACTAAAAAGACACATAAATGGGAGACCAAGCTTCTAGTCAGCTACCCAGGTGTTGGTTAGAAATACTGTACTGAGAAGAACTGGACAGCAACATGCAGAAGAATGAAGCTGGGCCATTTTATTACACCAGATACAAAAATAAATTCAAAATTCATGGAAAACCTAAATAAGAAATAGAACATCATCAAAATCCTACAGGAGAAAAAAGGTAGCAACCTTTTTGACTTGGGCAGCAGCAACTTCTTACTTGACATTTCTCTGGAGGCAAGGGAAATAAGTAAAAATGAACTGTTGGGACCTCATCAGGATAAAAAGTTTCTGCACAGTGAAGAAAACAATCAACAAAACTAAAAGGCAACAGATGAAATGGGAGAAGTTTTTGCAAATGACATATTGGATAAAGGGTTAGTATCCAAAATCTGTAAAAAAAACTTACCAAACCCAGAGAGGAGTCAACATGGTAGGGAAGTAGGGGGACCTGCAGTTCCCTCATCCCTCAAACACAGCAAAATTGAAGCCAGAAGACTTGGAATTCCAGGAATCCAGGCTACAGAGTGACAGAAACATCTCCAGAGGCCTACAGGGACAAGTTGGTGGCCATGGTGCGTGATTGCCAACTTAGAGAGATAAAATGGGCAGTGTAGGCATAGAGGGGAAAGTTTCTCTTCTGTGGAGAGTCAAAAGGAAGAGAAAGAGGGCCATGGAAGTGTAGGATAGTATTTTTACAAGAGAAAAACCTCTTCAGACCATGGACTGGGGAACAGAAACAAAACAAAACAAAACAAAAACAAACAAAAAAACAGAGAAAGAACCAATTTCTAACTTGCAAACAGCCTTAGGGGTAATGGTCCAGGGTTGCTGGACTTTCTCTGAGCTGGGACCTGCCGCCCTGTACACATGCCAGGTGGAAAAGGGGAGCCAGTCCTGGGCTGGATAGTGAGCTCAGAGGCACAGTCAGAGACAGCAGTCTCCTCATTTGAGTGCTGTGGGAAGAAGGTATATAGCTGTTTCAAGGAGAAAAGACCCTGTAGGCACCCACCAGCTTTTGCTGTCCTTTGCTGGCTGGTCAGAGTGGCACTACCCTGGAACCAGGGTACATGGAGTGGGGTCCTTTAAGACATCAGAGTTTGAATTATAGCTGAGTGCCTGGGAGACACCAGAGACTATGGAGCAGGGCAAACCGACCCACTACTGCCAAGCAACACTGTGAGGATGACCTGAAAAGAGTGGTCTGGGACACCATGTCCAGGGAGGAGAGACTGGAGTGTCGCCATTTTTCTCCCCATCACCAAAAAAGGTGGGGCTTCAGGGAAAAAGACAGTAGGCCCAAAGTGGAGACAGATCTGGCTATACAAAACCGTGCACCTCAGTGCCTGGTAACTGCATATCTACTGGAGAAAGATTGACACTGGCCAGACCAGATGGCCCTTCCTCCAGACGAGCACAGCCACCAGTTTCAGGGCACCATCAGCTATCAGTCTGGTAACTTTGCATTTTCTAATTTGGTTCTTGGTCATTTCTTATACATTTATATATAATATAATGTATTTATATATAATATAATATATATATGTATTATGTATATATTTTTTTTCTTTCTTTTCTTCTTATTTCTTCCCTTTTCTATTCTGGTTGTTGGTCTTTCTAAGCAGACATTATTAATCTATTCTATTTTAATCTATTTTACACCTCTTCTGTATTTCCTTCTTCCTTACTTTCCTCTCTCTCTCTCTCTCTCTCTCTCTCTCTCTCTCTGGATTAAGCCATATAGTTTCTTTCATTCACTGCCTGGTCAATATCTTTTTCTTTCATTTTCCCGACCCCCATCATTTCTCTCTTTGTTTTGGATAAGGATCCTCTCCTACCACCCCTCCTTTTTAAATTTCTTCCAGGGTTACTTCAATGAACAAATCAAAGCACACTTGGTGGAACGGTCAAACCACTATGAGGAGGGAGTTAAAGCAACCAGAGTCACAACAACAGAGAGTATGGAACATACTCCACAACACCTCCTGAAGGGCAGGCCCTAGACAGTGTATGACCCCTTTTTAATATAGTAGTGCTCTCAGGTGCAGGATGTATAACAAGCTTTTAAAGGGAGAGAAAATCAGTCAAAATGATGATACAGAAGAATTCTTCTCAAAAGGAATTCCAGGAAGAAATGACAGAGAATTTCTCAAAACAAACTGACATAATATGTCTCATCAAGAATTTAGAATAATAGTCATAAGATTAATCACTGGGCTTGGGGCGCCTGGGTGGCTTAGTCGGTTAAGAGTCCAACTTTCTCTTGGGTCATGATCTCGTGGTTCATGGGTTCGGGCCCCGCATCGGGCTCTGTGCTGACTGCCAGCTCAAAGCCTGGAGCCTGTTTCAGTCTGTGACTCCCTCTCTCTGACCCTCCCCTGCTCACGCTGTCTCTCTCTCCTAGAAATAAATAATTTAAAAAAACATTAAAAAAAAAAAAAAGATTAATCACCGGGCTTGAAAAAAGCATAGAAGACAAGAAATAGAGAATAGGAATCTATTGCTGTAGAGGTCAAGGAACTAAGAAATAGTCATGACAAATTAAGAAATGCTGTAAATGAGGTACAAAATAGGTGCAGTGACCAAGCAAGAGGAGAATAAGTGAAACAGAAGATAAAATTATGGAAAACAATGAAGCTGAGAAAAAAAAGATAAGGAAACACTAGACCACAAGGGGAGAACTAGAAAACTAAGTTATCAATGAAACATAAAAATAACCGTATCATAGAAATTCCATAAGAATAAGAAGAGAGAGATAGGGACAGAAGGTTTACATAACAAAATTATAACTTAGGAACTTCCCTAATTTGGGAACGGAGACAAACATCCAAGTCCAGGTGGCACAGAGAACTCCCTTCAGAGTTAACAGGAATAGGTCTTCTCCATGACATATCATAGTGAAACTAGAAAAATACAAAGATAAAGAGAGAATTCTGAAAGAAGCTAAGGACAAACAGACCTTAATCTACAAGAGTAGACAGATAAGGGTAGCAGCAGACCTGTCCACTGAAACTTGGTAGACCAGAAGGGAGTGGTAGGAAATATTCAATTGCTGAATAAGAAAAATATGCAGCCAATAGTCCTTTTCCCAACAAAGCTGCCATTAAGAATAAAAGGAGACATAAAGGCTTTCCCAGACAAAAACTGAAAGAGTTCATGGTCATTATACCATCTCGGCAAGAGATCCTAAGGGAGACTTTGAGTGGAACACTGCAAAGACTACAAAGGACCAAAGTACCACAAGTATGAAACCTATACATAACACATGATACTAAGTCCTTATTTTTAAATAATAACTCTGAATGTAAATGGACTAAATGTTCCAATCAAAACACGTAGGGTTTCAGAATGGATAAAGAAACAAGATCCATTTATATGCTGTCTACAAGAGACTCATTTTAGACCTGAGAATACGTGCAGATTGAAAGTGAAGGGATAGAGAACCATCTATCATGCTACTAGAAGTCAAAGGAAAGCTGGAATAGCTTATATCAGACAAACCATATTTTAAACTAAAGACTGTAATAAAAGATGAAGAAAGTATTATATCTTAATTATGGGATCTAACTCTATCAAGAAGAACTAACAGTTGTAAATGTTTATGCCCCCAAATGAAACACCCAAATATATAAATCAATTAATCACAAAAATAAGCTTATTTTTATCTTCTTGATAAAAATATAGTAATTGCAGATGATTTTAATACTGCACCTACAGCAATGGATTGATCATGTAGGCAGAAAATCAATAAAAAAAAAAAAAAACAATGGTCTTAAAAGATACACTGGACCAGAGGGATTGAAAGAGATATTCAGAAGTTTTCATCCAAAAGCAGCAGAATACACATTCTTTTTGAGTGCAGGTGGAACGTTCTCCAAGATATATCACATCCTGGGTCACAAAACAGCCCTCAATAAGTATAAAATAATTGAGGTCATGCCACACATGTTTTCATATCACAATACTATGAAGCTTGAAATCAACCACAAGAAAAAATTTGGAAAGCTTCCAAATGCATTGAGCTTAAAGAACATCCTACTAAAGAATGAATGGTTCAACCAGGAAATTAAAGAAGAAATTTAAAAAATTATATATGGAAGCAAATGAAAATGAAAATATGATAGTCCAAAGCCTTTGGGATGAAGCAAAGGCAGTCATAAGAGGAAAATACATTGCAATCCAGGCCTATCTCAAGAAAAAGAAAAATCCCGTATACAAAACCAAACCTCACACTGAAAGAGAATAGAACCAGAGCAGCAAAGAACCTCAAAGCCAGCAGAAGAGAAATAAAGATTAGAGCAGAAATTAACAATATAGAATTAAAAAAAAAAAACGTAGAACACATCAGTGAATCTAAGATCTGGTTTTTTTGAAAGAATAAGCAAAATTGATAAACCCTTAGCCAGACTTCTCAAAAAGAAAAGAGAGAGGACCCAAATAGATAATATCATGAATTAAAGAAGACAAATCACATCCAACACCACAGAAATACAAACAATTATTAGAGAATACTATGAAAAAGGACAACTTTGAAGAAATGGACAAATTCTTAGATACCCACACACTACCAAACCTGAAACAGGAAGAAATAGAAAATTTAAATAGACTCGAGCAGCAAAGAAATTGAATCAATTATCAAAAATATTCCCCAAAATAAGAGTCCTGGGCCAGATGGCTTCCCAGGGTAATTATACCAGACACTTAAAACAAAGTTGATACCTATCCTGCTCAAGCTGTTCCAAAAAATAGAAATAGAAGGAAGGCTTCTGGACTCATTCTATGAAGCCAGCATTTTGTTGATTCCCAGACAGACAGATTCCCCACTAAAAATTACAGGCCGATATCCCTGATGAACTTGGATGCAAACATTCTCAACAAGATACTAGCTAATTGATTTCAATAGTATATTAAAAGAATTATTCACCTTGATCAATGGCATTCATTCCTGGGCTGCAGGGCTGGTTCAGCTTTCAGAAATCAATCAATGTGATACACCACTTGAGTGTCTCCTGGTGCCCACTCTGCATTCAGTGTTTAGTGACCAGCAATTTGGTTGAGTTGGTTTTTCAGGCAGCAGCAATGGTAGCAGCAGCCCAAATGTCTCCATCTGATGTACTACCACATTAGTGTGACTTCCTCTTAATTCCACTTTTTGATTCTAATAATTTTGTAAGTGTCAATGCCATGAAGTAAAGAGTTTCTCCCTGATATACTCAGAGAAACTTCTGTTTCTTCACTAAACCCTGACTGATACAGATGGGGACTGAGCAATATTTTAGGCTAAAGACATGATTAAGATTTATGGACTATATGATGGTTGCCTGTTAAGGTAGCTCCTTATCTGACATTATATTAAAAGAAATACAGCATACATTTCCACCCTGAAGTTACATGCTGTTTCTCTGGTTGGACTCTAGATGATCTCCACGTGCCTACTCTGGTTCAGGAAATACCGAGCCTGGGATCTCTTTGTGGTACAACTCTGAATGCTGATCCCACTGCTTTCCTATGACCCTTCTATTTTGTTCTTTTTATTCTTACACCCCACCACAACATGTTTGCTCAGTAATTCTTTCCTCCCCAATTTGTTTCATCTATCTAATCTCTTGGAAAACTCAAAATTTTTCATCTACTCTTCCTAATTTGCTGCTTAAGGCACAGACTTTAGGCTCTGAGAACCTAAATAATAATTTATTTAGATAATTCAGATAGTTTAGATAATTCAGAATCCTACATTTGAATACTCAGGCTCTAGGAGGTAATGAATGATTCCTGACTCAAGTCCAAGGACAATTGGATTGGCATCACAGACATTCTGATTCATTTAAGATTGCATGAGTAAATTTGAGAGTATAGCATTTTCCTACAGAAATAATCTGAATCTTTTATAGCATGCTAAAGAGTGACTAATGAGAAAACAACAGCAACATTATATAGAGTCAAACACTTTATTAGGGCCACCAATGATATATTCATTGGTTATCACATTTCTATTACAGTTAAGAAAAAAACAAAACCAAACTTTTGACTGCCCTACCAGTTACTAAATTAACAATTAAATTGGTGGTTTAGAAATATTTATTACCATTACTTGGGTTTTTACCATTCTTCTCTGTAGCAGGATTTTGCAGAATTTAGTCCCAACCTAGACAATCTTCTCTAATTGTCTACAATGAAGAAAGATGAGAATTAAAACTATCTATATTTATATGTCCAATTTGACCAAGCACTGATTTGGGGGGGCACACTTTATTTTACTTTGAGACTTTTTTTTTAGCATTTTTTGGCAGATAGGCACATTGATGGAATAGACCCATCTGTTGTCCTAGCAATTAGTTGGCTTGCATCTAGATGAATCAGGCATGTATCCAATGTAAGAGGAGTCTTCTGTGGTAGGCCTTGATTATGAAAATAAGATTTGGCTTCCTAGAGAAATGCCAAGTGGATCTAGGCCAGAAGCCTGTGCATTCATTCATGGCAATTTGGGACTTTGCTAAGACTCACAACATTTATTCAAAATATTAATTGAATAAAGTTCATTTGCGGAATAAAATTGGCTTCAGATCACTTCAGGTAATTTCATGGCGTTTTGAAACACCAAACTCACAATCGATAAAGTGGGCAAAATTTATTGTTAGATTTACTTAAGAGTTCTACTAAAGCTAAATGTATTTTAGCAGAGTATTTTCATACATTTCATCTTATAAGAAATTTGTTTGTTGAAACAAGTCAGAATTGAGAACCAGTGCAATTCAAGTAGTCATCATCTATGTCATCTGTCATATGCAAAGTAGTAGGAAAGAAAACACTCTTCCACAAAATATCTCTTCTGTTAACTAATTAGGCCTTTGATGGATTTTTGTTTCTCATGCTTAAGATATAAGCACAAAAGCCACTGTTCCTTCTTCAAAAGATTTGATATGTTTCAATAAATTCACACACTTATTCATATACATATGAATATATATTGAGAATGAACTTTGTGGAAGCATCTTAGGTCCAGATGATAAAGAAGAAAACATTAAATTCTAATGAATAAACAAACACTGCACTAATTGAGTTCAGATTA
Source organism: Proteles cristata cristata (assembly GCA_017311185.1). Lineage (NCBI taxonomy): Eukaryota > Metazoa > Chordata > Mammalia > Carnivora > Hyaenidae > Proteles > Proteles cristata. Next base: position 383,098 of record JAESUZ010003798.1, on the reverse strand, counting down.
TAGTATAGATAAAGAGGTAGTAAATTAATGAATTAAAAATGGTTTATTATATATTAATGCTCTGGAAAAAATAAAACAATAAAAAAATAGGAGTGTTAGAGTGTATGTTGCAATTTTAAATAGAGTTGACAAAGAGGTAACTAAGAAGGTGATATTTAAGTGAGTACTAGATTGACATGAGGCAATGAACCCTGCTGATTTAGGAAACAGAGAGAACCAGGCAGAAAAGTTAGCAAATGAGCATGTCCCAATGCAGCAGTGTGCCTCGTGATAGTAAAATAGGCCAGGACAGTGTCTGGTTGCAGCAGTGACTCGGGAGGGAGCAATTGGATAAAAGAAAAGATGTAATGGACTTCTATAATCATCTCTGTTTTTACACAGAGTGGGATAGGGATCATTGGAAAGTTTTGAGCGGAAAAAAAGATGTAATCTGGATTTTAAAAGTATAACTATGGTTGATCTAGAGAGATTTAAGTACAGAGGCATGGTAGTGGAGGCAGGAAGCCAATTAGTAAGGAGTAGCGATCCAGTTGACAGATGATGATGACTTTGCCCAGAGTAGTAGCTGCGGAAGTAGTGATAAATATTTAGAGTCCAGAAAGGTGCCAAAGAAAAAGAGGACTCAATAATGATTTTGAAGTGTTTGGCCTCAGCTACTAAAAGGATATAGATGAACATATCTGAGTGGAATATTTACTTAAAATTAATTTCCATGTGGGCTTCTTAATTATTCTGATAACAGAAGTAAAGAGGATTTGTATATTTGTCCCACCTCCAAACACAAAACCTTCAACTATATGCATTCCACTTTTGTAAAGCAATTCCATGGATATATCCTATATTAGAAAATACTGCATTCAGTCCTGTTAACAAGCATCTTGCTATTCAAACTGTACTGCTCTTGCTCTAGCTCATTTATTCAAATATCTCATTGCACACATTTTCCTGCCTCATTAATATTCTATAATATAGGCATGCACAACTATTTTTATTTCTCTTGTTGCTCACCTGAAGCTACTTGATTTATCATTTTAACTACTTTTTTACAAATGACCTTAATATCAATACTACCTCAATATATCAATATATTTTAACTCAAATATCAACTTTCTCACTTCTACATCTAATCAATTGCAGGTTTCTTGAAGAAAAAAATATAATCAAGTTGAGCAGACTTATTTAAAAATCATATGAAATGAAGCCAATACCACTATTAAGCCTATGGTGATTCTATTAAATGTTTTTCCTCCTACCCAGAAAGAATTATAATTTAGATACACTAATACTTCCATGATCTAACTTAATTCTGTGTACCTGAAGACACTGACAAAGAAGAAAAGAAGAATTTATTTAGAGTAATGTTGAGACCTAGGCTATATCAAATCAAAGGTTCTTATGAAAGGAAAATCTACTTATTATCATCATATTGGGGCACCTGGGTGGCTCAGTAGGTTAAGTGTCCAACTTCGGCTCAGGTCATGATCTCACGGTTTGTGGATTCGAGCCCTGCATCAGGTTCTGTGCTGGAAGCTCAGAGCCTGGGGCCTGTTTCAGATTCTGTGTCTCCCTCTCTCTCTTCTCCCCCCAACGCTCATGCTCTGTCTCTCTCTGTCTCAAAAATAAATAAAAACATAAAAATATTTATCATCATATGAAGTGCATAAGCCTAGTTTTCCCTTTAAAATATATTAGCATACTTCTACATTTAAAAATATTCGAATGACAGATTCACAAAAATTAAGAAATTATGAAAGAGATTAAAATCAAAACAGGTGTTCTGAAAATGCCATCTGCAGAGGTTTCACTAGTTGATAGAAAAATGAGAAATATTCACAAAATGTCTAGGATCTAATAATAAAGTTTGTCCTCTTCTAATTTAAAGAGAAAAGTAACAAGAACATATGTCTATGCACACAAACAACTCTTGGATGCATATGTAAATAACAGTATGGAACTAACAATAGACATATAAGAAAATAAAACACTATTATTATTATTAAGTAAAAATATATTCAATCATTAAAACTTTTTAGAAAATCTACTCCTAAATATAACAACCAATAATACATCCTTTCAGTGTTTGTTTCCAGAATAAAATAATCTAAATTTTTGGTGTAATCAAAATGATGTAGATATGAAATGAATACCACCCACATATATAATGGAGTATTTTTTAGCCATAAAAAAGAACAAAATATTGCCATTTGCAATGATATGGTAAGCAAAATAAGTCAGTCAGAGAAAGATGAATACAGTGTGATTTTACTATTATGTGGTATTTAAGAACCAAAACAATGAGCAAAGGGGAGAAAAGAGTGAGCAAATGAGAGAGAGAGAGAACAAGAAATAGATTCTTAACTACAGAGGCATCATTAAAGAAATATCAATTAGATATCCTGCAACATATTGATACAGCTTATCTGCATGGCAACTTGTACAACTTTACAAGGACCAGAAGATTGTCACTGCCTCTGACAGGAATACAACTGCATCCATCAAACATTTGTCTAGACATGAAGTGCCATCACATTGGTCATCACAATCACTGAAGTCCTCCAAACTCATTTATCAACATCTTGGCATCGAGCCATTTTAAAGCATTTTACCTTACAATTTCCTTTCTGTTTCCTTACAATTCCCTTTCTGTTTCATGGAAGTACATGTCAATGACAGAACCTAATTCCTATCTTGAGCCCACATTGCTAATTAACCTAGGATATGCAGTATTTAGATTCATTCATAGCAGTTCAGGAAAGTGCTTGGAACTGGGTAAGAATGGATGCTAAGTGACAATATACCATAAACTAGACAGTATGTAAAATATGTTGGCTTTTAATCCTAAAGCCATATAATCCATTAAATACTTTTAGTGAATTATGTTTGCATTTTGGAATTATCATGGTTTAATGTATGGAGAATGATTTCAACAGATGCAGAATGGATTCTGGAAAGAAGTTTGGAAGGTATTACACTGTTGACCAAGCCAAGATATGATAGCAAACTGTGCTTATGATATCACCAAAAATAAAAGAAAGCACATATTATTAAAACACTAAGGGAATAAAATTGGTAAGACTTGTACTCTCATTAGTTTCCTCTTCTCTGAAGTAGATCCATGGACAAAGATTTACATGGAAGAACTTTTTTTGATGTGCTTCAAAGAAGCTCTGGTCAGTGAGATAGGGAGTAAGATGAGAAGGGGATGGAAGCCAGTTTCAATGTGTTATTAAAAAAATACTCCTCTATGGACATCTGGAGCCCATTGTTGCTAGTTCTCTAAGAGACAATGTTGAGAATTCCTCATCATCGCCCTGTGCAAGGGCAAAAGTTGCTGAAGAATTAATATTCCAAATATCATGCATATTATGTAAAGGATGCTTCTAAATTATTCACTTGCCAGACCTTCTAGACTGCTCCACATGTGATCTGATTATGTGAGAAAAATACCTTGGATGAAGAGTCACAAGGACTTGACACAGGTAGTCAAGAGAATAAATAAGAATGGTGAGAGCTATGGGGATATGGATAAGGAAATAACAGCATCTACTACAAGAATAGATTGGGCATGAATGTTGGAGGAGAGGATGATAGCAAACATGACTTCAAGATTGATATTTTGAACAGCTGAATAGATATAAGTGCCTTTTATTAGCAAAAACAATAAAAAACTATGTATTAAGAGAGATTAGGAGCATAATATTAGAAATAGTGGGTTTCAGATCCCATTGATAGATCTGTAAATATATATGTCAAGTATGCACTGAATATCTAAATTATGATCTCAGAGAAGAGAGATATATATAAGCTGGAAATTTACATTTTGTAGATATTAAAACCATAAGTATGCTCAGGGGTCATTATGGCCAATGTCACTGTCTTCCTCAGCTTTTCAAAGCCAGGCCTTCATACTCATTCTCCAGTTGTTACTGTTTTTGACAGCTAAGAGCTAACAAAGGTGCCTTCTCCAAAGAATTTTCCTCAGCTAGAACAGTCTGTTCACCAGAGAATTAATGCAGTGCCACAAGGATATCTACATGGCTGCAATGTTCAGTTTGTCTAGCCATAGCTAGACTTTACTTGAAACAAAATTCTTGCTATTTTTCTTCTTCTTTACTTTTCTACATTTTTTTCCAATCATGTACATGATTACTTTGTAAACAATTTCTCAATAAATTATGTGCACTTTAATCTTTGTCTCATATGAGTAAAATGCACAAGCAGGTGGCACAGAACCCCATGTCACCTACCATTATTGCACTCATACTTCAAACTCAGACACACCTCTGGTCACATGCAGGGTTTATTTTCAGTTGCTGACAGACAAGGAAATACCACAGGCTTAGTTTATTCATGTGTTACCTGTGGATGTAGGAGAGGTGAGGATGGCCTGTTGTTAAAACATAGCCACACACAGGGAATGACATGGAAGATAGTTTTGAAAGGTACTCCTCTGTGTTATCAGAAGCATTGTATAATTCTTATCTCTCTATATGCTGACTTAGACTTCATTATTTTTTGCTACTCTCTTCAATTAATGAAGAAGACTAATTTTCAGATACTTTTTGGTCTTATCCAGATCACCAGTTCAAGGGGCTCCTGGGTGGCTCAGTCGGTTAAGTGTCCGACTTTGGCTCAGGTCATGATCACACGGTTCGCGGGTTCGGAACCTGCGTCGGGCCCTGTGCTAAAAGCTAGCTCAGAGCCCGGAGCCTGTTATGGATTCTGTGTCTCCCTCTCTCTCTGACACTCCCCTGCTCACGCTGTTTCTCTCTCTCAGAAATAAACAAAACATTAAAAAAAATCACCAATTCAGAATGTCTATTTATATGCACTTTCCATTTTATATTGAACTTTAATATTTATATTGAATTTTTACCTTTACTTATTGATTTATAGCATTATTCTATATTTTGGATACAGTTTCTACATCAGTTATATTTGTTAAAAATACTACCTACCACTTTGTAACTTTCATGTTCACTTTCATAATGATATCTTGTGACAGAGTTCTTTTTTTTCATATTATAAAACCTATTCTGTTATGTTTATTACATTTATATTCTATTGAGGGATTTTTATTCCATTTCACAAAACATGAATAATTCTATAATATATACTGGGAACCATATAATTTTGCCTTTTGGATTTAGCTCTATAATCTACATGAAACAGATTTTTGATTTATAGTATGATGATAGAAGTCAAATAAGTATTTTTATTTGTCTATCAATTTATCTATTATAATTTGCTGAAAAGATCATCCTTTCCATCTGAACTCTAGTCTAATTTGTAATTGTTCTTAATTTACAACTGTATATATGCATGTTTATATAAATATATATAAAATGCTTGTGTGTATATGTATATAAACACACAAATACATGTTTGTGTGCATATATGTGTGTGCATGTGTGTGTATAACAACTAACACATTATTTAAAAGTCATCTGTGAAGAAATTATTCTATTATATTGATATTATAATTAATAAGTTAATTTCCAAACCTAGTTGGAGTTTAAAATTCTAATGTCCCCAATTGCTTTTCTTTTCTAATAGGTATGAATGTTAAACTAAAGCACATGCCTACTTGAGTAGAGAATTGAATAAATTATTTTTGTTGACTGTGTAGCCCACAGGAACAAATCTCAGAGGTTTTATTGGATTTGAGGCACTTATCTTAGATTTACCTATTTATTGGTAGATCTACTTGTTCACTCTGGGAGACTGTTAACTAAATTACAAAAGCATCTCATAATTTGTGGGAGTTTATAATAAAGTATTTGTTTAAAAAAGAATTAGAATAGTAAATACTTCCCAGTTTAACTTTTAATGACTTTTAAAACCCTAATAAGGGGCGCCGGAAGGCTCAGTCGGTTAAGCGTCCTACTTCCGTTCAGGTCATGATCACACGGTTCGTGGGATTGAGCCCCGCGTTGGGCTCTGTGCTGATAGCCAGCTCAGAGCCTGTAGCCTACTTCAAGTTCTGTGTCTCCTTCTCTCTCTGGCCCTCCCCTGCTCACACTGTCTCTCTCTCTCTCAGAAATAAATAAAAAACATTAAAAATTTAAAAAAATAAAACCCTAATAAAAGTACTGTACAATATTATTCTACAGTTTTATTCTTGTTTTCAAGTGAGATAAATTTTAACATTAAATAAATTATGATAGTAGATAGAGAATAATAAACACACCACCATTTTTCAAATAGAATAACATCAATGAAATTTTTGTTTTTGTCATGGGACAAAAAAAGAAAGTGACTTAAGACACTGCATTTGCTTAGAGCTTACTGATTGCTAAAACAAATCTTGAATTTGGCATATACCATTTAGTCTTTAACTATTAGAAAGCCTTAAGATTGAACATCACATGAAATCATACCAAACTAACATTATATAAAACAAGGGGGAAAAAAGCTTCCTATAATACTAACATATTCTACCAAAATTCATGAGTGTATATGTATAAGGATGTGAGTGTGTGTGTGTCTGTGTTTTCTTTTTTTTCCTCCCAGGAGAACGTAAGATTAAGAATTCAAAATCTCAACACAGCAATCATAGCCTTGGGGAAATTTATTGCAGATAAAAAGAAAATGTTGATGATAATAGGAAGGCCTTTAGTTCAGATTAGTTTAGATTCTTGTGCTACCTTGAATGGTTCCTAAACTTTAATAGAATTAAAGCATTTAGAGAATTCTTTAAAATTCCTAAATTTTGGGGCGCCTGGGTGGCTTAGTCGGTTAAGCGTCCGACTTTCGCTTAGGTCATGATCTCCCAGTTCGTGGGTTCGAGCCCCGCGTCGGGCTCTGTGCTGACTGCCAGCTCAGAGCCTGGAGCCTGTTTCAGTCTGTGACTCCCTCTCTCTCTGACCCTCCCCTGCTCGCGCTGTCTCTCTCTCTCTCCTAAAAATAAATAAAACATTAAAAAAATTAAAAAAAAAATTCCTAAATTTAAAGAGGATTGTTTAATTATTGAGTTGATGTTCTGTTTAATTTTATTTCCTGCAGAAAAATGTAATAGAACATTGCAATAGAAAGTGCAAATTATTTGTCCTCTTTAAAATTTGCTATATCTTTACCTATGCAGTACTACTTAATTGAATTAGACATTTAATTTTGACTTAATTTGAAATTCTAATATGAAACATGTTAGTTTATTTGTCTTAGTATATGTTTCTACAGGTCCAGTATGCTTTATAACAGAAAGATATCTAGTATAGCATAGGTTTACATTTATTGAATTTGATGCAAAATATATGTTTAATATATTGAATTTGAGAATACCAATAGTTCTTTATGCAAGTGTTTATATTATTAAGGTTTAGAAAAATGGAATGTTCAACTTGTCAAGACAAGTAGAGTTGAGGCTTTACACTATAGTGCACACTTGTTTATTCTTTCATTTGCTTACATTTTTATTTAATAAAAATTATGTTTTTAATATAAATAATTTATTATAAGCTACACTGTACTATTTATAAATATGTTGATATTTATTGGTAATTTTTGGTGTTACAATTAACTACACAATCCTGTAAATAGAAATACTATGACATTATGAACTGAAGTTCTCTCCCTACTCTATCTTTAAGCCAGTATCGTTATTCTCAAGAGTTTATAAAATAAAATAGAATAAATATAAATTTAGCTTATTAAATGTTTAATGGAAATATATTATGTTCAAAGCACATATATGTATGCATATATTACTGAATACATATATACTCATATGCATATATATACATATATGCATATACATGTATGTGTGGGTTGCATGTTTGTGTGTGTTAAAGCAGAGTATACATAAAGGAAGATTTTAAGGTATAAAATTGGAGTGCATCAAATGGGTAATTAAAGCATTTGTGTTTTTCCATTAAGCATGAAAATCCACTAATCCCAGTTATATAACAGCAGAAAAACATGATCAAATTTCTGGATTGCTTAGCTAACTGTAGTGTATCATATCACTAATTATATCAATGATAATGTCAAAGGTATGACCTCTAGACTCTACAACATTGTCATATAAGAAATTTTCTATAATAATTTACATAGACCAGCTGCTAATCTACCTATTGTTGGAATCCCCTGACCGACCATGATAATCACTAAAACAAATACTAAAATGATTCCTTGAGGGATTACTTAAGTAAGTAGGGTGAGAGTGCTCCCCTGAAGAGCCAGGCTGAATGCATAATGTTAAAGAAAAAAAACTATTCTATGTTAATTATGGTAAGGTTTTTTTTCTAGTACGGAGAAAATTGGAGTCAACTGTGAAATGTGGAGATTTATAGCCAAGGAACAGGGTGCAAGTCAGTAAGTGGAAAATTACCCAGAGAAAACATCAAGGGAAAGGAAGATTCTAGCTAAGCCAATCTGACGGAATTCTTGCTGAAGTCAGGCCAGAGTGATCTGATATCACCTGGGGGGTTAAATGTAGAGAGAGATTTGATTAGATATCTATTGAGGATGAATAAGATATCTGGAGTTGGGATCTCCACACTGATTTAACAAAGTTCCTGCTGCAACTGGGCATTGCAAGGCCGAACAAGGAAAGATAACAGGTTGAGGCCTAGATTAAATAAAAAGGAGCCTAATACTTAATATCTTGTCAGCAGCTATGGCTAGAAATAAATTTTTGTTGCATTAAGTCACTAACATTTGGGAGTCCATTGTTAGAGATAATATAGCCTGTCCTATTCTGACTGAAACACTAACATATTATATTTATTGATTTATTTGCTAATCCTAAGAATATATGTTTCATGAAGGCATAGAATCTTGTCTATGGGGCCACTTTTTATAGTATTAAATCTGACACAGTATGCATTCCATAAGTATTTGTTGAGTGGATAAGTAAATGAAGATAGGATTAGGGATTTCTTTCATTGCAAGAAGAGCAAAGCCAAATTAGATAATAATTTCAAGGAAAGTTGTAGATTTGGAGATGGTAAATAAAATTTTTTGTGTTCTCAATGAAATAAAAAGGCAGAGCTTTTCTAAATAAGGAATTCAGTAAATGCTTATTAATTTCATTAATAAATTAATAAAACAGAAATAAATACTTACTCATGTTTTGATGCTGAAAAATACCTAGGATTTAGTAGTGTTCAGATAAGAGCTTAAAACTACTTAATAATGAGTGACTCCTGGGTGGCTCAGTCGCCTGACTCTTGATTTTGGCTCAGGTCATGATCTCATGCAGAGCCTGCTTGGGCCTCTCTTTATCCCTTTCTTTTGACCTCTTCCCTGCTCTCTGTCTCTCAAAATAAATACACATTAAAAAAACTACTTAATAATGATAAAAATGTACACTGAAAACAATGTGAATACATAATTTATACTTAAAGTATCCACCTTCATTTTAAATATGTGTCGAAAGCATTAAAAAGCTACAAAAATTTGTGTTTCCAGAAATTATCTCTCAAAATATGAAATACATATTTGCTTTTTGTTTGTTTGCTTATTTTTGTTTTTGGTTTTGTTTTTGCAAACAATAATTTAGTAACATAGATTATTCACCTAATCCACTCCTCAAGTCATCATTCATACACTTTGAAGGGACAGAGTAGTTTTCATTAATGGAGCAACATCTGTTCTTTTATAAGTAAATGAGTTCCCTGAAGGATAATTAATAAAAAAATATTGGCACTAAATGCAGCTGGTAAAGCGTTAATAAAAATGTGACAAATTAAAGGGAAAATGTGGGACTCAATAAACATGAAAAACATATAATATATAAATATTTGATTTCTTACAAAGTCAGTTAAACTAGACTGTTCAATTTTTAACATAGATATAACACACCTTCCAATTATAGCATTTTCAGGGGCACCTGGTTGGCTCAGTCAGTGGAGCTGGCAACTCTTAATCTCGGGGTTGTGGGCTCAAGCCCATGCATGTAGAGATTACTTAAAAATAAAAATATTTTAAAAATTGCATTTTGATTATTGAAACCGAATACTCATTATCATTTTCTAATTAAAAAATATAAATTATTGGATTTAATAAACTAAATACTGATGGAGTAAAAACCTGTTTAATTGGAATGATGTTTCATGTATTATAAGAAAAATATTAGTTGAGATCCTCTTAGGTACTCTCTGGTAAGTGGTAGCAAAAAGCATGATTAGCTAAACAAATACATTTGATTTATCTCTCTATTTACTTATTTGCTATCTTCTATTAATGTAAACATTGGAATAGAAAGTAAATTTGACTAGACAGAATGTGAAAGGCTTGAATATTCGGCTAAAATATTAGAATTAATTTGTTAGTCTACAACAGTCACTGAAGATTTTGAAGAATGTGAAGCAATTAAGAAAAGTGCTGGAGGAAAATAATTTGTAGCACTATGTAGAAAGAACTGGGCAGAAGAGAAGAACGGAAAGAACTGAGGCCAGCTATTTTACTAAACTTACATTTTCATTTTCAGCATCATTAAGTAACTTTAAAGCAGTGTTTCTTAGCCTCAGTACTCTTAACATTTCTATCAGTGAATTCTTTGTGGGGGAAGAATGTGAATCCCTGTAAATTGCCAAATGTCCCCTTGAGTTCCCAGACCAAGCAGATTGGAGAGTGCAAAATTGTCCGTGGTTTGAATCACTGCTTTACAGGAAGAAAATTGTTGGACATATGTACTTATACAATTTCAAAGTTTCAATTTTTCAGGACATGTATATAAAAAGGAAATACCACCTTTCAGCTCATGGTTTCATTTGTAGCATATCTTAAATGTTACCGATTCTTTGGAAGCCTTCTGAAAATTTCACAGTCAAGTAAATTGCCTCTCATGTGTTCCCATGTTAAACTGCTTTCTGTAGCTATTCTTTTATTTTCAGTTGTGAGAGTTATAACTCATGACAACTTTTAAAATTGAAGGATCATACTGTATTCATCTAGCTTGAAATTGTATTTAACACACTATCTGAAAATAGTAGTTGATAAATATATTCATTTGTTGAATGGAACAATAATAAATATGTGAAAAAACAGAGAATCATATTTATCATTTTTTCCCATTGCCTAATTTTTTGATAAGTTCGCTGATGGCCAGAGATGTTATTCTTTTGTTTTTCTGGTTGAACGTATCTGGTGACCGACGCAACAATATATAGGGCAATGTCCATACTGTATCTCTTGTGTTCTCAAGACAGAAGCTTCTTACTTGATTTCTTTATCCTTTTTTATCTTCCACATTCAAATGAGAATCTGATGTCTGTTTCTAGAGTATTGCCGAAATTCATTTATCTGTTTCCTCTTAATTTTCATTGTGAGTGCTCTAATTCTGGGCATCTCCCAACCAGATTACTATAAATGCATCCTGATGCACATTCTTCCCTCCAGGCTTTCCACACTCCTTACAGTAGCCAAGTGGGCAATGAGATGCTTAAAACCATCCTCTAGCTTTTCAGAGTGTAAGATAAAATACAACCTCTATTATATGACTTATAATGAACCTATTTAGTTCTCTATTTCTGTAGTTCATGCCTACTATTCCTCATTTACCATTCTATTTTTTTAATGTTTACTTATTTTTAAAAGAGAGAGAGAGACAGAGAGAGAATAGGGGAAGGGCAGAGAGATAGGGAGACACAAAATCCAAAGTGGGCTCCAGGCTCTGAGCTCTCAGCACAAAGCTCAACACAGGACTTGAACTCAAGAGCTGTGAGATGATGACCTGAGCAGAAGTCAGACGTTTAACCAACTGTGTCATCCAGGCACACCACCACCCCACCTCTAACATTGTATGCTCCATTTTTAAACAAATTCATATACTGTAATATGACTGCCACTTTTGCAAAAGTTAGCACTTCTACAGGTCATAGAATTATCTTTTCTTTTGTGACGGGAATAATTCAGATCTAGTATCTGAGCAAGTTTGGTGATTATAATATAACACTATTGTCTATATTCACTATACTGTGTGTTAGATATCGAGGACTTAACTTGTTTACTAGTTGCAAGTTTGTATCTTTAGACAACATCTCTCCTATTTCCTCACCCCAGCCCTTGGTAATCACCATTTTACTCTCTTTTATGAGTTTGGCTGTTTTAGATTCCACATATAAACAATATCATATAATATTTGTCTTCTTTTGTCTGACTTATCTCCCTTAGCATAATGCTCTCATGATCCATCCATGTTTTTGCAAATGGCAGGATTTTATCCTTTCTCACAGTTGAATAATATTCTATTATATGTATATACTGTATATACTGTATCATCTTTATGCATTCATCTGTTGACAGACACATATTGTCTCCAGGTCTTCATTATTGTAAATAATGTTTTAATAAACATGGATTTTGTGTATATATCTTTGATATCCTTTTTTCATTTCCTTTAGTTATATACAAGTGGAATGGCTCAATTATATAGTAATACTAATTAAACATTTTGAGGAACTTACATACTGTTTTCTATAATGGGTGAATCAGTTCACATTCTCACCACCAATGTACAAGAGTTCCTTTTTCTTCACATCCTCACCAACATTTGTTATCTCTTATCTTCTTGATGATAAGCATTCTACTAGGTGTGAAGTAATATCTCATTATAGTTTTGGGTTACATTTCCTTCGTGATTAGTGATGTTAAATTCCCAGTCACTTATAATGAATAGTGTTTATAGATAACAATAGCAGTCACTTGTCTTTTGACACACACTAGACTAAATCTTGTGCTTCACTTTATTGGGAAGAAATTATTTAAAAAGAGTGAGTAAATTATCCCAGTTCCAAAGTTATTAGGTAGAAAAGCTAAGCATAAAAGCAGGATTACATGTCCAGTATTGATACTCTTTACCATTGCAGCAATTCTGAAATAATACTAAGCCTTAGGAATGGATTTATTTTGGAACTGAATTAAATGTTTTCAAATTTGCTTTTTGCTAAGAGGAACTTTATTTACTTCTAAATGGTATCTTTACCATTTTCAAACTTTTCCAGTGGACTCCTGTTCAAAAGATACAATCAAGTGATAATGATGCTTTTGTGTTCCATCTTTTGACATGCTATTGTTATCAAATAATGAGTTCTGTCTCCATCTTTATTCTGATCATTAAAAATAACATTTTGTTGTGCTTATTATATTTCATGAATCAAAATTTCTTTAATTGTCTTTCTAGAAACCCTCTTTCTGGATCAAACCATGGATTTTTAAAAATGCAAATCAAATCATCTTACTTTCAACTATTTTCTGTGTCTAATCTAAGCAACATCATTAAATCTTGTAAGTGCTGACAAAATTTTAACTCATAAAGGTCTTTTTTATGTTATTACAGTTTTTTAGATTCTACAACCTTTATTGATTTTTTCCTAATCATTTTACTGTTTTATTAATTATGACATTTTTATTTATGACTTTGAGACTATGTTCAGTGTATCTATCTGGTGGAAATACACTATAATAGTGTATTGTACATGTCTTCACAACTTCATGTTCAGTGACATCATGATGGTGACTTGAGATCAACTACTACTACCTAGTAGTGCAATTGCTGGAATGTAGGGTAGTTCTGTTTATTCTTTGGGTTGCAAGGATGGTTTAATATTCACCAATAAATCAATGTCATACATCACGTTAATAAAAGAGAGGATAAGTATGACATAATCTTTTCAATAGACGCAAAAAACCCATTTGACAAAATACAACATCCATTCATGTTAAAACTACTCAAAAAACTAGGTTTATAGGGAACAATCTCATATATTAAAAACTCACAGCTAACATCCTCAATGGGGAAAAAACTGAGAGCTTTTCCTCTACAGTCAAAAATAAGACAGAGATGTCTACTCTCACCGCTTTTATTTAACATGGTACTGAATGTCCTACTATCATCAATCAGATAAGAAAAATAAACAAAAAGTATACAAATTGGCAAAGAAGAATCAAACTTTTCCTATTTGTTTTTGACATGATACTTTATATAGGAAACCCAAATGGGGAAAAAAACCCTTTTAGAAGTGGTACACAAATTTATTGAAGTCACAGAATACAAAATCAACACACAGAAATCAGTTGCATTTCTATACACCTATAATGAGGCAGTGGAAAGAGAAATTAAGGACTCAATTCCATCTACAACTGCACCAAAAACAGTGAGGCACCTGGGAGTGAACCTGACTAAAGAGACAAAATACCTATATTCTGAAAACTATAAAACACTGATAAAAGAAATTGAAGATTTCACAAATAAGTGAAAAAACATACTATACTCATGGATTGGAAGAACAAATATTGTTAAAATATCTTTACTCAAAGCAATCTACACATCTGATGCAATCCCTATCAAAATACCACCAGCATTTTTCATAGAGATAAAACAAACAATACTAAAAGTTGTATGGAACTACAAAAGACCACAAAGAGCCAAATCAACCTTGCAAAAGGGAAGCAAAGCTGGAGAAATCACAATTCTGGACCTCAAGTTATACTACAAAGTGGTAGTGATCAAAACAGTATGGTGCTGGTACAAAAACAGACATATAGATCAATTGAACAGAACAAAAAGCCCAGTAGTAAACCCACAAATATATGGTCAATCTTTGAAGAAGCAAGAAAGACTATTCAATGGAAAAAAGGCAGTCTCTTCAGCAAATGGTGTTGGAAATACTGAAGAGCAACATTCAGAAGAATGGAACTGGACCACTTTCTTACAACCAAACACAAAAAGAAGTTCAAAATGGATGAAAGACATAAACCTAAAACTGGAAACCATTAAAATCCTAGAGAAAAACACAATTACTAACCTCCTTGACATTGGCCATAACAATTTCTTTCTAGCTGTGTCTCCTGAGGCAAGAGAAATAAGCAAATATAAACTATTGAGATTTCATCAAGATAAAAAGTTTCTGAATCAGCAAAGGAAATTATCAAAAAAACTAATAGGTAACATTTGAAATGGGAGAAGATATTTATAAATGACAATCAGATAAAGGGTTAATATCAAAATACAGAGAGAACTTATAAAACCCAATACCCCCAAAAGGAATAATCCAATTAAAAATGGGCAGAAGACCTGAATACGCATTTTTCCAAAGAAGACATACAGATGGCCAACAGACACTTGACAATATGTTCAACATCGCTCATTGTCAGGGAAATACAAATCAAAACTACAATGAGATATCACCTCATACCTGTCAGAATGGCTATAATAAGCAACACAAGAAACAACAGGTGTTGGTGAGGATAAAGAGAAAAGGCAACCCTCCTCCACTGTTGGTGGGAATGCAAACTGGTATACCCACTCTGAAAAACAGTATGGAGAATTCTGGAATGTTAAAAATAGAACTATTGTGGAATGCCTGGGTGGCTCATTTGGTTAAACGCCCAACTCTTGATTTGGGCTAAGGTCATGATTTCACAGTTCATGTGATTAATTCCCATGCCAGGATCTGTACTGCCAGAGCACAGTCTGCTTGGGATCTCTCTCTCCCATTATCTCTTTGTCTCTCCCCCAACAAGTAAATAAATAAACACTAAAAAAAAAAAAAAAAAAAAAAAAGAACTACCATATAATCCAGCAATTCCACTAGTTGGTATTACCCAAAGGATATAAAAATACTGAATTGAAGGGATACATCCACCCCGATGTTTACAGCAATATTACCAACAATAGCCAAATTATAAAAACAGCCCAAAGGTCTATGGACTGATGAGCGGCTAAGGAAGTTCACACACACACACACACACACACAGACCATGGAATATTTCTCATCCACAAAAAGAATCAAATCTTGCCATTTGCAACAACATGAATGGAGCCAGAATGTGTAAGTGAAATAAGTCAGAGACAAATACCATATAATTTCACTCATATGTGGAATTTAAGAAATACAACCGATGAACACGGGAGAAAAAAGTGTGAAAGGAAAAAAAAGCAGAAAACAGACTCACCGATAGGGAACAAACTGAGGGTTTCTAGAGGGTAGGTGGGTGCGGGAGGGGCTAAATGGGTGATGGGTATTAAGGAGGGTACTTGTAATGAGCACTGGGTGTTGAATGTAATTCATCAATCACCGAATTCTACACATGAAGCTAATATTACACTGTATGTTAACTAATTGGAATTTAAATAAAAACTTGAAAAAAGAGCAAAGTGTGGCAGAAACAGTGGGGTAGAAGGTGGCAATAGGTGTTTTCTTTTTTTAGATAATGAAACCAGTAATGTTATTTTGAAGTAAAAAAAATCCAGTGAGTTTTCTCCCAACCCTGAATTCTCCTCATCAAAACCTTCTGATAATCTGTTTTTTACTTTATTATATTAAATTCATTCTCTTTGAACATCTTTTTCTAGTTCCTGTTCTGGGCCCTGACTGCTACACTAAGAATCTAATATTTTAATTACAAATGATACAGTTTCAGAGAATACACCTTGGAGAACTAACACATTTTAAAATTCTGAATGCATTCATATATACAATAAAATAACTTTGATCTCTAAAAATGAGTATTACGTTTTGCTATCTCCTCTTGCAGATGTAAGCTTACATCAGGGGTCAGTAATAAGCCGTGATGAAAAAGGTTCCCAGGAAACACTAATGATAAAGGGACCTTGTATACGGTGGAAAGAGAATTCCTTTAAGAAAAGAAAGAATTATTTTTTAAAAAAGGGATAAACTGAAGATAAGTAAGACTTAACTGGAATGTTAAAGGAACTATTGAAAATCTAGAATGTCGAATACTGGAAGATATCAGTATTTATAACAAAATAAATTAAAAATTAAGGGAGATGAAAATGTTTAGATATTGGAAGCTGAAAGTGTTCATTCTCCACCTGTCTGGACTATCATTAAAATGTTTTGAAATCAGTAGAGTTGAAATAAATAGCCCTTAAACTCAGACAATCCTGAAAATATATTATTGAACCTCAGTCTGAGTAATATAGATGATTATAAATTCAGTATACAAGATATCTGTTATATTCGTCATATAACAGAGCATATAAGGAGAATTCACTGCTCCTTCTATTAATCACATCCAAGTTTCTGTTGTGGAAACCTGCCCCTGCCCTCCTCAGTCCATGTGAATAAAAGAGGGCTGAACTCACATACTCGGCATAGGACCAGACATGCGACCTGGCCTTTTTTTTTTTTTAATTTTTTAAAAATGTTTTATTTATTTCTAGGAGAGAGAGAGAGAGAGCGTGAGCAGGGGACGGTCAGAGAGAGAGGGAGTCACAGACTGTGAAGCAGGCTCCAGGCTCTGAGCTGGCAGTCAGCACAGAGCCCAAAGCGGGACTCCAACGCACGAACCGCAAGATCATGACCTAAGCGAAAGTCGGACGCTCAACCGACTAAGCCACCCAGGCGCCCCGCGACCTGGCCTTTTAAGAGAAATTACTGAACTCTCTTGGCCACACACAAGAAGTGGAAGTGTGTCATAACACAGAGTAATGAAATCTGTATGTCTTTTCTATTGCTTCTGTTAATTTTACATGTAACAAGCTTTGGACTGCAGGTTTTAACATATGGAGAAACACAAAGTGGTATAGACGGTGATTCAGGATGAAGTACATTAACTGCTTGGCTCCGTCATGAATCCATGTAAGGTCCTAGATCTCCCCTGATGTATAGTTGTTATTGTTATTATTGTTTTCTTAAGTCCATTAGAGCAGACTATTTATTCCTTATAACCCAGAAATCCTGACTAATCCATTCAGTTTTAAATGATTACAGGCAACAGGGAAAGCAACAGACTCTGATTATAATTGGTCACAAGAATGAGTGTTACAAACAAATTGAAACCAGGGAAGTGAATGGGGAAAATATTTCTGAACAACAAATTGATGTCAGTCACTGAAATCAGAAAACATTGTTTTCACAATATTCCTGTAAGAAAGATAGCATTAGTCATTTTTTTTTTCTCAGTGTAACTATCAGGGCTCAGAAAATGTATATGAAAATATAATTCAAAATTGGGTCTTTCAGATTTCAAATGCCTCATGGTCTCAATGTTGACACTTATTGTGACTAAATCTCTTTAGTAATTCTGTACAAAGCCTGAACAGATTTGTCTGCTTCAAAGTTGGCTGGCATAAAGTTCCTTTTTGTTTGATGAGTTCCTTTGAGAATAAAGATCAGCCCTCAGTATCCACTCAGTATTAAATTCTATCAACAATAACGGCCTCACAACAATAGAGCCCATGGAACTGTACTAGCATCCTACAGGATATTTTAAGTAATGGTCATACTAATTATAATTTGCATCATGTTTAAAACTTACAGTGTAGGTTCTGAACTATTAACTTCGTTTGAATTAAATTCAAGGGATATAGTTATTATTTACACACAAAATTTAAACAAAAAGAACCTACAGCTCCAGTTTCTCTATGGTAAGTCCATGTCCTTTCTCAGTTGTCTTGTTATAATGGGTGGGAAATGAAAAAGAATAATTTAAGCTTGTACAGATATACTCCAAAGAATCCAATAGGTATTCTATTGGTATTTAAAGAAAGGCTTTTGATCTGGGATATTATTCATTATAAATGTAAAACATACTATTAAATATGTTTTAGAAAAATTATTTTTGTTCATTTATTGTATTATTTTATTTTTTTAATGTTTAGTTATTTTTGAGAGAGAGACAGAGTGAAAGTGAGGGAGGGGCAGAGACCGAGGGAGACATAGAATCCGAAGCAGGCTCCAGGCTCTGACCTGTCAGCACAGAGACTGATGCAGGGCTCAAACCCACAAAGTGTGAAATCAGAGTCGGATGCTCAACTGACTCAGGCACCCGATTTATTTTTTTAAAGAGAGAGTGTGAGCAGAAAGAGGGGCAGAGGGAGGAAGACAGAGAGAGAGAGAGAGAGAGAGAGACTCTTAAGCAGGCTCTATGCTCAGCACAGAGCCAGAGAAAGGGTTCTATCCCACCAGACAGGGATAATTACCTGAGCTGAAATCAAGAGTCAGATACTCAACTGACTGAGCCACACAAGCACCCCAGAGAAGTAATGTTTTTATTGAAGTAGAGTTGACATACAATGTTATATTAGTCTCAGGTATACACCATAGTGATTTGACAATTATATACATTAGGAAGTGCTCACTTTGTTGTCACCACCTGTCACTATACAAACTTATTACAATATTATTGACGATATTCCCCATGTTGTACTTGAAAAATTAAATATCACTGATCAAAATAAGAGCAGCATCTATAAAATAAAACACATAAACCTAAATAAATGGATTTAAGTAATGCTTTTAAGAAGCTCTGAAGAGAAAGAAAAAAAAATAGTTCTTCCTGTAAATGGAAATTGAAGAGGAGATCAGAGTCTCATTCCTAAATCATCTAACTCAAGTTATAGATTAAAGGACTGCAGAATTATTTGAGATATTTTAAAATATGGAACAAACAGGAATGACAGATTCAGGTAAAATTCTGTTGACAGTTAATGCCTTGAAGAAAATCAAGAAAGGAATAGTTAGAAGTATATTTTAAGTCTAATATTCTCTGTTGTTAGAAGCAAATAAATATTTTATGCTTTAATTAAGATAACTGTGGTATGTAATACAAAATACCATACTAAATAGCTAAATAATATTTCTTATTTAGAGCCAAAATCTTTCACAGGTCTCTCCAGGATGAATGCTAATTTATAGGACCAGGAGTAACCAAAGCAATCTGGAAAAAGTACAAAGTTCAAGACTTATCCTCAGTTCTTATTATGAAATTACAGACATCAGGATGCCTGCATGTCTTGGTCAGTTGAACACCAGACTTCGACTCAGGTCATGATCTCACAGTTCATGGGTTCAAGTCTCACGTCAGCCTTTGCATTGCCAGCACAGAGCCTGCCTCAGATTCTCTGTCTCCCTTTCTCTCAGCTCCTCCCTGCTTATGTGCTCTCTCTGAAAAATAGATAAACATTAAAAAATATCACAGACATCAATGACTTGTAGTATTTGGAAAAAATGAAAATAAAAAGCAGATCAATATAACATAATAAAGAGTCCAGGAATAGAACTGCCATGACATGATTGATTTTCAAAAAACTTATCCAAGTAATTCAACGTGGAAAGGAGAAAGTATTCAAATAAGATCATGGAGGTCACATATTAATTTTTTAAAAATGCAAAAAAAAAGAAACTCAAATTTGATAACATGTCCTCATATAAATGTATATAATACCTCATATAAAGGTATCATATATGGTATCATATACAGAAATTTGCATGTTAAATCTATAGGTTTATAGAATAAAATCTAGAAGAATATTTTTTCAACCTGGGACAGAAAATTCTTTCTAGTACTATGTACAAAGCAGGTAAGAAAAACCAAATGATATATTATAATTCATCAAATTAAAGGCTTAATTGTTAAGAAAATAGACAATTCACACACTGGGTAAATATTTTTGGTAAATATATATCTGACAAAGACCTGTTTAAAAAAAACCTACAAAGGACTTTCACACTCATTCAAAGACAGAATTCCCTCAAAAGTAGGCCAACACCATTTAGAAAAAATGAGCATAAACTTTTCAAAGGAATTCATATAAATGGTGTATAGTGATATTTAAAAAGTGCTCCAACATTAGTTATATGGAATGCAAATGATGATGAGATATCACTGTATATACAGCTACTAGAATGGCTAGATTTTAAAACCTGTCACCAATAAAATATTGGTAAGGAAATGAATCAGCTGGAACTCTCCATTGCTAGTAAGAAAACTCATGGTAGTTTGAATTGTGTCAAGAAATAGAGAAGAATTAGTCATACTGAAGAGCCAAAAATTAAGTCCTCCATTAAGAGAAACCTCGGGCTGCACGTAGCCCCAGTCCTAGATAAACTAAACCTAAAACTTAACCAGCTTTTCTGCTTCTGGGCAAATGCCTGCGCTACGGGAAGCTAATACCTAACCAGCTCTTTCTGCTTCTGTAACAATGCTTAAGGCTTGCTTTCCCGCCACCGGATTGCCCAAGCGACTAGCTTCATGTTCCCTCTGTCACCCCACCACCCCACCTTGGCGGAAGCCAATCCGAAAAGGCCAGCGGCTACCCCCTACCTTGCTGAGGGAAGGGCCTGGAGAGAGAGATGTTAACCTGTTAGTCGCCAAACAAGACTTCAAACTCGCTCTATGATAGGCTGAATTCAAAGGTACCCCAAATATTATAATTGGATCCCGCCAAAAACCTGATGGCGGGAACCAATCAGATGCGGTATATGTTCACATTTTAATGTTAACCAATGGCGAACTTGTAACCATGGAAATCTCCTGTCCCTCCCCATGACTTGTTTACTTCTGTCTATAAAAAGGCTGCAAAGGCTTTGTTCAGGGCCTCTTAGCGTCACCGGCAATGAGTGCGCGGAGGCCCAGGTTCGAACCTGCAAATAAACAACCCTTGCCGCTTGGCTTTGACTCTGGTCTCTGGTGGTCTGATTTTGGGGGTCTTCCGATCTCTGGGCGTTTCAATACACATTCTGACACCTACGTATCTATTTTTCTGTGGAAAGACTGTACTTCAAAGCACCATAAATATCCAGAAAATGTGTGTATATAATTAATTATGTGATGTTAATTTAATGCCCTTTTATCAGTAAGGTTTTTCTTATTCTTATATTTCTTTTTACAGTAGTTGAAGTAAAATGGTTGGCAATTCTGCATTAAAAAGTTCATTTTTAATAAGATTTGATGTATGTAAATGATGGACTTTTTGTAATTTTAAATTTATTATAAGTACATGACTATGTCTTACTGAAACAAGCCTTTTTTTAAAATTTTTTTTTTACTGTTTTTATTTATTTTTAGGAGAGAGAGAGAGACAGCATGAGCAGGGGAGGATCAGAGAGAGAGGGAAACACAGAACCTGAAGCAGGCTCCAGGCTCCGAGCTGGCAGTCAGCACAGAGCCCGACGCAGGGCTCGAACCCACGAACCGTGAGATCATGACCTAAGCGAAAGCCGGACGCCCAACAGACTAAGCCACCCAGGCGCCCCTGAAACAAGCCTTTATTTGTGTAAATTTACACACTAAATTTCTGAATTTTTGTTTTTCATTTTGATCCTATATATTTTGTTTTCATAGTGCTAATTGTAACATAGTAAGCATATATGTAGTGTGAAAACCCATGTATTAAACTTTATTGTCTAAATACATATTTTAATAATGTTCTCTTTTTCTTCATTTTTTTGCTTTGATTTGATTAAGTTATATGCTGATTTCCATGTCAAATGGTTTAAATATGCTAAAGGAAATTATTTATGTTGCTAACCAATTCATTAGTCCTTTTGAGACATCTCAAATTTTAGGTCTTTAATTAGAAAGCAATTATGTGATTTTTGCAGATTACCATTATAATTTCTAGAGAAAAGACTAGTATTTTTAAAGAGTTAATGGCTGCACTAAAAGTTACAGGGAAAAAGGAGCATTATTGCTAATTTATTATTTTATAGATGTGATTACTTTAAAAAATTTTTCATTTTATAATAAAAGTATAATTATCACTATTTATAAAATTACCTTAAAAAGAGCCATAACTCAATCATAAAATCATTGACTCAATTCTAGACATTTTATGATTCTTGGATCCTAAGAGCCATGTTCCATTAGGACAAGTGCCTTACCTTCTTGTTCATCATGACAATACTGATAAGATGGCCTGGCTCTAAATAAGAAATCAGTTCACATTTCTTGAATGAATTCTCCTTTTTTACTTTATATTACAGTAAGCATAAATTCTGACAACTCATATTAAACTTGTACCTCATTTTATTTTAAAAGATTTCTGCATAAAGTATTTTAGTTGTTTGAATTGGTAACTGGTAAATGTAATTTAATTTACAGATCTCCATGAAATACTACTAAGTCTAAATAAACATTTCTCATTGAGTTCATCCTCCACCTAAAATAACAAATATATAATGAAAATATAAAAAAATATAGAAATTGAGTTCATAAGAGGGAGATATCATTATCCAATTAAATCAAATATAGTTTTGTTTTTGTGGATGATATCATTATTAATTAATGTTACCTTTATATTTAATATATATGCAATATTATTATTTTACAACTTCGAATTCATTAAGTTTCATATGTTCATCCTCTGTTTTTCTATTCAAATATACCTGTCATATAACATTGTGTAAATTTCAGATGTACATGTTGGCTTGATACATTTTCTTTCTTTTTTTTTAAATATTTTTATTTATTTCTAGGAGAGAGAGAGAGAGACAGCATGAGCAGGGGAGGGTCAGAGAGAGAGGGAGATACAGACTCTGAAATAGGCTCCAGGCTCTGAGCTGGCAGTCAGCACAGAGCCCAACGCGGGGCTTGAACCCACGAACCGCGAGATCATGACCTTAGCGAAAGTTGGACGCTTAACCGACTAAGCCACCCAGGTGCCCCGATACATTTTCATATTATAATATGGTTGTCATTGTACCAACAGTTAGCTCTCAATCATATCATCCAATTGTCATTTTTTTGTGGTAGAAATAATTAATATCTAGCAAGTCTGATAATTATTAAAATATTGTTATTTATATTCACTATACTCTTCTCAGGACTTATTTGTCTACCAGCTGCAAGTTTGTACCTTCACACAACATCTAGCAGGGCAACCAAAAGTGATGCTTTTAATACTATGTCTGCTGGGATCCTCTCTTTTCTTATATTATCTCTTGTGAATTTAATCTTTTTAAATTAATAATAATTACTATATATATTTTTCCTTCCTGCTTATGTGCTACAGAGAGAGGAAGGAAGGGGAAAAAAAGATGAAATAGAGAAGAAAAATAAGGAAAGAAAGAAGTTTTCTTATGTTGAGGTCAAATATGGGTTGGATATTTAGTGTTAGTGGATTGAAGGAAACAAATGGAGTGGTTTAAGAGATAATGGCAAGAAGCAAGCAAAGACAGCAAACATAATGACTCTGAATGACTGATGCAATAAAAAGAGACAGAAAGAAAGGTGCTTGAAAGTGATGTGAAGTCAAAGGAGATTTTTTTTTTATTTGAAGGAAATTAAATTAAATTTATAATACTAGGCAAAGGAGCTGGTACAAAGTATATATTTTTTAAAAAGTTGTGGGGCATCTGGGTGGCTCAGTCGGTTAAGCGTCCGACTTTCTCTCAGGTCATGATCTCACGGTTCATGGGTTCGAGCCCCGGTCAGGCTCTGGGCTGACAGCTAGCTCAGAGCCTAAAGCCTGTTTCAGATTCTGTATCTCCATCTCTCTCTGACCCTCCCCTGCTCACGCTGTCTTTCTATACATCAATTAAAAAAAAAAACATTAAACAAGTTGTGAGATAAAGATCCGTTAGCAGAATAAATAACCTGATGTTATAAGGTGTTTCAAGATGTATCTCACTGAACTATGTCTTAATATATGTACCCTTAAGATAATTTCACATAAACATGTTTGGAGTCAAATATTTTTCCTGTGATTCCTGTTTTAAAGTACCTAGTGACACAAGTAACGAATTTCATATTATCTGTATTTTCTATTTAACTCTAAATCCAAATAATACCTAAATACCTAAATCATCCCAGTTCTTTCAATCCTTTGCCTTAAGCTGGGGAGTGTCAATAGTCTGAATTGTTCAGAATCATAGAATTCATATTGCTTCCTTGGGCATATGGAGGGTAAGTAAGTCTAGTTTGTATCACAGACGTACAGCCAAGTTTCATTCCCCTGTATGGCAGATATGTAACTCTCTGATAAAAAGTTGTACAGCCCTATTGATCTATTTTCTTGAAAAAATATATTGTTTTCTTGATAAATCAAACTAACTTTATTAGGTAAAGGATTTCAGATTTTTCCAGACCCACTGCCATAAAAGCTAGCTACAAATTTGGCATAGGAGATGATGATTAAGTCTCAGTTCTTGGCAGCAATCTTCATAATTGAATAGAATACATAGGTATGTGACTTTTTTGATTTTGAATACTAAAAGAGAAACTAGAGCATATACAAAATTGGAGGTTCATAAGGCCTATGGTTAGCTAGGTTACACTGTAGGAAAAATCGGATTTAGTAAAGAGAGGGGCTGAAGGATGCTCCAAGGCAAAGCCTTAGCTTCTTCAAAATCTCAGGACATGGTCTGGGCAGTTCCTGATCAATGTGAGTAACAGCAGTAAAATATGAAACTGAGAGGTTTAGGTGTGACTATATAGTGAGGAAAAATATATTAATTGTTATTTTGAATTGGAAGGATTTAAGGCTTTAAGAAAGTAATCATGTAGTTTATATACTGCATCAGATTTTAAACATTTCTTTTCTTACTTTGAAATATAACACATACATAAAGATGAATAACATTAACATGCAAAGTACACTGAATAAAAAGATCATGCATATATGTTCACTACCCAGGACAAGCAACAGAGCATTGCCAGAAGCCATGATCATGACTTTCTCTCCCATTTAGAGCATACCAATATCCTGGGTTTTTGTTGTTGTGTCTTTGTCTTTCTTTTAAATTTTATCACTTAAGGGGCGCCTGGGTGGCTTAGTCGGTTGAGCGTCCGACTTTTCGCTTAGGTCATGATATCGCAGTTCGTGGGTTCGAGCCCCGCGTTGGGCTCTGTGCTGATTGCCAGCTCAGAGCCTGGAGACTGTTTCGGAGTCTGTGTCTCCCTCTCTCTCTGACCCTCTCCTGCTCACGCTGTCTCTCTCTCTCTCCTAGGGAAAAAAAAAAAATATATATATATATATATATATATAAATTTTATCACTTAAGTACAAATTCTTAAATAAAATACTTTATACTGTTTTGGAATTTATATAAATGAAATTACACTATGTATTTTTTTTACTTGCTTCTTCAGTAAAAACATCTGTTTGCTAGATTTGTCCATGTTTTGTAACTAGCTCTATTTTGCTACTTTCTTTGCTGGGTAACATTTAATTGTTAGAATTTACTGCAGTTTAGCCATTCTACTACAGATGGAGAGCTGGCTTCTAGCTGTGAGTTATGTTACTCTGAATATTCTTATATGTGTATCCATGTACATTAGGTGCATAGATTATTTGAAGCCACATAAGAAAGTGCAATTCTGGGGTAATAGGTTATAAATTTATTTGATTTTACTATAAATGAGTGTTTTTGCTAGTTTGCAGTCTAAAAATTAAAGAGAATTAACATTTTGATAACAATGCTGGCAGACATTTCAATTTTGGCTATCTAATTAGTGTCTAATAATCTCTGATAGCTATTTTTTATTTGCCTTTCTGGTTACTAATGGGATTGAAGGCATTTTTGTATGTTTCAATGATTCATTGACCATTTATCTTTTTTTTTTTTGGTGAGATAAATATGGAAGTCTTTTTCCCACTTCTATATTGGACTTTATGCTTTTTTATTAGAGATTTGAATGATTCATTTATAAATTCTGGATATGAATCTTTCATCAGTTATGTATATGGTAATTACATCTTTTCATTTATGGATTATGTTTTCTTCCTATGAATAACTGATAATAGAAATTTTTCACTTTATTTTTATTTGTTTAAAGTTTATTTTGTTTATTTTGAGAGTAAGAGAGAACAAAAGATGGAGGGACAGACAGAGAGGAAAAGAGAGAATCCTAAGCAGGCTCCATACTGTCAGGATGGAGCCCTAGGTGGTGCTCACTCTCACAATGAAATCACCACCTGAGCCTAAATCAAGAGTCAGATGCTTATCTGACTAAGCCACCCAGGCAACCCCCAGAAATTCTTCATTTTATTTTATTATATTTTTAATTACTTTTTAATTTTTATTTATTTTTGAGTGCATGCACGTGAGAGAGAGGAAGATCACTGGCAAGGGAGAGGCAAAGAGAGAGGGAGACACAGAATTTGAAGTAGGCCCAGGCTCTGAGTTGTCAGCACAGAGTCCAACATGGGGCTCAAACCCATGAACTCTGAGATCATGACCTGAGCCAAACTTGGACTCTCAACCAACTGAGCCATCCACATACCTAGAAATTCTTCATTTTAAATTGGCCCAATTGATCATTTCTGTTACAAATAGCTGTTTTATTCAACATTTTAAAATATTTTATTATTTTTTATTTACATTTTAGTTGATTTATATACAGTGCAATATTGGTTTCAGAGGTAGAATTTAGTGATTCATCACTTACATACAACACTCAGTGCTCATCACGTATCCTGGAGAACTGTATTCATCTTTTGAAAGGAAATAACCTGTATTATAGGGATTTTAGAAAATGAACAAATGCATAAACTCAAGAGTTTAGAAGAAAATAAAATGTATTAAGATCATGAAGCTAGAGAGTATCTGGAAGAAAGTAGATGATCTCAGGATCACATTACTGGAGATTAGACCCAAGCTTTTCCTTTTTTAAATTATGTATCATGTACAGATGTGTTTCCCATATATTAATTATTTTATGCTTTAAAAGTGGCAAAATAATGTGATTAAATCTACTTAATTTTATCTTATAAATGAGGTTGCCTATCTATTGCAAGCTCATAGGGTGTTAGGTATAGTCTTAGGCACATATTAGTAGTATAACCATGATTAAACCCAACTTCTTTAAGATAATAGATATTATAACCACACTCACAATCATTTGATCCCACCTTTGGTGGGCTTCAAACGGTTAAAAATATATGCTATCATTGTACTAATTTGTGTGACATGCTAACATTTTACATGGACCTTAAAATCACACTGTGAAGGCATTTTATTATCTGTCTTCCCAGAACAATAGTATTCATATATGTTTTATTCACATTTTAACCCAGGAAGTTACTCAATAAGCTTTTGGTGAATAAATGAATCAATAACTCTGCTTTATATGGAGGATTAACACTGGAACAGAATAATAGGAGACACGACAATAATTCATGTTTTCTTCAATGACATGATGAATTACTCTTGGGTGAATTTGCTATTGCACATTATTCACCTGTAAAACTACTATATATTGTGATCACTTAAAGATAATATGTTAAGATAACTCTTAAAAATATGCAGTCTGTTATAAATACAATGTCTGCTATTTCTACTTTATTTTTCTGTTTTTAAATATATTTGGAATATGCATAGTCTTTGATAGCATAGCACTAAAATGAATATTCAGAATAAACAATTAATTTAACTATTTTTAGTGAAAAAAATACAATTTATACTATTCCAGACACTGAATATTCAGAAATAATATGAGCTAGTTGGTACTGTCTAGTGTTAATAAAACATCAAAATGAAGGTTATTTTAGGGACACCTAGGTGGCTTAGTTGGTTAAGTGTCCAACTTTCGTTAAGGTCATGATCTCAGTATTCGTGGGTTTGAGCCCCACATCGGGTTCTGTGCTGACAGCTAGCTCAGAGCCTGGAGCCTGTTTCAATTCTATGTCTCCCTCCTTCTCTGATCCTCCCCTGTTCATGCTGTTTCTGTCTCAGAAATAAATAAAAAACATTTTTTAAAATGAAGGTTATTTTAAAAGTTTTGTGAAACAAATCCATTTAATTTTATTATTATATTTATTTCCACTTATGGTATTGACACACCAATGAAACTACTATAGAAAACTCAAAGACACTTAACAAATAACAAATAGAAACCTTAATTCTGCAATAATTTCATTATTTCATAAATATAGAAATTTTAAAATATTAAACAAATATTGTGCTTTATTTTTGTACCAGATGTGCATGTCCATAATGACGGTCAGAAAATCACCTGGTCTTTGATTTTGCCAGATATAAGTAATTAAAACTATAATAGTTTCTTTCAACGTAGATAGTCTGAATCCATAGAAGCCCAAGACTACACACATAATTGGTGTTATACTGATATTGACCTTTAAGACATTAAATATAAGAAAAATAAATCACATGTGTAGGTTTACAGTATTATGAATCAATGTATAATTCATTACAATGCCATTTAAATGAATGCTTTTTTTTTCATTTTAATGAAAAGTTAAAGTTGTATCTATGAATTCAATCAGTATTTAAGAATTACTTAAATAGTGCCTGGCTGGGTCAGTAAGTTAAGTATCGAACTTCAAATCAGGTCATGATCTCGGGGTTCACAAATTCTATCACCACTTCGGGCTCTGTCCTGACAGCTCAGAGCCTAGAGCTTGCTTCAGATTCTTACTGTCACCTACCCATGCTGGTGATCTGTCTCTTTCTCTCTCTTTTAAAAATAAATAAACAGTAAAAAAAAAGTACTTAATATATCAAATACATGCCCATGCACTGATGATAAATAGCTGAAAATGCATTGCAGAGTTTACATTAGGGAACTATGGGTGAAAGACATCAATAAAGAGATACTAAATACAAATATTTATTACGTATTATAACTTTTAGGCCATTCATCCCTTTTAAATAAAAGAATGAAATATCTTTTCAAAGCTATCAAAACATGCAAGACTATTCAGGATATTTCCATCTACTCTTAGTGAAATAGACCACTGCAAAGACTACTTACTTATTTAATTGCTAAAGAGAGAGAAAGAAAGAGAGAAAGAGAGAGAAAGAAAAAAAGAAAGGAAGGAAGGAAGGAAGGAAGGAAGGAAGGAAGGAAGGGAGGAAGGAAGGAAGGGAGGTAGGAAGGAAGGAAGGAAGGACGGAAGAAGAAAGACAATAAGTAAAAATACCCATCATATAGTGGTTGATGAAAACATTGCAAGCTATTATAATTTGGTTCTAAATATATTTAAACTGCCAATAATTGAGGAGATACCAAAAAGAGTCCATTCCTGGGTTTCATAAGTATTATGTTAGCTATAAACTATATTTAGAAACACTAAATGCCTCTGATCACAATACCTTTCTAGTTCTTCACATTGTTTGCTTTTTAATTTTTAAGGATTTTTTTTAACATTTCCTTCTTTACTATCAAACTGTCATTTCTATCTCTCTTGTTTGTAATATATTTTCTATTATCAGCTTGTTCACATCTGTCTAATACAAACTGCATTTAATCAGCTAATTTTAGTCCACTGTGTTAGTATCCATCTATGTCAAATTCATCAAATTTCAGTAAGTAAGCTGTATGTTAGCATCATGGGGAGATAATCTATCCTTATGAGATAAACTATATTCTTTTTCAATATCAAATAAAACTCTATGTATTTATTTATATAGAGAGGGGAAACAGTTTATAAATATTCAAGGGAAAGTGTTTGGTAGATCATCTAAGTTAAATTTTCTAACCCTTAATTTTTAATACATAAAATAGAAATGTTACCCTAGTTAGTGTACACCTGTACACCTGAATAAAAATAATGCCTGTGGAAAAATGATAAATTTTAATTGTTAATTAAAATGATATTAATAAGTATACACATAATAGATTTAAGTCTTTGTATCCACATTTCTATCTCATTATAAAATATTCAATTTTAATTAACAAGGAGTTGGGGCGCCTGGGTGGCTCAGTCGGTTAAGTGTCCTACTTCGGCTCAGGTCATGATCTCACGATTCGTGGGTTCGAGCCCCACGTCGGACTCTGTGCTGACAGCTAGCTCAGAGCCTGGAGCTTTCTTCGGATTCTGTGTCTTCCTCTCTCTCTGACCCTCCCCTTCTCACGCTGCCTCTCTCTCTCTCTCTCTCTCTCTCTCTCTCTCTCTCAGAAATAAATAAAACGTTAAAAAAATTTTTAATTAACAAGGAACTAACACATATGAAAGGTTAAACATAAATTAATGGATAAGCAGCCAATATATAATAGCTATGTTGGTTATCCTTATTTGTGTGATTATTTTACATGTATATTGCCTTTTTAAAAATTATTTAATATAACTTTCTCTTTTCTTGATGTAAAGTGTTTCTCTAGAATTTAAAATATGAACAGCAAGAAGTCTGAGAGATCTCAGCAATATATATTAAGCATCCATTATAAGAAACCTGGAATTCTAAAGTGGATACCACTATACTTTTTAATGAATATTTGCTTTCTATTATGGTAATGAGACTTAGAAGAATAAAAAGAAAAATGAAGTTGAGGAAATAAAATAATGTGAAAATTTATTACACTCAAAGAGTTCTAACTATATTTAGAAATGTAGGGGCGCCTGGGTGGCTTAGTCGGTTGAGCGACCGACTTTCGCTTAAGTCATGATCTTGCGGTTCGTGGGTTCGAGCCCCGCGTCGGGCTCTGTGCTGACGGCCAGCTCAGAGCCTGGAGCCTGTTTCAGTCTGTGACTCCCTCTCTCTCTGACCCTCCCCTGCTCTCGCTGTCTTTCTCTCTCTCTCTGCTAGAAATAAATAATTTAAAAAAAAAGAAAAAAGAAATGTAATATTCACAAATACTCAAAATTAACTATTGACATACCAAACTATTCCCCAAAGTCGAGGTACTTCAGAATATTCCAAACTCTTTATTGAAAGTAATTTTATTTTAATTTTTAATAAAAATTATTTACAAAATATCCAAATTTTAAATTTAAATTATATACAAATTCAAAAATTAAGTTACCCTAAATTTCACTATATTGTTTACTCTTATCAACAGTGAGACTTCCTTCCTGCTTTTTACGGCAGTAATAAAGATTGACTTTCTTTTTGGGTCCTGCACTATTTTTTTCCATAAGCTAGTAGTTCCAATAATACTAAAGAATGCTCACCAAATTCACAAAATGACTTTTTTTCTAAATGATAGATTATTCCTATTTTCCGGGAAAATAATAAGTCACTCTCTTCAAATGCTACATAATTTTGTAGATCCTGCTTAATTTATATGCTAAAATGTATGGAACCAATTAATACCAATAATCAGACATTAAGCAATTCTTTAAAGACACTAGTAGTATTCTGAAATTCTTTTTCATGGCCATTACTTTCATTCTAGGTATTTAAAACCCTTAACACAAGAACAGAGGATTAACAAAACTGCTATGAATCTCTTTTTATAATTTTGTAGCTTTTCTTAGGTAAAAAATAAATGACAAAGGAAATCTAAGAATCAGTCATTGTGGAATTGAAAGGTATAACATGGAATTTACTGAAAATGTTTTAGTCATTGATCATGGAAGGATGCACAATTCAAGAAGTTAGAGGATAGATACATAGAACAGATTAACAACTACAAATTATTTAATAATAATTAACTAGTATATTAAGATAGAATAGCAATAAGGTGGCAAACACTGCAATATTTCCTCCTTCCTTCCGTCCTTCCTTCCTTCCTTTCTCTCACACTCTCTTTCTTTCTTTCTTCTCTTATGAGAACACTTAGGTCTTACTCTCTAAGCAAATTTCAAATATACACTACAATGTTATTAACTATCATTACATTGCTATATATTAGATCTCCAAAACTTATGCATCTTTCATAACTAAAACTTTGTAGCCCTTGTATAAAATCTTCACCCTTCCCCTAGCACCAACTGGACTCTTATTTTGCACGATATACAAAATCAACTCAAGATGTATTAAATACTTACGGATAAGACCTGAAACTATAAAATTTGTAACAACTAAAACAATGCTTTGGGCAATAGTTTTTAAAATTTATTTTTAATATTTTATTTATTTCTGAGAGAGAGAGAGAGACAGCATGAGCAGGGGAGGGTGAGAGAGAGAGGGAGATACAGAATCTGAAACAGGCTCTAGGCTCTGAGCTGGCTGTCAGTACAGAGTCCAATGTGGGGCTCGAACCCAGGAATCGTGAAATCATGACCTGAGCTGAAGTCGGACGCTTAATGGACTGAGCCACCCAAGCACCCCCATAATTTTTTAATATAACACCAAAAGCACATGCAACAAAAGCAAAAAGGACAAAAAAGACTACATCAAACTAAAAAGCTTCTGTCCCCTAAAGTCCTGAATCATATTATCTAGCCATTTAATCCTCAATATATTAGTCTAGAAAGAATTTCAAACTAAAAATGTGTCTAAAACTTACTTCCTGTTTCCCAAACCCTAAATTCTGCAGATATCATGTGCTTCCTCATCTTAGTAATTTTTTCTCTTTATTCCTGTAGCTCAAGACAATAATCAGATAAATGTAACTTTTATTAATATTTATCACTTCCACATCCAATACATCAGCCAAGTTTGTTGGCTTCACCTTCACAATTTGTCAAAACTTCAATAGTTTCTTACATTTGTCCACTGGACTATTTGGCCCCATTTTCTCTACACCATTTTTTAAATTCACGCACTATATCTTATAATTAGTGGTGACACATACCTTCTGTATCTCAATTTTAACTGCTTTTCAAGGAAGCATGCCTACTTTTTGTGTTACCTACTGGGTTTTCAAAGCATATATAATTTTATATGTGCTGCCTTGATTATATCGAACCATCCCAAATGTGGATCTTTCTCTCCAAATCTGTCAATGTTAAGTCATTTTCATATTAAGCTGTTAAGAAAAATAAAACTAGAAAATATTAATTTGATTTTTTTTTGCCCTAGAACAGTAGTTTATTATTTGGTGTGTCAATCATCAAGTAACTTGAAAAATAATGATGACATACAGGAAAAGCTTTATCTTGATGTTTGCTCTTTGTTTTTTCAAATTCACTCTTATTTGACCTTCTTACTTTAGCATTTGTTTTTCTATTATGCATATTTTCTGCTTTTCTTATTCCTGAATTCCCATTTACCTACAGTGAGTATATTAATATTAATTTTAATATCTATTTTTCCATTTAAATCATATTCTTAACAGTCAATTTGGCCTAAATTTGAATTGTAATCCAGGAATGTGCTTAATTTTTTAACACTTAACTTTTGCAACTTCTTTTTTTTTATTTTTTAAATGTTTTATTTATTTCTGAAAGAGACAGACAGCATGAGCAGGGGAGGGTCAGAGAGAGAGGGAGACACAGAATCTGAAACAGGCTCCAGGCTCTGAGCTATCAGCACAGAGCCCGAAGAGGGGCTCAAACCCACAAACTGTGAGATCATGACCTCTGCAGAAGTCAGATGCTTAACCAACTGAGCCACCCAGGCACCCCTTCTTCTGCAACTTCCTAATTAGCCACATAGTCTGGATAACTTACAGGTCCCTTAAAGTTAGTTTCTTTCTAACTTAAATTTTGAGCTTAAGATTTAATGAAATAGATAGATTTTATTTTGTTTGAAATCAAGTTTAGTATATCACACTTGAGTCACCTAAATATCTTTATTTACATTTTACAAGAATCTATTTTTAATATTTTAAACACAAAAATAAAGTAATTTTTGAAATAAGAATTGCATGAAAAAAGAATCCTGGTATTTATTGTACAGTCTACCCAAATCACATCAAATCTGAGCTTTGAAACAAGTAGAAATATCAGAAGTAGAAACCACATTAAAGAATTCCATGAGGTTTGGGTGTCTGAATAGTGGAAAATGCTATTTTGTGGTCCAGATGGCTTAATACATCACTTTTGGAGAAACAGGTTTTTGAATTTCTATGGACAATAAATTGTGGTTCTGACATATTTAATACTTTTGCTAACTCAATGTTATATCATATTTATGATTTGTAGTTTTTTTTATAAGAAGGAAATAACAACATGGACAGTGCTTCAGACTTTGAATAGACAGCATCAGCATTAGTGAAGCAGCATCCTTAGGTACCTTTGAGCATCGTGTTAGTTTGCTAGAAGAGCCTTAAGAAAACATCACAAACTGAGTAGCTAAACAACAAAAAATTATTGCCTGATAGTTATGGAGGGTAGATATCAAAAATCAAGGTTCCTTGATGCAGGCTTGGTTCCTTCTGTAATTTGTGAGGGAGAATATGTTCTATGTCTTTCTCCTACCTTCTGGTTTTCTGGTAATCTTTGGCTTGAATTATTGAATCATCACATCCCCGCCTTCATGTTCAAATGGTGTTCTTCTTGTGTGTTCATGTCTAAATTTCCTTTTTCTAAAGATGCCAGTAACATTGTATTAGGGGCCAATCCTCCTCCAGTATGACCTTATCTTAATTAATAGCATCTGCAACAACGCTGTTTTCAAATAAGGTCACATTCTGAGTTACTGGGGATTAGGGTTTCAACATATGAGTTTTAGAAGTGCACAATTTGTGGGGCACCTGGGTGGCTCAGTCGGTTAGGTGTCCGACTTTGGCTTAGGTCATGATCTCATGTATCTATCTCTATCTCAAAAATAAATTATTAAAAAGAAAAAAAGTGTACAATTTGTGATGTCTAATTTTATGTGTCAACTGATTGTGTCACAGATGCCCAGATATTTTGTGAAACTCTTCTGGGTGTTTCTGAGAGTTTTTCTGGATGAGATTAATATTTAATTGGTAACAATAAAGCAGATTGCCATCTGCAATGTAGGTGGGACTTAATCCAATTCCACTGAAAGCCAGAATAGTATAGTTGAGGAGGAAAGAACTGTTTCTTTTTGCCTATCATTGGGTAGGTCATAAATCTTCTGTCACCGTCAGATTTATACTAGAACAGGAACTGACACCATCAGCAAT
Organism: Proteles cristata cristata; assembly: GCA_017311185.1. NCBI lineage: Eukaryota > Metazoa > Chordata > Mammalia > Carnivora > Hyaenidae > Proteles > Proteles cristata. The sequence continues at coordinate 347,743 of JAESUZ010003798.1, read as the reverse complement.
TTTGGTTCTCAGACTTTTCTTTGGATTTTTGAATTGTGCCATTGGCTCTCCTGGGTACTCAGCTTGCTAACTACAGATACTGGGACTTGTTAGACTTGATAACCATGTCAGCCAGTTTCTTTTTTTTTTTTTAATGTTTTATTTATTTCTAGGAGAGAGAGAGAGAGACAGCGTGAGCAGGGGAGGGTCAGAGAGAGAGGGAGTCACAGACTGAAACAGGCTCCAGGCTCTGAGCTGGCAGTCAGCACAGAGCCCGACGCGGGGCTCGAACCCACGAACTGCGAGATCATGACTTAAGAGAAAGTCGGACGCTCAACCGACTAAGCCACCCAGGGGCCCCCATGTCAGCCAGTTTCTTAACAAGTAAATATGTGTGTGTATGTATGCGTGTGTGTGGTCTACTTTCTCTGGAGAACACAGACCAATGCATAGTTCAACCTATAACAAAGTGTCATGTACATAACAGCTGTCCTCATAGTTATGTTTCTCTTCTAAAATTAGTACAATCCCACAGATCTTGTGCCAGCAAATATGTGAATATGGTTAAGAACTCACTTAGGTATTTTGAACAAAGGAAAATTATCTATAAAATTATGCTATGAGCTTTTGCTAGAATGCAATTTATTCTTCATGTAGAAATGGATGACTTCATAATTTGAGAAGATTTATGTTACTAATTATGGAAGTAGGTGTTGAAGATAAAAGAAATTATGCAACAAAAAATGCTGAGTAAATAAGTTTTAAATAAATAATAGTTTCAAGTTAAATAACAATTTTGTAAAATATTCCTAATTAGAAAGTCCAAGATTATTGTGTTTGTAAGAAGACATCAGAATAATGATTAGCACTTTTGGAAAAAACTGTGGAAGAAATAAAACCATACTACATCATCTTTTAAACATCTATGACAAAATCTGTAAGGATATTTATGCACAGTAAAATCTGTAAATACCTAAGGTATGTAAGGGTTGGTTTTTAATAGTTTTCACTTTTTTCTTTTTATGTTGAGGCAATAAATTATATATACAAACAAAAAGGGTTATTTCCACATGACATCAAAGTGGTAGTTATTTAAAAATACTTGCATAATACACCATTACCCACATTACTTTTCAGCTGATTTTTACTTCGCACACAATGACTTGATGGAATTATTTACCGTGATGGTCTTTCAGGATTCACTTTTCATTACAGACTGCTATAGCAGAGCAGGACCATCTTTAATTGACTCAATAAACACTAAGATTATTTTTTATTGTTTTCTTAGTAGATATTTGGTGAATCCTGACAGAAACTTTGTGATTGTCTGATACTTCCAGATGTGATTAAACAACATTTGTTCTAATAAAGATCCAAATTCATAACACAGATTGTGTTAATTGTGGAAACTTCTTATATTTATAGAGTTTCTTAAATTCTAATTTTTAAAAAACATTGCTTCTCAACAGTAGCTAAATCAAAACTAATAAAGAAAAGCTACATACAGAAATTACTTCTGGAGCCATTTTTCTAAAATTGTGTAAAACTTGGTAGGCATAAATAAAAAAGCAAGCCAGAATGAGAGGTTTATTTGTACCCAAGAAATTGGGTACAATTTCCTCAAGAAGGTGAAAAACAAGTGGATAAAAATGCCCATTACCAAATGTTTCTCTTTACTGCTTTTAATGAGCATTATATTTTTGTCTCTTCATAACTTTGGTGGTTTTAATTGGCTGTCGTTCCATAATCTCAAGAATGTACGGAAGTGCCAGGCTCTCCTCCTTGAACTTAGAAATAAATTATTATTTTATTCAGTAGAAAAATTCATAAATTCAGAATACCATAAAGCTTTCAGTCTTCAGAAAAATGTTACTTTGCTGCAGCCCGATTGCAGAAGTACACAAGGCAAGAAATACACTGGCTGTTTTCAGAGGCAACCAACCCAAACCATTGTAGTTATATTAATATTTTATTTTGTTCCAGACTTCCTTACGCTCCTCTTTTTCTTGGAGTTAATTATAATGCTATGATGCCTCTAACTCTTCTGTGGTTATCCGCTATTCAGTTCCACATACATCTGTTGCAGATAATGGGAGTTACTATACTCAACTCTCATTTCAACATCCTTCTAGACTTTATTTCACTTAAAGATTGTGCAGCCTGTACATGAATGTTCACAGCAGCTTTATTCATAACAGCTAAGAAATGAAAACAAGCCAAATGTCCTTAAATGAGTGAATAGTAAAACAAACTGTAATTGATTCATAACATGAAATACCACTCACCAATGTAAAAAAAAAAAGCCAAAGTATTGATGCAACAACTCAGATGGATCACAAAAGCATTATGTTATATGGAAAAAATGCCAATTCTCAAAGGTTACCTACTGTGTGATAACATTTATATAATATTTTGAAATGATAATATTTTAGAAATGGGGATCAAATTGGTAGGTACCAAGGGTTATGAACAAGATAAGTGGGTGGGGGTGACACTTAATTAACACATATATTTAGAATTCGACCATATCTATACACATAAAATAAATAGGTATATAATTCATTGATGTCCTCCTTATTACAAATAATATTCTCAAAAATTTCATTACACATTGAAAGGGAGAGAACACTATTGGGATAATAGGTGACAAACGTGTGTACACTCTTGCACACATTCACACAAGATGACATACAAAAAGAAAATACTTATTGCATCTGAATTCTTTTCCAGTTTCTGCTTGATAATAGTCCTTTTTCTGAGACCCGCCTTCATTTCTGCTTTTGAGTTTTTACAATAAATATTTCTGGGTGATGGTAGTAGTGATTCTCCTTCTTATACCTTTTCTTGTTTTGTTTTAGTTTTTGTTCCTTTTTGTGCATCTGATTGTCAATCAACTTTGTTCACATAATGTTTCACAATGACAAAGACATTTCCTCCATTCCAATTTTTTTACTTGCTTTTGTAGGCACCAAGTTAGTTCCACGGTGACATTTGAGAAGGGGATTTTTTATTAAAACAGCAAAGTCTAAAATAAACAGTCTTTTTAAGGGGTCCTATCAGTTGCCCTCATTCTGTTCCCAAAATGAATGAACACTAGTAGGTAGAAGCTAAAGTAAATACCTGAGTTTAGATATTATTTCAGATAGCGGCAGTGGACTATAATTTACAGACACTTGGTACCAAAGCATAGCAAACTTTTTTTAAACTATTTTTTTATATGAAATGCTTTTCAGGAAGGTTGGATATTATGTGAATCAAAAATAGATGCCCATTGCTATAGCTTGCATGTCTACTCTCTAGTACTTTGTTTTAAAATTAATTTCCTGAACAGATTAATAACTCATAAAATTTCCCTTCTTTGTTGGTTATGCTTCATGTATCTCATTGATACCATGACATATTTTTATTAGTGATATATCAGAAAAGCAGGTTGTACTTTGGTATGTCATGTGATATGACATTTACATTTGATCAGAAAAGAATCAATTATATTCAAAGTTTCTGGTTCCAATAGATATAAATTTTAGAAGTGTGGTCTCTCTTTTCTTTGGTTTCTCTTAGCTGCTCATTTCCTTGTGACTGTAGGATATTGAATGAATCAATGATGTTTATTTTCATTTTTTTTTAAATTTAAATGACAGGTTCTGTAACACCACACACTTAGGATCTGAGAAAACAAATAGAACTCATTTTCCTTTCCTTTCCTTTCCTTTCCTTTCCTTCCCTTCCCTTCCCTTCCCTTCCCTTCCCTTCTTCCCTTCCCTTCCCTTCCCTTCCTTCCTTCCTTCCTTCCTTCCCTTCTCTTCCTTTCCTTCCCTCCCCTCCCTCTTCCTTTCCCTCCCTCCCTCCCTCCCTCCTTCCCTCCCTCCCTCCCTTTCTTCCTTCCTTCCTTCTTTCCTTCCTTCCTTCCTTCCTTCCTTTTGACACAGAGGGCACAAGTGTACGAGGAGACAGAGAGAGAGAGAGAGAGAGAAGTGGGCTTACCCAGGGCTCATGTTTCACCAGAAACAGAGCTTCTGCTAACCGGAAGTGGGACTGGAACTCACAAATTGTGAGATTGTGACCTGAGTCAAAGGCAGACACTTAACAACTGAGCACCCAGGAATCTAGGCAGCCTAGAACTCATTTTCTAATAAATACACACATTTTGAAAGGACACAATCTGGCCACTGTTGATATGATCTGAGTTTTTCAGAATCTACCTAATATGATAAAATAAGTAATATACCACAGTGTAAAACAACAACACAACCCCCAACTTTGCATTAAAACTTTCCTCCCAAATTTCTATTTTTATTTCTATTTTCTCAAAAGTTTGTATATCTTCCTATTTTAGACCCAGGTCTGCAGGCGTCCTTGACAAATGAAACAAGCTCTCAGTGTTTCACTTTCTTTAACTCTACAGTATGAAATTGGCTCAGATAATATTGAATAAGGCCTATGAAGGTCTATGTCTCCTGAATTTAAAATAATTGATTTTAAAACATAATCTGTTAGGCTGAGCCCTTAACTAAATTAATTGGCATATCATCTCTTTGAAGAAAAGGAGCATGACAATAAGAATTTAAAATTCTTTCAGGTCACGTTGTTCCTTCGTATAAATAGTTAATCAAATTATATACATTTACATAAACTTTTCTTTCTGACATTAAACTTCTGAGACAATATGTGACTTCAAAATGAAACCTTAGAGGGGCGCCTGGGTGGCTTAGTCGGTTGAGCGTCCGACTTTCGCTTAGGTCATGAACTCGCGGTTCGTGGATTTGGGCCCGCGTCGGGCTCTGTGCTGTCTGCCAGCTCGGAGCCTGGAGCCTATTTCAGTCTGTGACTCCCTCTCTCTCTGACCTTCCCCTGCTCACGCTCTCTCTCTCTTTCTCTCCTAGAAATAAATAAAAAATATTTAAAAAAAAAAAAGAAACCTTAGAACATAAAAAAACATGCTTAAGAATAGGACTTTAAGTTGAATTTTTAGCATAGCTCCTGAAAGTTTACTTATGGGTATAAAAACTGCATTCTTCTCTTTAAAGATAATTAGAGGAAATCCACCCATGAAAATGGGGCTGGAACAAATTTCAGAAACAAGTAAGGAGATGGAGTATAGAGATTCCAAAAAGGCAAGGAAAGCAACAGAAAAGGAAGTCAGTCAAAAGATGGCTTCAACTGGGGCTGATGCATCACTGTACATACATGTAGGAGCACTAGAGAGCGAGCATAGCTATCAGAGATCATGAGCAATCACCTAGTGAACGAGACTCATGTTAATAAGAAAGAATGACCAAGTCAGTCTGTCTCTGTCTCAGTATCTCTCACTTAGACACATGCACATGCACACACACACACACACACACACGCACACACACACACACACATGCCTACTCATACCCACATACCCAAACACTAGGAAATAAATAATTTAGAGAAACGAAGAGGTTATTAAAATGTGAAATTCCCAATTTGAAAGAATTGTTTTAGAGTGGTTCTCAGAAGCTATTAAATGCATGGAATGAGAGACAATTCCAAAAAATTTTCAAAAATGAAGAAGAAATTGATTTTACATAAGAAATGTAACTTCTGGTTTTGTTGCTGCTTACCTAGAAAACATGAGATGAAAAATAAAATCAAGAAACCAGCTAAAAACATAACCACAGGAAATAAATACAAGAAAGAATGTAGATAAGGCATACAGAGTTCACTAGGGAGTTTAGGCGTTGCCCTGTAGAAGTACCAGAAAGAGAAGACAGACAAGAACAACTGTATGACAGTTGAAAGGGCATACCAAGTGCTAAACACAAAGAATGAAAAAAAAAAAAAGACAAAGATTCACATCTGTGTTCTTTCTTAGTATCCGACTTGTTAATATACACATAAACGACTTGATAAAAGTAAATTTAATTAAAGAAATAATTAAATGTAGCACACTATACTTCAAAAGCAAGCCAAAGCAATCTGTAAGTTGCACATATCTAAATTAATTAGCTATATATTAAGTGTCACATAGGCGTTAGGGCTTTATTTGAGTAATGAAGAAATGTGAAAACAAATATGGACTAATCTTGTCCACTGTCTTCAAAGACTTCAGTTTTTCATTATGTAACTTTTAAAGTATTAATTTACCAAAAGGAAAACACAAAACAAAACAAAACAGTAGCCACTGAACATGGAGGAAATGAGGAATATGAGATAGGAAAGCTGAAGGAATTTCATTAGAAAGACTGTGCTGCGTTTCTGTTAGGCCCCACTTACTCATGTTCTGTATTTTACCTCTGAATAAGCTAAAGATGCTATGTTCTGACTTCCACAGGGAAGCAAGGAAGTTAATCAGTCTCTGACTTTTGTCCCAGTCCCCCAAACAGCAGATAATACCTAAGAGCCAAATCTCAAACCTGTTGCAGGACATTAGCTTCAAACAAAACTTGGCTGATAATGACATCAATACCCCTACTTTTGGTAATTTATGGGTTAACACCTATTGTTCACCTAATACTTGCCTTGATTGGATCCTTGATTGGATCCTACCTTGATTTTCTGGAGGAACACATTTCCTGGTCCTTTTTTTTTTTTTAAGTTTTTTTTTTTTAATGTTTTATTTATTTCTTAGGAAAGAGAGAGAGACAACGTGAGCAGGGGAGGGTCAGAGAGAGAGGGGGTCACAGACTGAAACAGGCTCCAGGCTCTGAGCTGGCAATCAGCACGGAGCCCGATGCGGGGCCCGAACCCGCGAACCGCGAGATCATGACCTAAGCGAAAGTCGGACGCTTAACCGACTAAGCCACCCAGGTGCCCCTCCTGGTCCTTTTTCTAATATAAATCCCCTAGCCTCAAGCAATAAAGAGACTTATTCTCCTTTCTCTTCTGAGTCTCCCAGACACTGTCCGCTATTCTCTAAGTGTCACTGGCACTATTCAATAAACTCTGTTTTCACTTTCTCTGGCTTTTGTTTGATTTCTATCCTGCATGAAGTCAAAGATTCTCTTGGCTGGTCTTGTGGGACCCTTCCCCGGGTTCTTGGACTCAGCTTGCCTACAACAGATATGTTCTAGAAAGCTAACTGCCTTTTGAAAATATGATGCAGAAATTTTTTTGAAAATGTCACAATCTAATTATTACATTCATATTATAAACAGATAATTTAAAAATCATTTACACTGTTCAAAAGTCTTGAGAAAGAATAAAAATTTCTACAGAATTTATGAAGCCGGCATTCAATTGAAAAAAATCCTGTACCTTTAATTAGCATGAACATAGTCATTAGAAATGAAGAAGATAAGAACATGTAATTGTAACCTGAAGAATCATGTACCTTGACACAGTTGGTTTTATTCCAGGAAAACAAATGATTACTATAATTCACTATTTTAGTAAGTCAGTAGGAAAATTCATGTAATTATCTTAATATTGTTGAAGTTAAACAAACAAAAAATCAACATGTACTTTAACTTAAAACTAGCCATAAGAATCCAAAATTATTAAGAAAAATATTAACATATATTACTATATAAAATTAAACAAAAATAGCAAGATAAGAAGAGACTCCATAAATAAGAGTAAAAAGCAGTATCCTGTGTCAGAAAATATTGCCAAATATAAATGTAGAAACACTAATATCCATAACATTTAACAAGACACCATATATTAATAAGTAAAAGAAAAAATACATGTTAGATAATTGAGGAATGAAAATAAATAGTTCAAATATAAGTCCCACAAGTATAAGAATATATCTTCTACAGAGACTCAAATAAAAGGAAAAGTGAGTCATTTGGAAGATGTGTTTCCAAGCTGGTCTCTGGTAAAGTCAATTAATTACTAGATTTCTGGGACTGTACACTTGTGAAATGAATACGCTGTATCTTAATAGAGAAAAATAAGGGAAGTGTTACTCCTAATCTAATACTCTTAATTTTCCATTGGTTGAAGGTTCACCACAGGGGATGGTGCAACTCTCCTGCACTTCAATTTGTGAATGGGTGGTAGGCACATTGGAGAGCCCGACGTGTACTCCAGCTTTCTGTCCACAGGTGTCTTCAGAACCAGGTAGGGTTATATCACAGATATAACCTGTTCCCTGTTCCCCCACAGAGAACAGCTGTGATATATCTGTGGGCAGCATGAGGGCCTGGGGACAGTTGCTGCTCTGGAAAACTTGGCCTGCAGTGATGGCAGGGTGGATCATCGGGCTTGTTTAGCGTATCCAAATCAAAAGAAAAAAAAAAAAAACCAGAAAAGGTAATAATAAAAATTTTCCCATCAATAATAATAATAACAACAAAATAATAGCAATAGTGTTAAAAACCAAAATTCAATCTAATAAATCTGAAGATCTATTTGGGTTCATTAAAGGATTCAGGTATGGGCAGCAACCCATCCATCAAGCAGCTCTGCTGAGCGAAACAAAAGGAGTTTGTAAAGGCAGAGAAAGACAAAAAGGAAGGAGGGAAGGAGGGAAGGAAGGAAGGAAGGAAGGAAGGGAAATGGATATATTTGGGAACAGCAGAGGGATCATAATTTGGGACAAGCAGTCTATAGCAAATCATAGGCAAGTACGCTGAAAGTTTGGGGGAGGTTCTATTTATGGACAAGGGTGTAAAAAGGGGAGAGCTCAGTTGGAGTCAGTTAATTTACAACCAAATGAAGACCAGCCTTGAAAAATTTCCCCTACATAATGAGTCCAGTCACACAAACAAATCTCAATTCAGCCCACTTTGCAGGTTCAACCTAACCTGGGTCATCTCCCATTCATGCCTATAGCAAAACTTCTTAAGGTTAATATGAGACAACTTCTTTCTTTAAAAAATTTATAATGTCTATTTATTTTTGAGAAGGAGAGTGTGAGCAGGGGAAGGGTGGAGACAGAGAGGGAGACGCAGAATCCGAAGCAGGCTCCAGGCTCTGAGCTGTCAGCACAGAACCCAATGTGGGGCTTGAAACTGTGAGATTATGGCCTGAGTCAAAATGTCAAAGACACTTCACTGACTGAGCCACCCAGGTGCCCCAATATGAGACAACTTCTGATCAACCTCCCATCATCCAAGAAAATTCCAATACTATCAGTTTTTTTGTTAATCAGGCACTTCAGAGAATTCAGGCTCTCAGTCCTTAAGTTTTATCTTCCTTGGCACACATGTATAAGATTCTACTTCCAGTTCTACTTAAAATCGATTTTTTTCCACACTTCTTTGTGCAAACAAGCTCCAGTTCATTGACTTTATTCTTCACCGAGCTATTTACTTAGCACCCACTCTTCTTTCATTGCTACATGTTTCAAATGAATAGTTTCTTCATTAGTTCCTCATATAAACTGCCCCTCTAATCCCTTATTTATCAACCACTTTACTTTCTATTCAACTGTCACCAATCAACAATTTATGCCTCAGTCCCATTATTCAACGGAATCTTTCCATTCAATTGTCACCAACCAACAATTTATGCTTCAATCCCACTATCTCCATTTTTGAAATTCCATAAGAATTCATCTTTCTTAGGTATATAAGATGAGAATAACTTAAATTGCATGGATAACGACATCCCTTTGGGAAACTAAATATTTTACTAATATTGTCATCCTGAAAAATAAAACTCAATGTAATAAAAATAATCTAAGATGGTATTAGAACATTTTGCTAGGAAAAAATTGCATGCCAAAAAAGCGATGAATTGGTGACAATTTATTTCCTCTAATAATTAATTTATGGCAACAATGGTAAGGTCATTCTCTTTATAAACCTGATTCTTCTGTGTGTTCTCACTTTTCCCAAATTTAATGGCAAATCTTGAACTTTCATCTTGCTTATGACCTTCTGAATCAAGCTGAATAGGGGACATAACTCTTATAACTCTTCTATGACTTGGTGTTGTTCTAAGTATAATAAAATGCTTAACATGCTTTCAAATTGGCAACAGTTTCTCACCTCTTTACTTTACCTCACATCAGCATCTCCTTTAATCTGTGTGCACCAGGGGTACCTGGGTAGCTCAGTCAGTTAAGCTCATGACTTCAGCTCAGGTCATGATCTCACTGTTTGTGGGTTCAATCCCTGCATCAGGCTCTGTGCTGACAGCTAGCTCAGAGTCTGGAGCCTGCTTCAGATTCTGTGTCTCCCTCTCTCTCTGATCGTTCCCGGTTTACGCTGTCTCTTTCTCTCTCTCAGAAATAAATAAAACATTAAAAACATTTTTTTTTAATCTGTGTGTACCAATCCAACTTTCCTCCAGTATTTAAAAAATATCATCTTCTTTCAAGGATTGTTACAAAGGCTTTTTCCTCTGCCCTCCGTTATGGCTAAGTAACTTCTATTTGGCTTTCAAAATTCTGTTTAAATTTTATTTCCTTGGGATAATATACTCTGACTTCCCCAGATTAGATTTCACTTATATATATTCTCAACATACTAGTATAGTTCATATAGAATATTAGTGAAACAACATTGTATTATTAACTAAAGTCCATAGTTCATTCATACTTCCTCATTTTTTTAATCATTTCCTGTTCCAGAATTTCATCACAGATACTATTTTATACTTCAAAAAAATTTTTTTGTGGGTTATTTATTTTTGAGACAGAGAGAGACCAAGCATGAGTTGGGGAGGGGCAGAGAGAGAGGGAGACACAGAATCTGAAGCAGGCTCCAAGCTCTGAGTCAGCACAGAGCCCAATTCAGGGCTCCAACCTGAATGAACCGCAAGATCATAACCTGAGCCAAAGTCAGACGGTTAACCGACTAAACCCCTATACTTACTTTTATGCCATATCTAAGTTCCTCTTGGCTGTGACAGTTTCTAAGACTTCCCTTGTTTTTGATGACCTTAACAATTTTCATGACCTTGCCAATTTTGATGACCTTGACTAATCAAATATTTTACAGAATGTTAAAATTTGTCAGATATTTTTCATCCTTAGGCTGAGGTTGTGGATTTTTTAAAGGACAACCACAAATGTAAAGTGTCATTTTCATCATATCACATCAAGGGTACATACTATAAACATGACTTTTTAGTATTGATATTGACCTTGGTCACCTGGCTAATATAGTATTTATAAGGTTTCTTCACTGTAAAATTAACCAGTCCTCAGTTTACACTTAAGGAGAGGGGATTAATGGTCTTCTGCAACAGAAATTATTTGAAATTCTTCCATAAAGGAGGTTTGCTATTCATTTATTCATTCAGTCAATTATTTGTTATTCGGTTATTCATTTATTCAATCCTTAATATACATCAGTATAGACTCATGGATATTTCTTATTTACTTTGAGTTGTAATCCAATACTACTTCGTTTTATTGCTAACACTGTTCCAGCTTTGGCCATTGGGAGCTCCTTCATTTGCTCTTATGTCCCTTTGACATATCCCTTCAATGTAGATTTTGTTTGCTTTCTGACCACTTCCTTATTTTCTGACCTATAAAATGCTTCAGGCTCATGTAATTTCCTACTGTGGCACTGGAATTAACTTCTTAAAGGAATAGTCATTCTTTTTATTGGAAAATAGTATTTTACAATGAAGGCTTAGGAATGAGTCTGCTCATTTCCTTTCTGATATGAGTAATTCGTGTCATCTCTCTTTTGCTCCCAGTTATCCTGGCTAGAGATTTATCTATTTTAGTAAACTTTTCAAGGACCAATTTGTTTTACTGATTCTGTTTTTAATTTTATTGATTTATTCTCTAGTTTTTGTTATTTATTTTTCTTCTAGCTTGCTTTGTTCTTACGGTGTGCTTCTTCCCCTGATTTTCTAAGGTGGATAGTTAGATGGTTGATTTTAGACATTCTTCCTTTACTAATATATGCATTAATTCTGTAAATTTCCCTCTAAACACTGGTTCTGCTGCATACTAAACATTTTTAAGTTGTATTTTTCTTTAGTTATTTAAAAAAAATTTTTATTTTATCTTATTTTATTTTTAGTTCTTTTCTTTTAATGTTTTATTTATTTCTGAGAGAGAGAGAGAGACAGTGTGAGCAGGGGAGGGTCAGAGACAGAGGGAGACACAGAATCCAAAGCAGGCTCCAGGCTCTGAGCTGCTGTCAGCACAGAGTCCGATGTGGGGCTCAAACCCACAAACCATGAGACCATGACCTGAGCCGAAGTCAGACACTTAACCGACTAAGCCACCCAGGTGCCCCTTTATTTTTTTGTTCTTGCCTGAAAATTTATTTTTCCTTCATTTTTTTAACTTTTATTTTATTTTTTTAAATAGACTTTCCCCCAGTGCAGAACCCAACACAGGGCTTGAAGTCACAAGCCCAAGATCAAGACTTGAGCTGAGATCAAGAGTTAGACACTTAACTGACTGAATCACTCACGCGCCCTATTTTTTCTTCACTTTTGAAGGATAATTTCCCTAGATATAGAATGCTAAGTTTTTCTTTTTCTTTTAACACTTTATATTTCACTCCACCCTCTTTTGATGCTAGAATTATAACAAATGTTCCACTATAATTTCTATCCTGTTCCCTTTATAGGCAACATTTTATCTTTACTCATTACCCACTTTTAAGTTTCTCTCTTGTTTTATTTCACTGCTGTTTAAATAAGATATATGTAAATGTAGATTTATGTATATAAGTTCCCTGGGATTCCTAGATCTGTACTTTGGAGTTGGAGATTAATTTACAAAATTAATGGACTTATTACTTCAATACTTTTCTTGATCCATCCTCTTTTTCTTCTTTTCATGTTTCAATTATGAGCATCTAACACTTGTAAAATTGCACCATAGTTTTCAGATGTACTTTTTTTAATTCACATTTTCCTCTTTTGATATTTCAGTTTGTTATTTCCTATTGATATAACTTTAATCTCATTGATTCTTTGCTCAGGGATAGCCTATCCAATGAGCCTATGAGAATCGCTTTTTTAAAATTAATTTTTAATGTTTTTATTTATTTGTGGAGGAGAGAAAGACAGAAAGGGAGGCAAGGGCAAGGAGAGACAGTGACACAGAATCCGAAATGGGCTTGAGGCTCTGAGCTGTCAGTGTAAAAACTCCCTTGGGCCAAAAGGTAAGGGGCTTGCAAATCAGGAAATATCAAGTATTGTTTGATCTCAAACTCTATTCAGGTCAAAGGTCAGGGGTTGAGCAACCTAGCTCCTCCTGGCTCCAGCAAGCCCCTGAGATGTAAATCTTTAGTGAACATTGCGGTTAGAACAATCAAACATGTTCTTCAAGCAACCCCCACCTCTAACCGCAAAATTCTCGCTCTGTACACGGGCTTCACCTCTCTCCCTATATAAACCCTGAGCTATGGCTCCACAGAGCTCTCTTCTGAGGACTATTTGGGTGCTCAGGAGGGGCAGTCCGGCCGGACTAAAATAAACCTGAATAACCAACTCCTTTTGTGTTTTGTGGGCTTAGTTCTTGGTCATTCTCCTTTGGAAAGGGAGGTCTAACATCAGCACAGAGCCGACGTGGGGCTCGAACTCGTCAACTTTGAGAACATGACCTGAGCCAAAGTTGGACGCTTAACCAAGTGAGCCACCCAGGGGCCCCAAAAACTGTTTTCATTCCTAGTCAGTATATATCATTTCCAATATGTTCTTTTGAGTCTTTCTTTCTGTTTCCATCTTGCTGCTTACATGTCTCATTTGTTACATGTTGTCTACCTCTTACTTTAGAGTCCTTAAAATATCAGTCACAGTTATCTTAAATCCCATGTCCAATAATTCCAAACTGTGTATCATACTCAAATTTGATTTTGATTCTTATTTTGTCTTCTAGGTTTTTTTTTCTTGTATCTCTGAATGACTTATTTTTTTTTAATTGAAAGGCAGTCATGATAATTATAGGAACTGAAATAAAAAAGTATTTGATGTTAGATTATATGTTAATCCAGTGAAAAGTAGAGCTATGTTTCATGTTTCCTATAGTTGTAGATAACAAGGGCTCCAAATTCCTCTAGTGTCTTTGTTTCTGTCTTCCCTATCATCTTTGGTTTTCTTGAGAGACTCCTAAAAAAAACTCTTTCAGCTTATCTTCTGTTATTTCATAGTGCTGTGTTGTGGTGGTAAGAATTGGAGGAGAGGAAACATTCCTTAATATAATATAAGGATTAAATGTCAGCTTTTAGTGGGCCTGTGTTTCTGGGCTGTGATTTTTTTTAATTAAAAAAGTGTTTTATTTATTTCTGAGAGAGAGAGAGAGAGAGAGAGAGGGACAGCATGAGCAGGGAAGGGTCAGAGAGAGAGGGAGATACAGACTCTGAAATAGGCCCCAGGCTCTGAGCTGGCAGTCATCACAGAGCCTGATGCGGTGCTCGAACCTAGCAACCGTGAGATCATGACCTGAGCCAAAGTTGGACCTTAACCAGCTGAGCCACCCAAGTGCCCCATCTGGGCTATGATCTTTACAAGTATTTCTTATCTTCCCCATCCTAACATTCTTGTCAGATCCTTCCCCTTATAAAGACAGCTGAAGTTGGGTAATTTCTTTTTCAACTATTTGAGATAAGTCTACAGTAGAGTATTTTTTAAGATAATATTAAAATATAGTTGACATGCAATGTTATATTAGTTTCAGGTGTAAAACACAGTGATTTCACAATTCTACATATTCTGTAATGTTCATCACGCTAAGTATTGTTACCATCTGTCACCATAGGTTTTACAATATTAATGGGTATTTTCCAAAAGCTATACTTCTCAAAGCTGTGATTTATATTATCATTGGAATTTTTTTATCTCTGAATCCTTTTCACCAATTTGACCCATCTTTCCACCTCCTCCTCTCTGGCAACCACTAACTTGTTCTCTGTATTTATGAGAAGATATTTGCAAGTGATGTATCTGATAAGAGGTTAATATCCAAAATACATAAGGAACTTATACAACCAAATACACACTCACAAATAATTTAAATTTAAAAAATAGGCAGGGGACCTGAATAGACATTTCTCGAAAGAAGACATACAGATGGCCAACAGATAAGTGAAATGATGTGTAACAGCACTCATCATCAGGGAATGCAAATCAAAATCACAATGAGATATCACTTCACTAAGAAAAAAAAGTGTTGGTAAGGATGTGGAGTAAAGGAAACCCTCTTACATTGATAGTGAAAATGTAAATTGGGGCAACCACTATGAAAAACAGTGTGAGTGTTCCTCAAAAAATTAAAAATAGAATTAACATAATCTAGTAATTCCACTACTGGATATTTACCAAAGAAAACAAAAAAACTCTAGTAACATCTTTTTTATGCAAAGTCAGTCTTGTTATAGAGAACGCACTGGTCATGTTCCAAAATGGTTTCTTTTACCCTGTCCCTGTCAAAGACTTGACTAATTTCTCACTTTCATGTTAGTCCACATTCAGTCTCTAGTTATTCACCAACATTGCCATTTATGTGTTCCTACCAATTTATGGCTCTAGCATTTTCTTCCATGTAAGCCGATCTCATTTTTTTTCTTGCACTTATCTGTTTCTCCTTACTTGCCCTACTACCTCAGTTCTCTGATAGGTTCAAAAAGTTGTTGACTCTCAGTTTCTAATCTGCTCTTTTTCTTGCTATAAAAAAGAAAGTGAAGGGGCACCTGGGTGGCTCAGTCAGTTAAGCGTCTGACTTTGGCTGAGGTCATGATCTCAGGGTGCGTAGGCTTGAGCCCCACATCAGGCTCTGTGCTGGCTGCCCAGAGCCTGGAGCCTGTTTCAGACTCTGTGTCTCCCTCTCTCTCTCTGCCCCTCTCCTGCTCGCGCTGTCTCTCTCTCTCTCTCTTTCTCTCAGAAATAAATAAAAACATTTAAAAAAGTAGATCTTTATTAAACTAATGTATAAAAAAAAGGAATTGATGTTGGGGCAGGCACATAAAGTTCATTGCCATTTGACCACTTCACTTTTCTACACATACACATATAAACATAAATATAAACATATATGTATGTACATAGTTTCAACACATATATAAGCATATATATACATATATAGTTTAAAAATATACATTACTTCTTCTAGTATTTTTATTATAAATATCTAAAATTTATAAAATTGCACCATAATGTGTGTGTATATATATACTGGGTACCCACACAAACACACACACACACACAATGTATTGTATAATGTATATATAATACAATTGAATCATGCAGTTAGGGATGGTGAGAAGTGCAAACTGCAATTAGCAAGCTGCAGAGCTAGGAGAGCCAATGGTATAAATTTCAGTCTATTTTCAAATCTTAAGTAGGAGAAAACTGATACTTCAGGTCAAGGACAATCTGGTAGAGAGAAATACTTTTTTTTAAGCTTTATTTTTTAAGTAGTTTTAGGTTTACAACAAAATTGAAAGGAAGTTACAATATTTCCCATATACCCTCTGCTACTACACATACATAGCCTCCCCCATTATCTCACCATTAACCAGAATGGCACCCCCCCTTTTTTTAAACCAAGGATAGATCTATAATGAAACTACACTGACATATCTTAATCAGCCTAAGTCCATAATTAAGATTATTCTTAATCATTCTTAATTAAGACTTAAGATTCATTCTTAGTTTTATACATTCTTTGTGTTTGGAAAGACATATATTCATATATTCATATATTCATAACATATATTCCTTCATTATAGTACTGTTAGCAGTTTTCTTACTGCCTTAATAATCCTCTGTGCTCTGCCTATTTATCCTGTCCCACCTCCCCCACAACCACTGAACAGTTTTACTTTTTCCAAATGTCATTAGTTAGAATCATACGGGTTATGCCATTTCAGACAGGCTTATTCTTTCACTTGGTAAAACGCATTTAAGGTTTATCCATGTCTTTTCATGCCTTCACTACCCATTCCTTTTTATTACTGAATAATGATTCATTGTCTAGATGTTGTTATAGTCATTGATTTATTCACTTCATTTATTTATTCACCTATTTAAGGACATCTTGGTTGTTTTAAGATTTTGTAATTATGAATAAAGCTGTTTACACCTGTATGCCAATGTCATTCAGGCTTACTCCTCTGTTGTCTCTAGGAGTATTATAAATTTGCTTACATTCATGCTTATGATCCATTTTGAGTTCGTTTTTGTGAAGAGTGTAAGGTCTGTCTTTAGACTCATTTGTTTTTCATGTGGATATCTAGTTGTTCTGTAACTGTTTGTTGAAAAGATCATTTATGCTCCACTGTATTGGTTTCACTCTTTTGTGAAAGACCTACTCACTACATTCACAGAGTTCTATTTCTAGGTTTTCTATTCTGTTCTATTGATCTCTTTGCCTATTCTGTAATTTTTGTAGGTTATGCTTACTGAGCTGAAGAAGTTTCTCAGCCCCATCGGGCTCTGTGCTGACTGCCAACTCAGAGCCTGGAGCCTGTTTCGGTCTGTGACTCTAAGCCACCCAGGCGCCCCTATTATATGACTTTTTTTATCTGCTTATGTGATGGATTACATTAAGTAATTTTCTAATGTTGAGCTTGCATACATGGGATAAATCCCCGTTTGGTATATGTGTGTGCAGTATGTGTATAACTATATATAATTAGTATAGCTAGCTAGCCACCTAGATAGTAAGCATTTGGATGTGTTTTACTAATATTTTGTTGATGATATTTATATCTGTGTTCATGAAATATATTAGTCTGTAGTTTTCTTTTTTTCTTTTTTTTTTTTTTAACTCTTTGACTGGTTGTGGTATTAGGGTAATGCTGGCCTCATACAGTGAGTAAAAAAATAACTCATTTTGCTTCTGTCCTCTGAAAGAGATTATAAGGACTTGATACAGTTTCTTCCTTAAATGTTTGGAAGAATTCACCAGTGACCCCTCTGCACCTGGTGCTTTCTGTCTTGAAGGTTATTAATACTGTTTTGGTATATTTAACTGATAAAAGCCTACTCAAATCATCTATTCTTATGTGAGTTTTGACAGATGTCATCTTTCAAGGAATAAGTCTGTTTTCTCTAGATTATCAAATTTATGAGCATTAGAGTTGTTCATAATTTTCCTTTTTCATACTTTCAATGTCTATGGTATCTATATTGATGTCCAGTCTTTCATTTCTGATGTTGGTGATTTGTGTCTGTCTTTTTTTTCTTAGCTCATTTGACTAGAGGTTAATCTACTTTATTGTACTTTTCGAAGGATCACCTTTTGGTTTCTTTGATTTTCTCTATTTTTTCTATTTCATTGATTTCTTCTCCAATACTGTTTTTTCCTCATTTGCTTTGGATTTTATTTTCTTTCTTTTTCTAGTTTCCTAAGGTGAAAACTTAGATTATTTGCTTTAAATATTTTTGTTTTCTGACATATGTGGTCTATTCCATGAATTTCTCTTCGGGCATTATTTTCACTATATCTCACATATTTTGATAAGTTGTGTTTTATTTTCATTTCATTATAAAATATTTTAAAATTTGTCTTGAAATTTCTTTGAACGCTATGTTATTTAGAAGTGTGTTGTGTATTCTTCACTAATTTAGCCCATTTATCTTTCCACTATTGATTTCTAGTTTAATTCAATTGTAATTGAAAATTATTTCTTGCTACATTTTTTACTCGACTTGGATTTCAAAATATTACACGAGGACTGCCCACATTAGGGGAGTAGAATCTAATTTGTCTGCTGATTGAAGTGCTAATGTTATCAAGAAATAGCCTCACCGACATACTCAGAAATAAGGTTTAACCAACCTGTCAGGTTGACACATAAAATTAAATATGACACTATCCTTGTTAGATTTCTATCATGTTTGATTCTGAAGTAAATAATCATTTTTAAGTCAATGTAAAATGCATAAAAGAAGACAACGTGTGATATCAAGTTTACTTATAAATCAGATAAGCGAAAATGAAGAGGTACTTGGGTAGCTCTGTTGGTTAAGCATCGCACTCTTAATTTCAGCTTCAGTCATCTCACAGTGAGTTTGAATCCCTCATCAGGCTTGAACTGACAGAGCAGAACCAGCTTGGGATTCTCTCTTTCTCTCTCTGCCAATCTTCCACTCACACTACCCCCAGCCTTTAAAAATAAATAAATAAACTTAAAAAAATGGAATGTATAAATACCATATTTTCCAGATTCTAAATTGTAAACGTTTCACATTTTTTTGCATATTTGAAATTGAAATGTATCTTAAATGCAATGGCATCATAATTACACCTAGCGGCTTTGACATAGTTGGTATTGCTCCAAGCCTATAAACTTGTCATAATCTTTAATATATTTATCTCTTTAACTATTTATTATAATTATTGATACAAGTGTATTGCTAATTTCTTTTAATATGATTTAAAAAGTGTTATACTGTAACATAACATTTATTTTTTTATTTAGAAAAATTTTATAGTTTATTTATTTTTGAGACAATGAGAGACAGAGCATGAGCAAGAGAGGGGCTGAGAGAGAGGGAGACACAGAATCTGAAACAGGCTCCAGGCTCTGAGCTGCCAGCACAGAACCCACTGCGGGACTCGAACTCACAAAACAATGAGATCATGACCTGAGCCGAAATCAGATGCTTAACTGACTGAGCCATCCACGCACCCCTGTAACATAACATTTAAAGAGGAATTTATTTTATATACATAAAAGTATAGGTACAGAGCATTAAGGCAAATATTTGGTATTGGTACAGCAAGTATTTATTTACAACTGAAAGAATATAATTTGGAAACTTATTCAAAGCAAAACCAAATGCTTTATGAAACATAAAAAATGAATATAACCTCAAGTAAGTGAATATTTATTTCATTTAACACTGATGCACATGCAGAAGGCATTTACCACATATCACAAAGTACTAGCATCAATACTTGTACAATGTGTATCCTTCAACTGAAGAAAATATCCTAGATACAATATTAAAGCACTCTGTTATGAAATCATACATCATTGATACACAATTTTATAAAGGATGGTATTTTTTTAAAAATGCATAAGCTATGTGAAGAAGGTATTCAGAAGAGTTGCACTCTGAAATTTGAGGAATATATTAAGTGGTGTATTTTGCATAAGTCTTTAATCTCTGCGCAAGAATGTTATATGTAAAGAATTTCATGTGTTAGGCTAACATAACTTGTCCAATAATTATAAATAAGATTTTAAATTTTAAAAAAAAAATTTAAGGTTTTTTTATTTATTTCTAGGGGAGAGAGAGAGACAGCATGAGCAGGGGAGGGTCAGAGAGAGAGGGAGTCACAGAGTGAAACAGGCTCCAGGCTCTGAGCTGGCAGTCAGCACAGAGCCTGACGTGGGGCTCGAACCCACGAACCACGAGATCATGACCTAAGAGAAAGTCGGACGCTCAACTGACTAAGCCACCCAGGCACCCCTATAAATAAGATTTTAAATAAGAAAACAATGTACGTATTTTTTGATTGGCAGCATTTTTATGGTATTATGTAAACTAACACATGTCTGACAGTTGATATTAATGAGTTTTGTGTTGACTAATGATATCATAATTTACTTTTTTTAAAAAATATTTTTATTTATTTCTAGGAGAGAGAGAGAGAGAGACAGTGTGAGCAGGGGAGGGTCAGAGAGGGAGGGAATCACAGACTGAAACAGGCTCCAGGCTCTGAGCTGGCTGTCAGCACAGAGCCCGATGCGGGGCCTGAACCCACGAACCGCGAGATCATGTCCTAAGCGAAAGTCGGACGCTTAACCAACTAAGCCACCCAGGCGCCCCTATCATAATTTACTTTTAAATTACTTTTTGTGATCAAGGAAGAACTGTGTCTGATTATGCTTTGTACTAAATCCATAGAAACATTTTCTAATAGTATATCCTCAGTAATAGGAAAGATCTAGATACAAAACAGTTTCCCCATCTCCTTTACTTAAAAAAAAAATTAAAGTGTATTGTGCATAACCTTTACCCTACAAAAAAGGCAAGTGCACACATAATCAGATTCATTGTCTAAACTTTGAATATGAGGATACCAAAAAGTAAAAAAAAAAGATATTGTCATATTCATAAAGGTGGCTATTAGAAAAAATAATAAAAGCAAGAGTCAAAATACCTGGATTAACTAGCTGTGTCATGTTGACTAAGTCAGTACCATCTCATTAAACTATTGTGTATGAAACAATTTAAAAACTGACAAATGGATTAAAGTACTAATCGTTGAAAGAGTTTACGAAAGGAAGGATGGGTGGAAGGAACAAAGAAAGGATGGAAGCCAAAAAGAAAAAAAGAGTAAATACAGGAAAGACGTATAATGTTAGGGAATGAATTATGTGTGCTCTCAAACTCACATGTCTGGTCTTAACCTTAAATGTGGCTACACTTGGACTAAAGAAGTAGTCAAGGTTAGATAAAGTAATAATCCAATAGGATTATGTCCTTGTAAGAAGTAACATCAGAGAGCTTACTCTCTCTTTCTTTGCTCTGTAAAAAGGATCTGGCTAGAAGGTGGCTGTCTGCCAGCAAGGAAGACACCAAAGAGGGTGGAACGATGATTTTGAATTTGGGCTGCTGGGAATTGTGAGAAAATATTAAAATTGCATTTATATTTAACAATTTAATTTATAAACAAATTCATATTTGGTTTCAAACATATAGTATATGGTATTTTGCTATGGCAGCCTGATATGGCAGCTATAAACCAAAAACAATTATCTTAGAGGATTGTTTGAAGGATTAAACAAGATAAAAATATAATAACAAAAAATGCCTGTATTATAATACACACATAAAATAATAACTATTATGTTATAATAATATGCAGATACATTTATCAAGTATTATATCTATAAATATCAAACAGTAAGATATTACTGAGTCAGTAAGATATCGCTGAAAATTTCAATATCTACTTATATTTCTAAGAATCCTATCGTAGGAGATTGAAAGCATTCACACTCTCAGCTACATACATAAAAATCAACCACCTTTACTTACAACCCTCAATAAAAATTTAATCTATAACCCTTCAAAATATTTTGAGCTGTATCAAGGTCAGGAGGCACTAAGACTAAACAAATCCTGAAAATCACAGTGACAAAAAAAAAGGTTAATTTTGCTCTCACACCATATGCCTTGTTGGGTTAGCAAAGGAGTTCTATTAATCTTAGTGATTAAAGGATTCCAAGTGACAATGACAACTATCACATATTCTCCCACCATCACCAGAACAAAGGGGGAATAAAACCCCACATGGAAAATCATGGATAATCTCTTAAATATTCTTCCAGAAAGAATAAAAATCATTTCCAGTCATAATATGTGGCCAAATATCACATGGCCATGCCTAACTTTGAAGGAGGAGGAAATTCTTATCACATGCCTTAAAGCAGATAAACTACTGTGGGGGCTTGGGTGTGGCTCAGGTGATTAAGTGTCCAACTTCTACTCAGGTCATATTAAGGCTTGTGAGTTTGGGCCCCGTGTCAGGCTTTGTGCTGACATTTCAGAGGCTGGAGCCTGCTTCAGATTCTGTGCGTGTCTCTCTCTCTGCCCCTCCCCTGCTCACGCTCTGTCTGTCTCTCTCTCAAAAATAAATAAACATTAACACAATTTAAGAAGATAAACTACTATGAATAGATCTATGAATACCAGTGACACTGTATTTGGCTGGACACAAGTTGCACCTATTTGAACATTCAATAAAATTGAATATATTAATTTATACTTTTTCTATCTTAAATTACACTTGAGAAAATATATTAAGACATTTCAATATTTCACTAGGCATACAGATATTAACTGCTAAGAAATTACATATGCATTATTCACTTTAAAAAAAACAACTAGTTTTAATCTGTCACTGATAATAGCAGACCATTGCTTGACAAAAGATGTAATATACCAATTTCTCATCCTGTTTAAAATTCATGAAGCCATATCTAGACAGACAAATGGTTATTAATTTCTAAATTGCTTTATTGACGCTAATGACAAAAATGCAGGCTTTGTAGGCTGCAATACAATTACAATTAAAGTGAATTTTCTATTGCCTATTTAGTTGTACAGGTAGTTTTGAGTAGTTTTACATCTTGTAATTTTTTAAAATATTGCATTATTGAAGAGAGAAAGAATTTCTCAAACACATTTCTCAAGAAAAGGTGCCTTTTATTAATACAATATCACATTATATCAAGTATACGGACTTCTATGTATTTGGCGGGATGGTTGGTGTTCTGAGTAACTGGGGAAAAATTACAGAATTGTAACCAGTCCACCTATAATAGTTTGCTTCGTGATTTTGAGCTCCTCAAATAACATGATAAAGTCTATTTCCCCCGTCTGTTTCTTTCTTTCTTTTTTCCCCCATTTCTTAAACCTAGGTTGGACTTATGGTTTGCATTGACCAATGGAATGCTTCACATTGAATCAGTGCCATATAAGAACTGAAAAAGGGGGCGGGCGCCTGGGTGGCTCAGTCAGTTGAGTGTCTAACTTTGGCTCAGGTCATAATCTCAGGGTTCATGAGTTCAAGCCCCACATCAGGCTTTCTTCTATCAGTGCAGAGCCTGCCTTGGGTGATCCAGGACAGAGCAGTCTGCTTTGGATCCTCTGTCCCTTCTTTCTCTCTGCCCTTCCCATGCCCATGCTTGCTCTCTCTCTCTTTCACAAAATAATAAACATTGAAACAAAACAAAACAAAACAGAATCTAAAAAGGGTAAGGCAGCTTGCATGCTTCAGCTTCTTCTCTTTAGTTATCTGCTGCAGTAAGGCAACAAGCCCAAGTTAGTGGGCTAGTGGATGAGGGACCCCATGTAAATGCACTGAGTCAATCTGACTTCTACTTCTTAACCCAGTCAGCCTATACTGCCAAGCTATATAGCTGACCTTCCAGCTGACCACAAATGCATAAATAAGAATGATCATCATCTGTTCCTAGCCTACATGAGAAAAATAAACCAGCTAATAAATAAAATCCTAGGCAAAAAATAAACATTTGTTGTGGAATGCCACTGATGTTTTGTGTTTAGTTGATATACAGCATTAATTGTGGCCATAAATAATTCAAAGAATTTTACATGCTTATAAGAATTTGGCTCTTACAAGTATTTAGTGTTAGTTAATATACACACACAGGGACATTTCAGCTATTTGGACTTTCATTCCAGTAAGTTTATTTTTATTAAAATATGTACTTAAATACGCCGAGCTTCATGGACTTGAAATACGTAAAGCTTTATGGGCAACATACACATATAAAGAGAAATAGTTTTATTTCAAGTATATAGTTCTGTCCTTATTGCTTGTTTTTGTTTTGTTTTGTTTTGTTTTTTGCTTTCCATAATATCATTTTGTGCATTATATAAAATGAAACTTTTTGTTTACATTAAACTATTGATTTTATTCAACTGGAAAAAGAATGATTTAATTCTAGGCATTCTCATTAGCTTCTGCAGGTATTATTTAGAAAGATTTTTACTGAGTTAATTTCTGTTCCAAAGGAATGAATGAGATGACAGAAAAAATATGAAAGGAAAGATGAGAGAGTGTTTACCTTCCATGCTTAATATGTTTTAAGAGCAATGCATACTTTTAATCCTAAAATTTATTGGAGTTCCTAACTCAATGTCTCAGCCTCAAGTGGTATTTGTTGAATGTCTGACTTAAAGAATAAAGAATGAATGAATTTCAGCAATATTCATTTTTTATAACATAACTGATACACCTTTGTAATGGTTTCAAACACTCTTGCTAGCTGCGATCCACTTCATTATAATAATTATGTCTGATCTTAATTAGCATACGACAACACATTCTAATGGCTTTACAGGCATATATTTCTTAGAATTTGATTACGTAAAAAAAGAGAGAGAGAGAGCGAGAGAGAAAACCAAACTTAGATGAGGTAAAATAGTTTTATTGGCTCATGACATTGAAAAGTGAGAAATAAAAAAGATACAGATACATTGAGAAAAAGTAGATCCCAGATGATTTGAGTGCTCAAGTTGAATCAACTGGTCCTAACCTGGGTGGAATAGTTACTGTCACCTGATTGACAACCTTAACAAAATTACATAGGGCAGAGGAAAGAAACTGTTAAAAGTTAAATATTCTAAGAGAAAAAAATACATTTCTACAATGCATTTATTTGATTTTTTTTTTTTTTGGTAAGTATTTGTTGTTTTCAATTTATTGATTGGGACACTGAGTAGATAGGATTAGAATACTGGTCTAAATCCAGAGCCCTAAAGATTAGACATAATGAATTTTTCAGGCATTAAAAAGTATTAATTACTGTTATTTTATTGAAATAATGTGGAGAGATTAGGATACATTTAGTAATGAAATTGGGCACATATTTTAGTTTTGATAAAAATTTATCTGTATAAAATATCTTTGTGTGCATATAAATAATTCAATTTTTTTTCCTACTTCTAAAATACACTTTTTTTAAAAACTTTTTTTTCCTTTTGCTTTCCTTTCAATCATATCCTCTTCCTCTTTCCTACATTATGTCCTTCAGGCAATATAGAGTATCTTTTTTATCTTAAAAGGAGGAAAAAAATATTATGCCATAAAGAAAGTAATAAAGACATCAAAATGCTTTTGAAATACATATAATTAACTGATTTATTACAGTAAAAAAACTAAGAAGGTGATAAACAAAGAGTTCTTATTTTCTAACATAGCAGTCCATTAAGCTCACATATTATTCAAGAGCATCTAATTGATGTCTATTTCTCACTTTCATGTGGCAACACCTTTGAACAGCCTCCTGGAACTCCTGCTCTATTCTATGTGGATCTTTCCCATAGACGACCCTAACATGGTTCAGAATAGTACCTTATTTAATTTGGTTTTAAGGTATACAATGCCCAAAATAAAAACAATTCATCAATCTATTTTCTTACTATTTATAAATACGTTATGCTATAGTTTATATTAGAGATTCTTCAATGAATTAAAATAATAACATAAAGATTTCTAGTAAATAAAATGAAGCAGGGAGAAAATCACACAAGAAAAAATATATATATCAGCAAGCACAGAGTAATTTGTTTAAGCCAAAACACAGACAAAATGATAGAATCATTACTTACAACTAATATGCCAGAAAAAATGTTTTGGATTCTAACCGAGAATGCTAATTTGGAAAGTAATATAATAAACCATATTCAAATTGTAAGTTCAGCAAAGTAAAATGATCAGTAACATATAATTAAAATATAAATTGATAAATGGAATGCAACTTAAAATACTGGGCATTGTATGTAAGTGATGAATCACCAAATTCTACACCTGAAACTAACATTACACTGCATGTTTTAAGAACTGGAGTATTTTTAAGTATATTTATCTTTGACAGAGAGAAAGTGGGAGAGTGGGGGAAGGGCAGAGAGAGAGGGAGAGAAAGAATCCCAAGCAGGCTGAATGCTGTCTGCTCACAACCCAATGTAGGGATCAGTCTTACAAACCGTGAGATCATGACCTGAGCTGAAATCAAGAGTAGGACACTTAACGCATTGAGCAACTCAGGTGCCCTTAACAAACAAATTTATATACAAACTTGAAAGGAAAAAATAAAATAAAATACTTAACTTCAGTATGCAGTTGGTATGGTGTTCAAAAGTTTTGATTGCACCCACCCTAAAATTTTTTTTAAAAAATTATGTGTCTAGCTTAAACACATTTTTCAGTTACTATCTAGATATTTCTTATAGATTAAAACAGATTTAATTCTGGCCAATGAGAGATATAAATTATTCAAATTTTAGTAGTGGTATTAA
The DNA here is from genome assembly GCA_017311185.1 of Proteles cristata cristata. NCBI lineage: Eukaryota > Metazoa > Chordata > Mammalia > Carnivora > Hyaenidae > Proteles > Proteles cristata. Next base: position 321,139 of record JAESUZ010003798.1, on the reverse strand, counting down.
GAGGATTTATATTTGAAACAAATATTTTATGTTATTATTTCATTATTGTTTTAACCACCTTACTGAGATAAACAGAAAGAATTAGTGACTGTTATTTTACATAGCAAAGGGGATTGACAATTGTGACAATTGTGATTGAAAATCTGAAAATAAGGAATTCACCCTGAATTACTAAGTGGGTCCAATATAAGCACAAAGGTTTTAAATGGTGGCAGAGAGGCAAAAGAGGAAGAAAGGAGTATTGATGGAAGCAGAGGTGAGGAGATACAATTGGTTTTCCAGATAAAAGAGGGTCATGAGCCAAGGAATGAGAACATCCTCTACAAGCTGGAAAAGACATGGATCCATTCATTCTAAAGCCTTCCAATACATTTTAGATTTCTGCCCTCCAGAACTGGAAGAAAACATTTGTGTTTTTAAGACTTAACATTAGTGGTAATTTGTTACAGCAGAAGTAGGAAAACTAATACACTTGCTTTGATAAAATGGGAAATGGACTACTGTGAACACGGCTGGCTCTCAGATAATGAGTTTCTAAAAATATCACATATGGAATTGTGGATTTAGAAATTGATTTCCTCTGAAGAGTCTCTGTGTGGAGCAACTGAGCATATTTACCACAGTTTGGAGACTCACCAAGGAACATAAAACTAATAGGAGCATGGACTCTGTGGTCAATGTTCCATAGTTAAATTAAATCTTTAATACTTTCTGGTTCCAGGACCCTATGAAAATTTTGTGCTCTCACTGATCTTAAATCTTTGACACTTTTTGGTTCTGGAACCTCATGAAAATTACCTAATGTCACTGTGCCTCTGTTTCTTAATTTTTGAAAATTCGAATTTAAAGAATTACCTAATAAGCAGATTAAATATGAAAACAACAGATTGGATAAGCAGATTAAATATGAAAACAACATATAGGAAAATACTTTTAAGAAAATCTGCCACCTAGTAATCAATACGTTAATATGATTTTCTAAAAACTGAAAGAAATTTCTTAATAATTATTTATTGTAAATATAATAATTATTAATTATTGAAGACCTATTTAAAACATGAGATATAATGTTTTCTCCTAAAACTGCATACAATTGAATACTTACAAAACAAAGGGTAGGTTGGACAGCATAACACATCAGACTGTGTATTAAAATGATTCATTATATTATGGAAAATATTTATTCACTTTGTATCATCGTTTTAAATACTCAGTTTAGACCTAGTACTTTCAGGAATCTATTTTCATGAAATAATAACACATTCAGATTACATCCTGCATAATTCATAGTATTATTTTACAAAATAATAGAAACATTTTGTAAACAAGAAAAACAGGCAGTTTATATGATGGAATAATGTATCCTTTAAAAATTGTACTCCTGGGGCTCCTGGGTGGCTCAATCGGTTAAGCATCTGACTTCCGCTCATGTCATAATCGCCTGGTTTGTGTGTTTGAGCCCCGCATCGGGCTCTGTGCTGACAGCTAGCTCAGAGCCTGGAGCCTGCTTCGAATTCTGTGTCTTCTTCTCTCTCTCTGACCTTTCCCTGCTCACGTTGTCTCTCTCTCTCTCTCAAAGATAAATAAAATATTTAAAAAATTTAAAAACATTGTACTCCCAGAGACACTTTTTCTGCCATGGTTAAAGAATACACATATAAATGAAATATTTAAAATATATGTTCCAGGAAGGAAAATAATAAAATAGCACTTGTTGGTATGTCTCAATGATGGACGTTGTAAAAAGTAGTTTACATAATTTTCATGGTTTTCTACACTTAAAATATTTCTTTAGTTTGTATTTCATTCACTATAATAAGAAATTAAATATGTTGAGGTGGCTCAGTCGCTTAAGCTTCTGACTCTTGGTTTCGACTCAGGTCATGATCTTACAGTCTTGGGATAACACTTGTTGAGCTCCGTGCTGATAGCACGGAACCTGCCTCGGATTCTCTCCCTTCACCCCCTCTCTCTCCACCCCTCTCCTGCTTCCTGCTCATACGTTCTCTCTCTGTCTCTCTCATCATCTCTCTCTCTCTTGAAATAAACTTTAAAAAAAGAAATTTAAATATGTTAATAAATCATAAATCTTTTAAATTTCTTAAATTTGATATTTAAAAAATCAAACATCTTTAAGAAGAATGTTTATTATCTCATAGAAGAACAGTAGTTCTTAACCATAACTGTGAGGCAGAATCATCTGGAAACCTTCAAAAGAACAAAAACATGACAAACAGTCAAATAATAACAAAACCTTGGAGTTCAGTCGCACAGTTACTGATTCAATTGATCTTGGGATCCGATGGAGACCTACACTCACATCAGTAATTATAATCAGTTCTGAGAAGTAGCTTGCAGCTTTCTAACATTTGTAATAGAACTGTTAGTGAGTCTTCACTGTAAAAATGTTTTAGAAAATATTTATAAATAAATTATTTTGTTTTTACTCTGATTAATTTACTATGCATTACAATATTATCCAAAAAATATCAGGAAGCTTCATTGGGAACTCCAGTAATTTTTAAAAGCATGAAAGATTTCTGAGACAAAGAAGTTTTAAGAATACAATCTACTATTCAGTTTGGTGAAATCACGTGTTATACTAAGACTATTCTTAAAGTGGACAAGGTAAAAATTTGATGAGTGAGAACACTGAGAAAGAAGTACCTCAAAAGTATAAATAGGTCATTTAACTAGCTAAATGTTACACATCTCTAAAATATAAATGTAGCCAAAATGAGAACACAGGAAAATATCAATAGAAACACTTTTTAAAATTTATTAGATTTAAAGAATATAAACTATATTATCACTCCATAAAAAGCATGATGAATTCCCTGATATTTTGAAAAGTGCTATTATGTGCATAGCCAATTAATTAACTAAATATTTAACATTAAAGAAATGTAATTGTAAATATTTGTACATTTTCGATGAACTTCTTAACAGGTGATGTTGTACAGGACTCTAGAGATATTTTAGAAAATTATTAGTGCTTGGAGTCAAAGAAATTTATTACTCCACTTATATGAAGAAATATGTTTGGTTTCTTCTCAGAAACTTAATTACCCTTATTGAGCAACCTGGAAAAGAGAACAAATTATATCTAGGTTTTTCTTCCAGATGTACTATACATTTTTGAGAGATAAGATATATGCCAAAATTACTATCCCTTAAATGAAAATAAAAGCGCAATTTTTTCCCTTATATATTTTTTATTTTCCTTAATTTCCTTTTATTATTCCTAAAATAAAAAAGAATGTGACATTAATGCAACTAGTGTGTATTTTCCTTACATTAGCTATGTAGCTTGAAATCTTTTCTTCCTTCCCTATTTACTTGCCCTGTTTCTTTCTTCTTCTTTTTCTTTTTCTTTTCTTTCCCTTCTTTAACAAATATCTATTATGTGCTAGCCACTGTGGTTATGTAACACAGGGAAGATAGACATGCTATCACCTATCTTAGCATCTAATGTTGGATACATATATTAAAAGGGCTATTACAACTGAGAGTACATAGAAAGTACAGATAACACTGGTAGAAGAGATAACACTCTGGACATGCCTTTGGACATAATGTTATCTAAAATTACAGTGATAATTAACTAAGTGAAGTAGGGGACTCAGTCTGGGGAAGGACTGTTCAAGGAAACCATCCAAGCACAAGAAGATATAGAAACAAGTTCTGAAACAAGACACTTGTGACAGTTAATTTTATGTCTCAACTTGGCTGGGCTAAGTTATGCCCAGATAGCTGTCAAAACATCATTTCTGGGTGAGTCAAGGCAGGTATTTGAGGAAGGCATTAGATTGAGTAAAGATACCTGCCCTCTCAGTTGAGGGAGGACACCGTCCAATCTACTGAGGGAGGGAACTGAATAAAAAGGCAAAGGAAGGGCAAATTCACTCTCTCTGAGCTGGGATGTCAGTATTTTTCTGCCCTTAGACATCAGAGCTCCTGGTTCTCCATCCTTCTGTCTTCTATCGGTAGTTACATCGTCGCGTCCTCTAGTTCTCAGGCTCTTGGACATAGACTGAATTACATCATAGGCTTTCCTCATTTTCCATCTTAAGAATGGCAGACCGAGGGACTTTTAGCCTCTATAATAACATGAGTATGCCTTATAATTATATATAAAAGATATAATTAAATATATATATGCATCGTATCTTGCTTATCAATTCATCTATTGATGGAGATTTAACTTGCTTCTCTATCTTGGCTATTTTAAGTAAAACTGCAATAAGCACAGGAGTGCAGATATCTTTTTGAATAAGTCTTCTCATTTTCTTTGGACAGATACCCAGTAGTAGAATTATTGGATCACTGAGTAATTACATTTTTAAAAATTTTGAGGAAACTCCATACTCTTTCCCATAGCGGCTGTACAAAACTACCTTACCATCAACAGTACATGAGGGTTCCTTTTCTTCCACATCCTCACCAACGCTTGTTATTTCTTGTAGTTTTTATTTCAGCCACTCTGACAGGTGATACATATCTCATTGTGGTTTTGATTTGCATTTCCCTGATGATTAATGATGCTGAGCATATTTTCATGTGTCTATTGTTCATTTGTATGTCTTTGGAAAAATGTCCATTTGTCTGTGTTTTAATTGTTTTTTGCTTTTGGGTTGTACAAGTTCTTCATATATTTTGGATACTAATGACTTCCTGAATTATCATTTGCAAATATCTTCTCCTATTCATCAGGTTGCCTTTTTGTTTCATTGATGCTTTCCTTCACTGTGCCAAAAGCTTTTTATGTTGATGTAGCCCTAGTAATTTCTTTTTTTCCCCTTTGCATGGAGAGGCATATCTAGAAAAATGCCACTACAGACAATGTCAGAGAAATTATTGCCTGTGTCCTCTTTTGGAATTGTTATGGTTTCTAGCTCTTTAATCCATTTTGAGTTTATTTTTCTGTATGGTATTAGAAAGTGGTCTAGTTTCATTCTTTTGTATGTAGCTATCCAGTTTTCCTAGTACCATTTATTAAAGAGAATATCTTTTCCTCATTATGTATTCTTGCTTCCTTTGTCATAGATTAATTGACCATATAAACATAGGTTTATTTTTGGACTCTGTATTCTGTTCCATTGATCTATGTATCTATTTTTGTGTTAGTACCATACTGTTTTAATTATCATGGCTTTGTAGTATATCCTGAAAGTCGAAACTATGACACTTTCAGCTTGGTCTTTCGGTGACTGATTCTTAAAATGCCATTTCCTTCATATGATGGATCACTGCTGTGGCTGTCTGACATGACCTTGAGACTGACAATACCTTAGCCTTGATCTAAGTAATGAACTTATTGTACCAAAGTCAGGAATTCAGTCCCTGCTAGTTGTAAGGAGATAAAAGGTCTGATATTTGAATAATAAGTAGATGTCTAATGCAGGCAAATGATCTTGTTCTAGAACCTTAGGTGATACAGTTGTGGAACATCTACTGGAATTTGGCCAGAAATTCCATGTCATCTTTATCTGCAACTGTTATTTCTATCATTATATGACCTGCAAGATCATATGGCTCAAGTATCAAGGCCACTTGCTACTGAGTCCTTCATTGTTCTGGACCTACTTAAAACTAGTAGTTGTCCAAGTCACCTGATAAGTATGTCAGGCCAATATTTAGTGTACGGAAAATCCAAAGAGGCCTACCAAGTGCTCCATTTCTTTCTTTGTGAAGGGAAGGGCAAGGTGCAATAATATATCATTTAACTTGTAGAGAATACTTTAATGTGCCTAAGAGCTATAGACCTTTACATTTTAACTAACGTGGGGTTCCCCTAAATCTTTGCATTTTATAATACTGCAACTGTGGCATTCATGGATTCAGGTGGAACAAGCAAAACACTCACTAATTATTGTTCTAGATTGAATTAACATAGTTTTATGCATTTTATTCCCAAATAGCAACAAACCGAGTCCAGAAACAGAATTAATCTGTTATTGCAAAGGCACTACAAATGGAAAAGCTGTGCTAATGGTAATACACTTGGTTAAGTTTACAAAAGTTTTCTGGCATCCACTATAAATCCATGTGAAATTGAAGAGTAGGACTGGTAAATTACAAAGGGTTAGAATGGACCAGCATTATCACCAATAGCTTAATTGTGGAAAGAAATCCAATATCCATCAACTGATGAATGTATAAAGAAGATATGGCATATATACAATGGAATATTACTGTGCCATAAAAACAGAATGAAACCTGCCATTTGCAATGACATGGATGGAGCTAGAGAGTATTAAGCTGAGTGAAATAAATCAGTCAGAGAAAAACAAATACCATATGACTTTACTCATACATGGAATTAAAAAATAAAGATTGAGGGTAAAAAATACAGAGAAAAAAACCATGAAACAGACTCTTAACTATAGAAAACTAACTGATGGTTACCAGAAGGGAGTTGGCTGGAAGATCGGCTAAATAGGTTATGGATATTAAAGAAGGCACTTGTTATGATGAGGATGTTGTATGTAAGTGTTGAATAACTAAATTCTACACCTGAAACTAATATTACATTGTATGTTAACTAACTGGAATTTAAAGAAAACTTGGGGAAAAAAGAAAGAAATATAAAAAAGGGGGAACATCATCCTCCTTTATGATGGGGAACATCATCCTCCAATTATTTAAGGATATGAGTGGCTAATCTCTGTAATTTCACCTGTATTCTACTTAGTGCTTCTAATTTTCTACCTTATGCAGGAAAGTTTCAGGAGCTTCTATTTGATGTTGTCTACTGTAATGACTTTTTTCCTCAGGACAAGAGAACTAACTTGAGGGTTCAGCCAGCTGTTAGATTAATCCATCTAGATTAATACCGCAGGCCAATGCATGGACATAATGTGGGGTCGTGACTAATTAGTGAGAAATGGATTTGTGCCACTCCATTTATCACCTGGCTTCTATATGTCCCCATACTTACTAGGGAGCTATTGCAGTACTTATGCTCTACCATTGTCTGTCAGTTTTGTTCTCTATGTAAAACTCCTTGAAAATGTTGGGTCTTATTTTTCCCCAATGAATAGTTACTCTGCTAAATGGCTGGGAGTGCCTTTAAATAATAATTGGGAAAGAACTATCATATATATTTGTGTGATGTTTTGGTGATCTTCTTCAACGCCCTAGCCTTCTATTCAACTTATGTACTTAAGTCCTGAGAATTGGAAACTAAATGAGAGTGTGTGTGTGTGTGTGTGTGTGTGTGTGTGTATTAGGCAGCTGAAAGCAGACTTGGGCTCATTAGCTCTTGAATAGTTTTTGTTATATAAATTAAGCAATATCCTCACTGGTGACTTATATACTTAATCTCTAGGAATTTCATGGTCTGTTAGTCATCCCCATAGATCTCTGTGAGTCATTCTGGCTTTCCTACTTGTTGTAGTAACCATATAAATCTTGTCTCTGACAGTTAAATGCTGTTATCAGGCTTCTGCTTTCTGGAATCTTATTATCATTATTGACACTTAGGAGCCCTGCTGCATAACAACTTCTCCTATTACCAACCCTGTCTACAAAAGAGAGAAATACTATTTTTTTTAAGTGATGCCAGGGGCTCTGTCATTAGCACACTGCTTATTGATCTAGAGAAAGAGGTACCCTCTGGATCCTCGAAAGAAACAGAATTAACCAATAGGCCATCTAGTTTTATAAACCTCTCCTAGCATGGGACCCAACTGAGATGTGACCTTATCCTCAGTACTGTGCCAAGGTACATTTTTCATTTCCACCTCATTTACCATAGACCATTGTCTTTATGTGTCTGTGTTTTGTTTTGTTTTGCCTTGTTTTGTTTCTGTCCAAGATTCAAGAAGCCATCCAAATAGTGTATTAAGACCAGCTCATGGGAGTTAAATCTTATGTTCCAAGAAGGAATCCCTATTAATAAATGTTTTATATTAGAAATATTTGTCCCAACCCCTTCGTTCTAGTAACCCAAGATCCATTCCCAATCATATTTTCCATATCTTATGTTAATATACTAGCCTGACTTGCAGCTCTTTGGTGGCTAATACCCTTCCTTCTGAAACATGAAAGGTTGCCATATAATGCCATGATGAGATTTGACACTAGCTATTGGCTTAGAATATCTTAGTAAATATGAGGACAACCCTTGAAGAAGGCAATTATCATTATCTACTAGGCCATCCACCTAGTAGAAGCTTCTGCATATTGTCAATGCACAAGTAGGGATTGGGGTTTAACAATAAAGGTTCTTAAGCACGTCTAGCAAAATGTCCCCATCCCAGCCATCAGGCCTAACAGAGTCTATAGCAGACACAACTTTAGTGAAAGAGAATTTTCAAAGGTTTGAATAAACTTCCTTTGCAATTCTACTCTCTGAAATCAGGTCTTATGCCCTGTTTTAGTCAATATGGTATGTAGTATCTTTAAATCTTTCATAGAAGTCTTATGGCTGTCATAGATTTTCCAATTTTCAGTTAACTGATTTGATAGCTGACTGCCTTGTGCCTATTACTTTCTTCCTTGAGTACATCAATGGCACTTAACAAAACCCAACCCACCAGCGCTACCATCCTCGTAACTACCATGTCCATCATTTTCTCAAATGCATGGAAGATTGCATTAGTCAGTACAGCTCCTTTCACCTGTATCTTGTACTAATTTCACACATATAGGAACCTTAAGGATTGTAATGTTGCAGCACACCGGCACTTCTAAACACACCACTTACCACCAGAATGTGATTTTTTTAGTCATCTAACTGACAAGTAATTCAATTTCAGAATTTGAGTATCTGCTTCCTTGGACCATTTCTGGTACCAAATTAATATAGGCAGCTCTAGAAGCAAGTATACAAGTATACAAGACCAGATTCTTATTTGGGAGGCATAGAAAAAAAATAACAGAAGAGTAAAGAAATGATACAGAGAAGGAAAAGCAGTCAAAACAGGTGAATTATTAAACCAGTTCATCACAGGTACTGATGAGCTTAATCCCATGGGGGGAGGAGGGTAAACATTGGCATTCATTCATTCATTCAATTAATTTATTATTATTATTCTAATTATTAAATAAGATGAAACAGAAATAATCATCAGCATATCTAGTAAGACATTCTAAAAATTTTTTAATATTTTTATTAGTATAGATAGAATTGAACAAGAGCCTCATAATACGGTAGAGTTGTTACCATCTTTTGTTTCATGGAGACATTACTCTGTGTAATTGTGCTTCATAAAATGAAGACTGTCGCTGAATATGAAATTCATGGCTTGACAAATCTAGAAGATAATAGTGTATATTAAAGAGTATCTATGCACCCTCTGGTCTGGCATTTTTTTAAGTCTGAAGAAAGAGCTTAATTTCACTCTTGTCAGAAATAAGTTGGCATTTGGAGATAATCATATTTGCTAGTTTAATCAGATGTTTCTTGCAGATGCATTGTTTCAAAAGTATTAAGATTATTCACTTCATGTGTATATAAGTGTGTGTATTTTTCCATGTACAGATAGAAATAATTTGAACATCATTTTATTGTAAACACTTACTTAATTTGTTAAAAAGAACACTATTTAGGTGACAGTATATTCAGTATATTATTATTGTTATATTTTGATAAATAAACAATATTTTCTCAAATATTGAAATTTACCTTCTACTTGTCCTCTGTGTGGCCTCCTGTTCTCCACTTTCTCTTTTTATCTCTTTTTCTCTTTTTGTCTCCCTTCCTCTCTCTTTCACTCCTTTCCTCTAGTTCAATTTACTTGCTTTCCTACATGCACACCAAAAAACAGACAAACATACAAAACAAAAGAAGAATCACAGAATAAAATCAAGTTTGTACAATAGCATACAGACTGGAACAAAAGTTTAAAACATTATTTGTATGCGTTTCTTACATTGTGTGTATTTTAAAAAAGAATACGCATACTTTTTTCTTAAAAATATTGTTCCTTTTACTCATGTAGATTATTTAAAATTTGTATTTTCAATTTCTTAAGTAATTTTAATTTGGTGGTGAAACTCAGAGTTTTTTTTAACATATTATTAGAGAAACTATCACACCTACATTATATTTATTATACTCTGTCCACTAATTATGTCTTAAAGAAAGAATATATACTTAGTTATACAATGTTAAGTATGACTTATATTTAGTCATAAAAGGTTGCTTGTAAGAAGTGTCATTTTTTACATATCTAATAAATTACTAAATGCATTTTTATTTTCTGTGTTAGAAAAAAAGACAAATCTGATAAGCTCATTCCATTGCTTTATAACCTTTTATGGCTCCCCAATTCTCTAAGAATCAGTTAATTTGCCCTCATTACCTGGTAAAACATTGCATTGGCTTACTTCAGCCCTGTCTCCCACCACTCACTATAATTCTGTTTCACTGAGTCCTGAGTGTTCTTTTAAAAACAAAATAAATTTAATTCAGAAGCCTTTAAAGCCTTTCCAACTACACACAGAAAAAAAATTAAAATTTTTTGCCATGAACTTAAATGCCTTACATGCCTTTGCTTCTAATTCTCTTCAGTCCCACATACTCTCCCACACACAACTTCAGTGACAACCACTCACAACTTCTTCCAATTTCTCAAACCAATTAAGCTTCTTTTGCCACAGGGCCTTTGCATTTTCTGTTCTAACCCCTCAAATGCTTGTCATGGATTCTTCTCATAGGTCTAGAGAAGCTCAAAAGTCATTTCTTCAGAGAAAACTTCACTGATCACTCTATTTAATGTAGTAGCTCTTAAGCACTTTAATTTCCTTCATAGAAAATAATACCATAAATAGTATTTATGTGTTACATGTACACATGTGAGCATATGCATATGCATACATGTGTGAATATATGTGTACACACATAAACATGCACACACGTTTTATCTCCTCCGTGTAACATGTAAGCTCTGTGAGGATATAAGGGTAGGTATCTTGTCTATATTGTTTACTATTATATATATCTGGCCTAACAGAGAAAGATACTTAATATAGTATCAGATGCGTTAAAAAATGTTTAGATGCTTCCCTCTGTGCATCAAGTCTATTGTATCCCCATGTATAGAGGATTACTTCAGTTAAAGCATGAATGTAAAAATATTAAAATAACCACCCACTGAGGATTTATACTTTGTATTTCTGATTAACTGCCAGCTAAATTATTATGATTTTAAATCAATAAGGAGCTTTATGAGGTCAAAGAACTGATTCAAATTTTAAACTGTATAATCAGAAGTAGTGTAACTAAGAGTTTATTCATTGGAACCAGGTTATTATAACTTAGTTGTTTATAGAAAGAGAAAAATGTATTCTAAGCATACAATGATTATTCATTAATTTATAAAAGTTAGTGTAATGGGTTTTATTTATAAGAAGAAAAAGTCCTTGTTAAGGGCTCTTTCATAATGAACATCAAAATACCCAGTCACGAGAACAGATGGTTCAATCAACAGAAAAAAAAGTTTCCCTTATTAAATGCATCTTCAAACTATTAATGTGAATTTTGCCCTAATTCAGTAAAAGTTGTATCAGTCTCAAGATGGAGATAAATTGGCAAGATGTGCATTCGGAAGTCTTATACAGACTTTAGAAGGCCACATCTGTTGGTGCTCTCATGATCTTATTTAGAAAGATTATCTCACAACAGATGTTCATGTATTTCTAGAAAATAAAATACTATGATAGCATAATGTGTACTTATATAAAAAGCTTAGGCCAAAGAAATCTGTAATAGATTGCTTATATGTGTGAAATGTCAACATAATGTGCTATCATACTTCAATATTTTAGAATGTATTTCCTACAAAGAAGGTTCTCTTCCTACTTAACTACAATGCAAGTGTTAAAATCAAGAAATTATTGGGGCGCCTGGGTGGCTCAGTCGGTTAAGCGTCTGACTTCTGCTCAGGTCATGATCTTGCTGTTCGTGGGTTCGAGCCCCCCTCGGGTTCTATGCTGACAGCTAGCTCAGAGCCTGGAGCCTGTTTCAGATTCTGTGTCTCCCTCTGTCTCTGACCCTCCTCTGCTCATGCTGTCTCTCTCTCAGAAATAAATAAAACATTTTTAAAAAATCAAGAAATTATTAACTTGCTAAATTATTGCAAGAAATTATTATTGCTACCATCTAATCCTCAGATTCAACTCAAATTGCCAAATTTTCTAATAATGCCTTTTAAAGGAGAACATTCCATACTAGAATCATGTGTTGCTTTTTGTTTTCACTTCTATTTTGTCTTATTCAAACTAATTTTTTTTCTGTTTTTGACTTTTAGGACCTTGACATTTTTGTATATGCCAGTTGTTTTTCTTAAACCTTTCTATTTAGTTTGCCTAATATTTCCTCATGATTAGCTTTAGGTTATGTATATTTGGCAGGAAAATCATAGAATTGAGGATTTTTTTTCTCATTGCATAGTATTAGGTGGCACATATTTTCTATTAGTCACATTAGTGATGTTAACTTTCTTTGACTGAGGTACAGTTGCCAGTGTTTTCCATTGTAAAATTACTATTTTTCTCTTCATCATTAATAAGTAATTTTGAAATCATATATCATGGATGTCATCCACACTTTTTATTTGCTTATAGACTCAAGGAATACTATTATTTGTAATTGAATATAATCTTATTACCATCATTATTTTTCTAATGAAAATATTCTGACTTTGCCAGCAGAAGTCCCTTAGATTGGCTTTTATGTCTATTTGATATGCCCTTATTATTTTTGAGTACTTCCTATATTTCTTGCAAAAAAAGGTATTCTGAAGAACATACTATTTCTCTCCTAGCCTTCAAATCACACTTTCACCAAAAAGCCCTAGTTATGTTTACTTGAGAATGATATTATGAAACTAAGGTCTAGATTCTATGCATACTCATTGTTATCACTGTTCCTAGGCCCTCAGTAAACAAAGCGAAAGAAAGTATGTTTGAGTGAATGTGCACACACACAAACATGCACAATTTAAATATTTGTTTATTTACATCAGTTCTATACAAAAGAACTTTCTGTGATTATTTAGACGTGTGTACATGCAAACAGAAAATATATCAATCAACAGAACAACTGTGGATTGTGGATCCGGGGTGGATCAGCTCAGGCCATGATCTCACGGTTAGTGGGTTCGATCCCCGCGTCGGGCTCTGTGCTGACAGCTAGCTCAGAGCCTGGAGACTGTTTGAGAGTCTGTATCTCCCTTTCTCTCTGACCCTTCCCTGCTCACACTGTCTCTCTCCCTCTCTCAGAAATACATAAAATATTAAAAATTAACAAAAAGAACAACAATAAATATGCAGAAAAATAAGTATGTGTAATTATGTGTGTAGATATATTTATGTAGATAAGTAAATGTGCCACTTATCAATTCATCATCTCTAGTCTCTAAGCCACCCTCCATTGCCTTTTGATACTGGAACATCTCTCCTTTGTCGCCTAGCATCATAATAAAATTTTGCCAGTAGAGGGCACTGGAGATACACCATAAGTCTAGGGGCTTTTCATCTGGGTTCCAGTGAGCTTTTCCTTTTCTTCTGTGGGGCTCAAACACCTGGTGAGTTTCAATGGCACCTCCGACAGTTTCAGTGGCACCTGACAGGAAGCTTCCTAAAGGTAAATGAAGTGACACCCCCAGAGGAAGCTTCCCAGTGAATTCCGTGGGCATTCCACCTGGCTTCCTTAGGGCAACTTTGAAGGTCTCCCTATTTTTCTCTTCCAGACAAATTCCAAGTAACTGTTTCTAGGTAAGCTCTGTGGGTGCCTAGCCAGCTTTCCAGAGCTCAACATCATCCTTCAGGGAAAACTTGCCGGTAGCTTTCTGGAAAATCCAACCGGTGTCTCAGATTTCCAGAGAACGCATTACCCCATTCCCCACAGACAGCTTCTCAGAAACAGTCATCAGCACTTCTGCCTGTCAACCTTGGACTGATGGTCGAACCAGTTCTTGCTCAGGATAACAAAACAGACTTCTCCAGCATCCAGTGGACCACAACCATATCCTTGGAAAAAAGATCTGAATTCTAGCCTTGGAAAGCTCCTCCCACCCCCAACATTATTTCTGAGTTCATTTCTTTCTTTGGTACTCTCCTTCACCACAGAGTATTGTTTAGGATTTTCTTTATTACCTTTATATTACACTTTTCCCATTCAAGTTACCATATGGTTTAGATCTTCTGACTGAAACATAACTGATAAAATACAAAAATAAATATAGGTCTGATTAGTTGTATTTAAAGGAGTGTTTGTGTGCAAATACAAATATGTACACACATTTTTAATATATACTCTAAGTATTTGTATATATATTTCTGTGCTGTCCAATATACTACTAAAATGGTGTATACTATACTACTATATATAGTAGTACTATAGATACTACTACTATACTACTAAAATGTCCATATACTATGAAATGGTTACATACTTGAAATACGGCTACCATGATGGAAAAGCTGAATATTTCATTTCATTTAACTTTAATTACTGTAAATTTAAGTAGTCATATGTTACCAGAGGCTGCCTTACTAGACAATGCATGTGTATACATACACACAGCCAGAAGTGGACGAGTTTAAAACTATCTTTATTTCTATATTTGTCAGTATCTATTTGTCAGTTCAATGCCATAGAGACTGCTCTGGTGATCATGCTTTCTGTATTTGCATTCCCTTGCTCCCAACACATTTATATATTTATTTATTTAAGAAGTCCCCTTGTATATACTCCAACTTGTATCATTCCCTTCTTACATCACCTGTACTTTGGAATCTTACACTGGGTTGTCACCCTCTGCTTCTTAATAGACTCTACTACCCTTTTATGCAATGCTTTCCTGACTACTCTGATCCGTCAACCATTCTAAGACACCCACCTCCTTCTGTACTGTAATATACAGTCTTAGAAGCCTTTTTCTGCAGATGTGCTCATCCTCCTTTCCATGCCCGAATAGTCCATTTCCAGTGGTCTTTTGCATAAACACCCTGTTCACCGCACTTACGATCTATCACTGATATAATTCTCAACCAGTCAGAGTCTGTACCAAGCAACACTTTTGCAAATAACTTTCTCATTCTCAGCTTTGACATCTTAGGCTAAACTCCCCATTAAAGATACTCTACTCACCCTAGTAAATATATGCCACCGTGTTCAGTGCTATGATGGGTTTCGCTTTCTTTCTTAACACAGATCTCTCATAAACTCCAAATAATGGCTTTGGACTGAATTTGGCAGAAAGAACATGAAAAGGAGTTTTAAAAAAGGGAGAAAGGGGAGCCATTCTTTTTTGTTTTCGTTTGGGGAGAGTGATCTTTGATCTACCATTAATTGATAGATTAACATTGAAAACCCAAACTATGATAGTGTGTTTGTCAATTTACTCTTTACTCACTTTATCAATTTATCTCCATCTTCATTTTGAGCCATTTTATTAGTTGCATCCAGGTAAAAATATCACAATATTTTCTTAGGAAACAACTTCCCTTATCATGTAATAATGGTGCCCATCTTGAATAAGTCTATTCTATTTCTGTTATTCATTATCTGTTGTAATTTTGTTATTGTTTACTAAATAGTCACTTTCCCCCTCTATTGATATACTGTCCCCATTCTACCGATGCTCATCTGCACTATATGGTTTGCTTTGGGAAGCGGTATTGTGTGGAGGTGTCAGTGTCTGCTCCAAGTAGAGTCTTTAGGAAGACAGCAAATTTCTCTCCCTCTTCTGCTCTCTACCATGAGAAAATGTTCCTTAAAGAAATGGTTATTTAATTTACACCAGAAAAGACAAGACCTGTGGACCAGATCTGAACTCAGTGTAACATCCGGAACAGAGTTTTACCAGTCAGCATGCAAGCCAATGAAATAATAATAACTATTTTTATAAGACATGGATAATTTTTGAATTTTTGAAAATCATATGAATGCACTAAGTGCTGACTAATATAGTAATTGGTGGAGGAGTGATAAAAGAGAAAATAATCTAGAAATTCTTAATTTGAGCTATAACTCTCAGGAAAATGCTGTCACATGTAATATTAAGATCTGTTATAGTAAAGTACCTCTGACTGGATTGAAGTTGCCCACAATGTAATGTATTAATTTAAAAATTAAAAAGGATTTAGGTAAAAAAGATTAAGTGTACATGTTATTAATGCCTTTTTTGTCCAAAGAATCTGTATTCAAGTCAAGAAAAAAAACAGCATTTTTAAAAAAGAATTATGGGTGTGGTGTCACTGAAATCATATTACCAAATTATAATAATTAAGAAAAATATAATGCCATTTTGCAATAAATCAATGGCCAAAACTGTCATATTGGATAAAACATTGGCAATTTGAAAGGGAAACTTACTCTGAGCACACAATATTTTATGAACAGAAATCTGAGAAAGAGACTCAGCCAGAGGAAATATTCTCTAATGCCTTTTCCAAATATGTCCAAGTGATAATATGAAATAGAAACACCTTGGGGCGCCTGGGTAGCTTAGTCGGTTAAGCGTCTAATTTTCGCTTAGGCCATGATCTTGTGGTTCGTGGGTTCGAGCCCTGCGTCGGGCTCTGTGCTGACTGCCAGCTCAGAGCCTGGAGCCTGTTTCAGTCTGTGACTCCCTCTCTCTCTGACCCTCCCCTGCTCAGCTGTCTGTCTGTCTGTCTGTCTGTCTGTCTCTCTCTCTCTCTCTCCTAGAAATAAATTTAAAAAAAACATTAAAAAAAAAAAAGGAAAAGAAATAGAAACACCCAGAGAGTAGAAGGAGGGAGGAGGAGAGGAAAGGAGGAGGGAAAAGAAAGAAACATTCAATACAAGGTGAAGGAACAAAGTTCTATTATAAAAGGAGAAGAACTGAAATCACATTGCAGACAATTCTAGAAATTCTGACCTCCCTTGATTAGGCCCTTGTACTGCTACCTGGTAATAGCTTACCAGGCCATTATTCATGATGTTTGGACTCTATTCTCATATATTTATATGTATATATTTGTGGCCAAATATATTAATTTTTGAAAAATTCACTCTTCCCTCCTGTAACCTCCAAGAAAGTCATATATTTCCTTTCCTTACTGATATGGATGGGTCATGTAACTTGCTTTGACAAATAGGATATGGAAGGAATCAACAGTATACCGTTACCCAGATAACATGTAAAGACTTATTATAAGTCACCTTGTGTGTCTGCTCAGATAGGATATGCTTTTTCAAACTGGAACCAGGAATAAGAACATACATAGAGTAGATCCAAACCCACCAAGCCTCTGAAATACAGCCATTTCAGCTAACCTGCAAACTTCTGAGTAATAAATATATAAGCAATTGAGAATTTTTTCATAAATTTATTACAGCATTAATATATATATTATTTTATATAATCCATTTGTTTCTCCTATTTCTCTTTAACTTTTCATACATTATTTTTGAATTGATAACCTATAGTTCTTCCATAATAAAAGCATTACATTTTAAAATTAATTTGATTTCCACTGTTTTAGCCATAGCATAATTGATATCTATCTTGATAAGTTTTGATAATATATCATATATGTTATTTTATGTAATGTATTTACTAATTATTAAAAAACAGAGCATTATAGAACATGAAATATTTGCATTCATGATTAATACTTTCATTTCCAATTAGCTTACTTTTTCATTGTTTAACTGATAGCTAACCCAATGTTTATTATCTGTTCTTCCTTTTGACATTATATGTATGTCTCAATAATTGATTTGTCTACTTTTACATTTGAAGCAAAAATATCTTGAACCTATGTCATTTACTGTAAGCAATTAAAATATCCTCAGTTATGTTCAGTAAAACTTTCAAACTAGAAACCCACTCTGCAAAAAAAAAAAAAATTACCTATTATTATTTACAATGTATGTCATAATAGGTTTTCATACTGAACATCTATTCTTTAGTACAATTAACTCTGTTTATATCTTTCTCACTTTCAATTAGAATAAGCATGAGCAGGTGATTTTCATTTTGTTATTGTTGTTGTTTGTTCGTTTGACACTTAGGCATCTTATGCCAAAAAGTAACACTTAACATCAGTTTATCTATTTTATAGTGAGACTTCTAGTGGGACAATAATAATCTTTGAAACAATTAGTCCTTTTTGCAATATTGCAATGAATAAATGAAACAAACATAAATGGATCTAATTTACTTGGCTCATAGATCATTTTAGTTCACAGATTTTAGAATCTACAAAGAATTACTGATCTCACTTATTTAATAAAATTTATTTCTCAAAACAAACAAGCAAAGCTGGAAGGAAAAAAAGAGGGCAAGAGAGAGACAAACCAAGAAAGAGATTCTTAACTATAGACAAACTGATGGTTACCAGAGGGGGAGGGAGAGAAGTGAAGTAGGTAATGGGGACTAAGGAGGGCATTTGTTATGATGAGCACTGGGTGATGTACGGAATTGCTGATTCACTATATTGTACATCTACAACTAATATAACTGTGCGTGCTGGAATTACATTTTTTTTTAAAACTTGTGTTTTTTTTGAAAGAAATAATGATACCATTATTGTACACTGAAGAAAATTGGTTAATATATTTTAATATTTCATTTGTTTTCATTATAAGATTTTAATCTATACATGGATATTTGAGAACTAAAGTTGTTTAGTCTCTAGATGAGAAATCCTTTTGACAACCGAGTCTATAATCTATATTGTCACCTTTTTTTTCTATTTATGAAATACTTGATTTATTAAATTGGACTTTCTCCTGAGGATGCTGTGATTTTGCCAAGCTAATGGATAGGAACCGTATCTTCTTTTCTGCTCTGTATAAAGCAAACAAAGGGAAGAAAAGCTGACAGAATTTTTAAAACGTCAATCAAGTAGCAATTGCAAAGTTGAAAAGCAGAAGGCAATGGCATTCCTGACAACCTGACAATACCTACTGTTCTTGATAGAAATCACTTTGAGTCTGAATGACTAGCATAGGGCAAAGTCTGACAGCTGATTTATACACGTAACTAAAGAAGGCAGTAGGAAGAACGTGAATGTATTGAAGACTAAGTTAGAAATAGACCATAATAAGGAAAGGTGATAGACATCTGCTTCTTCTTTGCAACCACCATAATAACACACCCCACACCCTGTATTTGAACTTATTTTTACATTATCTGAAACAAATAAGCCTAAGAGAAAGAAACAATAATATGATTAGCTGTGTAATAGTTTATTTAATTTTTATTTATTATCTTAGGTACTTGTCAACTCAGGGGCACCTGGGAGGCTTGATCAGTTAAGCATCAACTCTTGATCTCCGTTCAGGTCTAGCTCTCAGTGGCTGTGAGTTCAAACCCTGTGTTGGGCTCCACATTGCACATGAAGCCTATTTAAATATATATATATATAATATATATATAAAATATACATAATATTTATATATACATGTATAATTTTAAAATATATAAAATGTAAAAAATATATTTATTATAAAATATATATTTAGAATATGTTTTTATTTAAAATACATGTATATTTATTAACTCAAATTTACTGATTTAAATATTAATCACAGCTAAAAAATACCTTACAGTACCATCTAGAATGCTGCTTGATCAAACAGTTGGGCATCACATTCTCTCCAAATTGACACATAAAATTTTCTATCACACTCCATCCGTTATCAATTTGGCAGCCATATACTACTCTTTAAATCATATTTAATCTCCTAGTAAGGACAGTAGTAAAGTCATACTTCTGCCTAGCATGATGCATTTATCCTGTGTACTATTAGAGATTATCAACCTTTTCCCTAGAAGTGAATGAGAAGTTCTTGGGTGATGTTCACACCTTTCCTTGATAATCTGTAAATTAAATACGGCAAAGAAAATTTAATACTTATTATGTTATATGATAAACTGATAAAAGATTCAAGAAAACAAAGATGTTTTAACGCACGCACATGCATATTCACAATATAGGGAAGAAACACTAATAACAGCTAGGCCTGGCTTCAGCCACTTCTCACCCAGCTGTAGCTGGTATTTAAAACTATCTTCCCCCACTGCCCATTCTATATTTCCTTTATGCTCAGCAGGCACCTCATCTGATTAATCATGATTATTTTTGAATGATTTCTGCTACTATATTTTTTAATTATAGCAAAAACATCTAACATGAAATCTATCCTCTTAACATATTTTAAGTGTACAATATCGTGTTATTATAAGCATTATGTTGTGCAGCAAATGTCAAAAGCTTCTTCATCTTGCATGACAGAAAATGTACACCCATTGAACATCTCCCCATTTCTCTCTCCTCCATTCATTAGCATCCACCATGCTACTCTCTACTTCCAGAATTTTGACTATTTTAGATACTTCATGTAGGTGGAATATGCAGTATTGGTCCTTATGCCATTGGCTTATTTCACTTAGTAAAATGTCCTCCAGGTTCATACATACAGCAGGATATTCTTTTTTTAGCTGAAAATTCTGTTTTCTATATATACCACATTTTAAAAAAATTTCTTTTAATGTTTATTTATTTTGAGAGAGGGGGAAAGACAGAGTGTGAGCAGAGGAGGGGCAGAGAGAGAGAGGGAGACATAGAATCCGAAGCAGTCTTCAGATGCTCAGAGCCTGACACGGGACTCTAACTCCCAATCACTGAGATCATGACCTGAGCCAAAATCGACGCTGAACCGACTGAGCCACCCAGGTGCCCCCACCATATTTTCTTTATTCATTAACCCACTGATCACATTTAGGTTGTTTCCATGTCTTGCTTATTGTGAATAATGGTACTTTGAACATGGGAGTGGAGATATCTGAGTTTAATTCTTTTAGATGTATACTCAGATGTGGGAATGCTGAATCATATGGTATAATAACTGATTTATAGACAAATTGGACAGATTAGAGAGACCATAAATAAATTACATACCATTTATGATCCTCAGAAAGGATGCCAGGAATGCAAAATGGGAAAAGGATTGTCTTTTCAACAAATGGTGATATAACTGGATATTCAGATGCATAAGAATGAAGGTTTTCTCTTATTTTACATCCTATACAAAATCAATTCAAAACAGATCAAAGGCTTATATGTAAGAACTTAATCTGTAAATCCCCTAGAAGAAAACATAGGGCAAAATATTCCCAATATTGGTCTTGGCAATAATTTTTTGGATATGATTCCAAAAGCACAAACAACAGAAGCAAAATAGAACAGTGAGATTACATCAAACTAAAAAGCTTTTGTACAGCAAAGGAAGCACTCAACAAAATAAAAAGGCAACTTATGGAATGGGAAAAAAATTGCAAACCATATATCTGATTGTGATTCATATCTAAAATATTTAAACATTCCTAAAACTCTGTCTTTAAAAAAAACACTTAAGTGAGCAAAGGACTTGAGTAGACAATTCTTCAAAGAAGATACACAATATGAAAAAGAGCTCAACATCATTAATCAACAGGGAAATGCAAATAAAAATGACAATGAGATATCACCTCATACCTGTTAGGATGGCTTATTAAATAACAATAACTCAAGGCTCCTGAGTGACTCACTTGGTTAAGTGTCCAACTTCGGCTCAAGTCATGATCTCATGGTTTGTGAATTCGAGCTGTGCATCGGGCTCTGTGCTGACAGCTCTGAGCCTGAAGCCTGCTTCAGATTCTGAGTCTCCCTCTCTCTCTCTGTCCCTCTCCCACTCATGCTCTGTGTCTTTCTCAAATATAAGTAAACATTAAAAATTTAAAAAATAAAAAAATAAATAATAACTATAATATCTTCAGTTCAACAAGTATTGGCATATATGTGGACAAATCAGAATACTTGCAAAATGTAAAATAGCTTAGCAGATAGGCATAAAAAAATAGAACTACTAAATGGTCATGGTATATACCTGGTGCTGTGACCCAAACTCTCATTGCTAATGGATTTTTAATTGTCCAGCTTGCATTGGGTTTTTACCGTTTTCCATTAACTTCAATAATAGGGCATGATGATATTAAAAGTTATTGTAAGTGATCTCATATAGTCCCAACATATCCTTCCACTTTCACTGTGTAGTGGACGTATAATTTTCCTTTGTGTAATAAGAATCAATCACTACAGCCAAGACAACTGGAATTGTCTATATACATTCCAGAATTGGAGAAATAACCACAAGATATGTTCATGGACCCACAGACTGATCTGATCTGATCTGAGTTAAAACTCTATAAATCACCCGACTTCCATAAACCCCCTCCTCTACCTAGTAGACCACAGTGATCTTTTGGGACTCCTGGAATCAATGTAAATAAGAACCAGTGTCCAGTAATCTTGACAAGTTTCATCATTTTCTTTCCTCCAGTACACTCTGAAAGTTCATAAGTTCGTTTGGGGGAAGACTGGGAATAATATTAATAAGATAAATTTCAAGAGAGTAGCAGGACCCCATAGGGATTCATCTTCTTCATTCAAGAGGTTCAGTGTTTTAATACTGACTTAATACAGAGAATTGAATGAGAGGCTTTGAATCTGTTTTTATGATTTAAGTTATACTTCTGTTCATTCGACCTAGATCAGCTTGTATAGATCAAATAAGAAATAAGTCAGAGAAAGACAAATATCATATGATTTCACTCATATGTGGAATTTAAGAAACAAAACAGATGAATATAAGGGAAGGGAAGAAAAAATAAAAATAAAGAGGGAGGCAAACCATAAGAGGCTTTTAAATATAGAGAACAAACAGAGTTGCTGGAAGGGAGGTGGGTGGGAGAGGGGCTAGATGGGTGATGGGTATTAAGGAGGGCACTTGTGATGAGCACTGGGTGTTATATGTAAGTGATGAATCACAAAATTCTGCTCTTGAAACCAATACTACACTATATGTTAAGTAACTTGAATTTAAAGAAATAATAATAATAATAATATAATAACAATAATAATGAAAAGTAATAAACAACAACAAAAACAATTTAGCAGTATTTCCAGCTATTTTACTTTAGGGATACCATGACCAACCAGCCAATATCATATGTCTTTGAAAATCAGAATATTCTAATAACTAAATTGACTTTGTATTGCATTATGGGAACTATGCCTACATTGCATTTAGACTTCTCAATTCAGGGACAGTAGTTTCTGTTGTAATTTATGACCCACAGACAAGAGTGAGTAACAAAGTCGTACAACTAAGTGCTCTTTTAGTAAAAGAATAATTTGAATTTTCAATAATTTGAAAATTATTAAGCATTCATTGTATTGTATTTTAAGATTCTGAATACAATATCAAAATGAAATTCCATTTTAAATGGTATTTTACATATAATCAATAATCTTTACATTTATAACAAAAAATTAATATTTAAATATTTTGTGTTCTTTTCTTCTTTGAATATTTGAAGTTAAAATTTGGCTGAAATTGAATGTGATAATTTGGTGTAACTTACAATAATATTGTTACTTTAATGCAAAAATTTTAAGTAACAAAAGATGTGGAATTTATGTGAGCAAAAAACTGAAAATTAGAATTTATTTTATAAATTAAATATCTCTCTGTAATTTCATAGCAATATACAAGAGGAATTTATAAATATCAAGATCAATTTTAAGGGGCACCTAGGTGGCTCAGTCAGTTAAGTGTCTGACTTCACATCAGGTCATGATCTCACAGTTGGTGAGTTCAAGCCTCATGTCAGACTCTGTGCTGAGCCAGAAGCCTGCTTTGGATTCTGTGTCTACTTCTACCCCTTGCCTGCTCACTCTCTGTCCCTCTGTGTCTCTGTCTCTCTCAAAAGTAAATAAATATTAAAAAATAGTTTTAAAAATAGATAAAACAGCAAAGTATTTAAAAGAAAGAAATCATTAAAAATTAAATTATTTTAATTCTTTCTTAATACTTTTATGGCTTTCAAATGTCAAGTATATTTATCCTGAAAATTTTAAATAATCAATATGACATATTAATTGATACTTTGTAAAATACTCATAAATGTGTATATATACATCTATATGCATACACAACTAACATATACACATAACTCTTAAACATTGCTGAGTCCATGAAGAAGTCCTTTATGACCTGGTTTCCTAGGATTTGTGCATGTGCTTCAGGAATTCTGTAAATATCTTTAAACTTGATGCAAATACTTGTATGGATTATAATTTTCCTTTGGAAAGGGTCATAGGTTTCATCAGTTTGCTATATATCCATTACCAGGTAAGGCTCAAAAGCATTATTTATAACATAGGAATACTGATTTTTTTATATCTCAAATGGGAAAACAGGATTAATGAAATCAGTTTGGATTTATTACCGACTGTCATCGGTACTTTTCTTTATTGTAAACAGTTTTCTGTCCAAAGGGCCATGGGTTTGTTTAGGGTTCACATTTGGCATATATATTTAGCTCCAGTCTTAAACCATTGTAAACAAACAGATCAGGATTGTTAAAGGTTTGAGTCAGAAAAAATTTCCACTGAAGTACATAAAAAATGCCTGTTGAAAAGTAGAACAATGTCTCAACCAGGTCTACATTATTATAGCCTATAATTATTTCATATGGTTAGTGGGAATGGTTTATGATTTGCTAGAATATCACTCCTTAAAACTGAAAAAATAAAAATGCTCAAAAATTACAGAATATTCTAAAGTGGCATATATTTAATGCATGCAAATTGTAGCACTGTTGTTTAAAAGCAAACATAACTTTCTGCTTATAATTATTGAAACCATCTTAATTCTCATGCATATTAGCAGTGGGGTACATTATTATTGTTATACAGGGCAGAGACCTTTTCAGTACTTATAAATCTACAAGAGCTAATGCCAGAGTGATATTTCACAAAATGTGCTGCCACCAGGGAGTTTGAACATATTTCATTTTCAGTTATGACACTGAGTATCCTAATTGCCACCACTCCAAGGCCACTATCAAGGTATTCTGTCATCCATTTTCATTAGAGTTTGTCTGCTCTATTCCTTGATCTTAACTTGTTCCTCCACTTTCTCTTTCTCTCTCTTCAAATATGCTGACAGATTTTAGCTTACTTGTAAGTTTCATCAAAAATCCACCTATAGTATTACTAATCCAAACACTTTCAGCTCTGTTTTGAACAATTTATACTTTCATAAATGGTAAAGATAACATCACAATTATTTTTCTAGTATACTTTCTTTTTTATATCTAACACTGTGTTTATGACTGTCCTGCTTTGTCTAATAAAATGGTGAATTTACTAAAGGGCAAATTAGATGGAGTGCATAATGGATTGTTACAACTCATAAATGTACTTGATAATATGCTAATGACAATATTACTTTAGGTTATTTTCCCCAAATATCTGATAATCATAAACATGATATGATTATTAATAATAATGCATCGATACGATTTTTTTGAGGATGATGAAATATATGCAAATAACTCCTTTTCTATTTAATGTAAAATAATCAATTCACCGTAAGTATTGAGAATTTATGTTTCTACTATAAATATGAAAGGAGAAACTTTCCTTAGGATCTTATTTGCTTTATTTTATTTGTTTTATTTATTTATTTATTTTATTTTATTTTATTATTTTATTTTATTATTTTGAGAGAGAGAGCTCACAAGCAGGGGAGAGGGGCAGAGGAAGAGAGAGAGAAAATCTTAAGCAGCATTGCCACTCAGCAGGGCATGACCTCACGACACTGGTCTCATGACCTGAGTCAAAATCCAGAGCTGGTCTCTCAACCAACTGAGCCACCTAGGCGTACCATTTCTTAGGTATTCATTTTGCTATGTATCATAAGTTTATAGATGTAAGAATAGCATTTTAATTTAGCATATTCTCTTTTTGGACATATTATAAATACTATTATTATTCTCCTTTAAATATTTTGATATTTTGATTTTAGATACTTAGAATGTAGGTTTTTGAAATTCTATAGGACTAAATGTAGGTCCATTTCCATACACATTCCTTATGTGTTTAATTAGATAAAGGTGTATCTTGCAGTTGTTAGGTGTAATGATCTACAGGTCTTCTGTCAAGTTTGCTTATTATATGGATAAACTATAATCTGACAATTTATTTGGGGAGGTATGTTGTTTATACATTTTATTTTCAGTTTCCTATTAGTATATTTAAAGATATTCATTAAAAAATGTGAAAGTAGAAGCCAACTTATGTTGGATTGAGTAGAAAAGAAGAAAATTTGGGAAATTTAGACTAAGGTATTAGAAATTAAAGATGATTTTAAAAAGATAGTCCACACTTAATTTCTTTTTCAAAAATTATTTGGTTCATAATTTCCAATGATATCACAAATATTGAACATAAATACTAACTTTATTTAAAATGCTGTACCCCTTAAATGGTAATTTAAATGCACAAAACCAGAAGCAAATATGTCTTGTATTGTTTCTCCAATGATTAGTTTCCTAACAATGGCAATTAATATACTGTATGTAATATATGAAGAAATTTTGTAAAATGATCTGGCTTCTTCCTTAAGGAAACTAAATAACAATTTAAATTTAAAATAGGCCATACCCTTATTCTCGACAATTACAAATATAAGTCTATACATAGCATCCTCTATTATAGGTGTAATCTTAGAGAACAAATATTATATTGTATTAGAATTATAAACCAGTAAGTGATAAAGATCAAACAGCTGTTTCCTTCTATTTGTAAGATTTTGATAAAGATTGTCATTTTTTTTAATGTTTAGTAGAATTCACCAATAAAACCATGTAGCCTTGGGCTTTTCTGTGTTGGGAGATTTTGATTACTAATTCAACTTTGATTCTCATTATTGGTGTAAGATTCCCTAGTTCTTAGATTCATGATTCATGATTTAATCTTGGTAATTTGTGTTTTTAGGAGTTATCTGTTTCTTCTGTTTCTAAATTATCTCATTTGTTAGTACATTATTGCTTATAGTCATCTGTTATCATGCTAGTTATTTCTGATTATTTGCTATATTGTTTTCTTTTCCATTTCCCATTTTGGTTTCTGAGTCTTCCCTCTTTTTTATTCTTAGTTAATGTAGTTAAACCATTTGCAATTTTTTAATTTTTTTGGAAAAAAAATTACCTGTAATGTTATGTAATATTATTTATTCTGATCTCTATTGTTATTTCCTTCCTC
This sequence comes from Proteles cristata cristata, assembly GCA_017311185.1. Lineage (NCBI taxonomy): Eukaryota > Metazoa > Chordata > Mammalia > Carnivora > Hyaenidae > Proteles > Proteles cristata. Next base: position 294,058 of record JAESUZ010003798.1, on the reverse strand, counting down.
TGATAATTTTATCCTTTTTCTCATTCCTTATGATTTAATGTTTATTTGAACTTTTTTTCCTGAAATAAATTTTTGTAGCATCAATTTCACTGTTACATCTGCTTTTGCTACATTCTATAGGTTTTGGAATATTGTATTCTTTTTTTCCTTTTGTTTTGAGACATATTTTGATTTGTCATTTGATTTCTTATTTGGCCCATTGCTTGTGCAGTAGTGTGTTGTTTAATTTTTGCGTAATAAATATTTAATATTACATGTAGATTTTCCAGCCTTGTTTTATTGTTGATCTTTAGTTTTGTACCATTGTGGTTGGAAAATGTACTTGGTATGATTCCTGTCTTCTTAAAAGTGTAATATTTGTGATGTATTTTTTTTTATGTGACTTAACCAGGGGATTCTTCTGTGTGTACGTGAGTAAAATGTGTATTCTATTTTCTTGGATACAATATTTTATATGTATATTTTTTAGAACCATGTATTCTGAAGAATGCTTCAGGTAAATGTTCTTGTTGAAAACAAGTTACGTTAATTCAGAGTACTTGTGTATTCATTTATTTTTTTAATGTTTTTTTTTTAATTTATTTTTGAGAGAGAGAGAGAAACAGCGTGGGCAGGAGAGAGTCAGAGAGAGAGGGAGATACAGAAACCAAAGACAGGCTCTAGGCTCTAAGCTAGCTGTCAGCACAGAGCACTAACGGGGCTTGAACCCACTAACCGTGAGATCATGACCTGAGCGGAAGTTAGATGTCTAACCGACTAAGCCACCCAGGCGCACCTCAGATTACTTGTTTAAAATAAAACTTATCAGAGGAGAGGTAGGAAGGGGGATGGGTGAAATAGATGATGGCTATTAATAGTATACTTATCATGATGAACACTGAGTAATGATGTATAGAATTGTTCAATCACCTGAAACTAAGATAACACTATGTGTTAACTACACTGGAATTAAAATTTTAAACTTAATTTAAAAAATGAAAGATTTATATACTTCTGACGAGATACCCTCGGAACTCTGTGTTACTATGACATTGTATTTTGAGACAGTGAGTTTTTAGGTTATAATACCACCATTGGTAATATTTTTAGTTAAATATGTTTTCAGGATGTAAGTTTATCTCAGGTCATAAGAACATTTTATAGTGTTAGCCTAAATAATAAATTATATATTTATTTATATATTTGATAATAAATATGAATAATAAAAATTGAGCATATTATCAAAATGGGTATTTGAAATGTTAGAGTTTTTGCTTTAAGGGATATTTTAGAAACCTAGGATTAACAAAAAAAGTCTAATTTTTTTTCTCCTTTTTTGTTAAGGCTGCCATTCTGTTATCAATGTACTTATATATCTTGTTTTATATAAATTATCTCCAATTTTTATTCCAAATATTATTTCTCTACCTTAATTTAGATGGCAGCATGTTTTTACTTGCACAATATTCCAAAGATCAACTTTGATAACTTTTTCCATCTTAAGAATAAAGTTCACATTTATGTGAGGATTAAAAAAACAAATACAAGCAAATAAAACTGACATTTTTTTTCAATTAAAAATTACTGACTAAACTATATCTAAGGATTGTCAACGTATTGATTTGAAAGAAAGAATTCGATTAGTTTTGTAAAGTTATGCTGTCCTTAAGTTCTCGAGTCGTAATGACGAATTTGAAAGAAAAATACTATAATTATGGTCTGATTTTCAGGGAGACACATTTAAAAACTTAAGTCAGTTTACTCAAATAGGAATTCCATGTTTCTTTTATGTATCATGCATTTAAATATATATTTTAGCTTCCATATTGTTTTGGTCTAGGTCTCTTTTTAAAATTATTAACATATGAAAAAAAATTTTTTTAAGTTTTATTTATTTTGAGAGAGAGAGAGAACAAGAATGGGACAGGAACAGAGAGGGGGAAGGGGGAGAGAGAGAGAATCCCAAGCAGGCTTGTGCTGTCAGTGCATAGCCCAATGTGGGGCTCAATTTCAGGAACTGTGAGATCATGACCTGATCAAGAGTCAAACACTTAACCAACTGAGCCGCACAAGAACCCCAACATATGAAATTGTAATAAGAGCTCTTAGCAGAATTGATCAATCTCTTATCAAGTATGTATACTGTCTTTATTAAGAGCAGGGTTTTTTTAGTCCAATGGGTTGTTCTGAACTGTGGCTTAGACACTTACTAAGTATTTAACATTAAGCACATTATCTTACCTCTCAGTGCCTGAGTCGTTTAATCTGTAAAATAAAATTACTAATTTTACCTCATAATCTGAATGTATAGGTTTAACTCATAGGGATTTATGAAGTAATCACTTGTAAATCACTTGGAACAATCACTAGCACTTATTAGTTATCAATAATCATACATTATTTTATTATAAGTCCAGGGACTTACTTCTTCCTTTATAGATATACTAGGCACAAATTACTCATTCTTCAAATGAAATAATAAAAAGAAAAAGGAAATACAAAACCTTCTGTAGTGTGATATGATGTCATTTCTAAAATGATAGTAATCTTTTTGTTTCTTTTGCTAAATGTCAACAGTTTAAAATTGACATGTATAACTTAAATTGTTATGTATCTGACTTATCAAGATATCCAAATGCTTTATCTTATAATACTATTTCATTATAATTAGTAATAATATATATTTCTAGACTACTAGATACAAATAAAGCAATGTTTACAGTTTCATTAATGCTTGAGTTTATTACTAAGCACTTAATATGAGCTTGTGATTTGCTAGGTAGTATGTTAGGTGCTAAGGATACCAAATTCACTAAGATATGATTGCTCCCTTAAAAAGCTATTGGACTCAATCCCAAAGTGCAAAGAAATCCTTATGAAAATAAAGAAAAAAAGAGCAATACTTCTGTAGACAATGACTGTTTTACTTATCTCTTCTCCCAAAACTATGCTGAATAATTTAGGATTTTGGATAGTGATTTCTTAGGCAGGTTGGACTAATATTCCCAATGCATTATTACTTAAACTTCAAAATTTGGTATCTTTCCTTAACACTTTGAAAATGCCTGTAAATCCTCATTAAAATACACATACACACACACACACACACACACACAACCATAAAAAAAACAAAAAACAAAGTCTACCTCTGTCTGATTCACTAATGTGTTCATATTTCTTACCTTTATCAGAGTATATCACATTGTATCAGTCATTTGTCACTTTTCATAAGTTATGAGGTGCTTGCAAGCAAGTACTTTGTCTTTTTCTCTTTTAGACCATGGTTTCCAGTGTGTTGGGAGCCATTCTGAGCCCACTAGTCGAGAAAGCTCCTGGTGAGGTTAAAGCAAGTTTCAATGGTCTCTTGCCAATCAGATGACAACATATATCCACCCACACACAATTATTTCTGCTTGAGTACTGACCCTTAAGGACCTTGTTGATCAATATTGGGAGTGACTTGTCCCCTTAATCCGGCCCTGGTATGATGATTGCACCTCGTGAAGGAACTTATTGTGGGAACTTCTTGTTTCGATTAAGAGAACAAACATTGTGTCTCCCAGCAGGTCCTGCTTCCCTCCATGCTTTCTCTTGAGCTATGAACAGGGTAATGACCCTTACTCATAAAAGATTGACCTTTACATGTACAGTTCTGTTACTACCGTTGCATTAGTCCAAGATGTTCATACAGCTCAACATGTAAATCAACTAACCAAAAATGTTTCTCATGACCTACCTATTCAAGAAATCATAGACAAAAAACTAGACACAAAGGTAAATGCACGTGAAGAGGTTATTATATGTATTGGATATGAGCTAAAGTCTTTAAAGGTATGGTTGGCTCTCTGCTGTGATAAAGCATATAACTGGACAATCAAGTCTTGCTGGAAACAAAGAGCCTAACTTAGCAAGAACAGATGAGAGCAGAACATAAGTTACCACATATACCTTTGCTAACTGGTGATGTATAGCAGTCCCTTCCTTAAGGCCTACATTGCACAAACACCTTCCCTTACCCTGGCAGCTGTGATGAGGATGGATAAGAGTATCTACAAACCTATGACTTAATCTTAGTGTTAATAAAATGTGAACACCTTGTTATTTTCTTAGTTACTCAACTTCATTATAATTGGGGCCGTTCTGCAAGAACAGAAACCTGTCTCTGTACATTTTCCAAAACATCTTATCTAAGAGAACTATCCATTGTAAAAATTCCATTTTCTGATTCCATGTTAATGTTTGACCTATAAATAAAGACACCAAAACGACAGGGCAGAGATGCCTGCCTGGTGATCAGACAGAATCTCGGGGCTCTCTCACTCTCTCTCTTGCCGACACCGTCCATTCTTCAGGGACCCCTGGACCTGCTGGAGCTAGACTCCAGCACCAGTGTATCTGGATCATTGTGGGTAATTATACACATACATGTGGAGACAATATGATTGTCCAATGGTGAAGCCATGAAAGAAGTGACCAGAATAAACATAATTTTACTTTACCTTATTTTATTATTTTATTTTACTTTCAACAGGGGAATTCAACATACCACTTTCTTTCTTTTTTCTAAAGTTTTTAACTTAAATTCCAGGTAATTAACATGTAGTATAATACTATTTTCAGGTGTAAATATAGTGATTCAACACTTTCATACAACACCCAGGACTCATCACAAATTCATTCCTTAATCTGCAGATTACACCCAAGTCCCCACTCACCTCCCCTCAGGTAACCATAGTTTGTTCTTGGCAATCCAAGAAACAGACTCTGTGCTGACAGCTCAGAGAGCCTGGAGCCCTCTTTGGATTCTGTGTCTCCCTCTCTCCCTGCCCTTCCCCCACTCATGCTGACTCTCTCCCTCTCTCTCTCTGTCTCTCTCAAAAAAATAAATAAGCATTTAAAAAAAATTCTTATAATATTTTTTAATATGTAGAGAGAAGTACAGCAAGTTCAGATCCTTATTTTGTTCTTCTCTGATCACAGATTTGTTTTCAAGGTAGATTAAATAAGTGAGCAGTATATTTTACTTTCTCATGACAATCATAAAAACCAGGGGACTATAATGTCTAGAAAAAATAAGTATCCAATTCTCAGAGCTATTCTCAATGAAAATGATATGTTGCCACACCTCCAAGTAGATGCTGTGAACCTGTTAAACAGTCACCAAAATCTCAGAAGAGAGAAGCAGAGTCCAGATATTCTAATTGCTCTTCTAATAACATATCTGTTTTAATTTGCTAGGGCTGATATAACAAAATGCCATAATCTATTTAATAAAAAAAGTAAGGAGGAGGAGGAGGAGGAGAAGAAAGAGAAAGAAAGAAAGGAAGGAAGGAAGGAAGGAAGGAAGGAAGGAAGGAAGGAAGGAAGGAAAGGAAGAAATATATTGTTTCACAGTTTAGAGGCTAGAAGACCAAGTTTAAGTTGTTAGCAGGTCAGTGCTCCTTCTGAAGATGTTAGAACAATGTTCAACACCTCTCTCCAAGTTTCTGGTAGTTCCTTGGCTTGTGGCTGTATAATTCTAATCTTCACATGGTGTTCTCCCTCTGTGTGTGCTTGTCTATGTGTTCAAAGTTTCTTCTTTGTAGCAGAACATGCAGTCATATGGGGTTAGAGACTACCCTAATGACCTCAACCTGATCATCTAAAAAATACATTACTCACTAGTAAGGTCACATTCTGACACACAGGGAGTTAGTACTTGGACATAATTCCAAGGACTGTAGACAAATAAGCCCACAACGCTGACCAACTATGAGAGAAATGGTAACAAATGGTAAGGCAGTTATATAAGTATTCTATAATAAATTTAGAAAGCTTTGAACTTGATAAAGAGATAAATTATGAAACAGCTGTCTTATTTATTTATTTATGTATTTATTTATTTATTTATCGTTTTGAGGTAGCAGGGGAGAAAAAGCCAGAGGATGCAAGGAAAGTAGATTAAGGGATTGAAATAAATAACACAAGTAAACAACAATAATAAAATTAACATGGCAGAAAATGGAATCTGTTATAAGGGAAAATACTGCAATGAAGCCCAGAATGAAGATGAAAAAAGACCAAAAATAAAAATGATATGAAAAATGAGTGAACTGGAGGACAAAAAAATCAGAAACAATAGTGTAATAATGTATTCATGATTAAAATATCAACACAAGGGGAACGGAAAATTATTCAAAACAGAAGTGGAGAACCTATCTGAGTTATAAATGCTTAGATTGCAGATTTCTTGGATTCATCCGGGTGCCCTATTAAAATCAATGTAAAATCACAACAATTTAGATATATATTGCTAAATTTAAGATTGAAGACTCTTTAAATGTCCTAGTTAGAAAAATAAGCTCACTACAGAATATATTAGAAAGTTAGTTGTCTACAGATTCTAAAATCCAGGAGATTAAAAGAAAAAGAAACTTTTATAGACAGACTTGAGTTCCTTGAAATCTTTCTGGTTTCACCCAACTGTCTCCTTATCAGAGATAACCAGTATCTTGAATTTGGTATACACTGCCTACACTCTAATTGCTATACCTTTGTTACATACATTGTGTTACTAAGTTATACCTAACATTAGTGTGCATGCTTCTATACAAAGATATTAAAATACACATATCTTCTAAACTTGCTTTTTACATTCATTTAGTTACATGTTCGTTTTCCATAACTTATTTCTTGAATTAGTTTGTTTTTTGTCCTTTTAACTGTTATCTCTATACATATCTTCCATATTAATTCAATAGACACCAAGGTCACACTATACCTTTGGCTGTGCATTCATTTACTAGTATATTTCTCATCTCATTTCCTAGTACACTGTCCAGTATAGCTAACTAGCATCATTATATTATGAAAATAAACCAAAGTATTAAATATATGTTGTACACCAGAGATTAATGTAACAATGTATGTCAACTATATTTTAATAAAAATACATTAAATATATCAAATAGCAAATGCTAATAATGTATGAATCAAGTTGAAATATAAATTTACATTTCTTATTAAATGCTAAAAAGATATTTATGTCTCAATATGAAATCTCTGCCAATTAATCACATTAAAGCCCAAAGTATTTTATCTTCTGGTTTTATTCAGTTTTAGGGAAAAAAAAAGAGAAACAGTACCAAGGAACAATGTTCCTCCTGTAGTACCCTCAAACTTTGAATGAATCCAACATCATCTCCCTTATCTGTCACTGTGTGTACATTCAAAGTCAAATTAAATTTCACAGAATCAACTTCATATCAAATACACTTCAAAATGAAGTCATTCTCAGCATATAAACAACTATGGGATGAAAATGAATTTCAAGAGCCCAGCACATTATACAGTCTAGACCTGCATTCTCACCAAGGCTTTGTGCTGTTTGGAAGAATAGGATAGAGGGAGAGAGAAAGAGACCCTATAAAAAAATAAAATATATATTTGCTTGGGTCTGAGAGAATGACACACAGTGTTACAAGATAATTCCTGTGTCTCTACCAAAAGTCCCCCTTAGGATACTTAGCCTCCTTCCAAGAGTGGTACCAGAGTAATTCATTTGGTATAATGAAATTAAACAATTTGAGGTGATGGCACACTTTAATTTCTATGTCTTCCTGGGGTGCTTTTGTATCTCTAAGACTTTTTTTTTTTTTTTTTTTGAGAGAGAGAGAGAGACAGTGTGAGCAGGGGAGGGTCAGAGAGAGAGGGAAGTACAGAATCCGAAATAGGCTCCAGGATCTGAGCTAGCTGTCAGCATAGAGCCCTATGCGGAGGTCGAACCCACAAACTGTGAGACCATGACCTGAGCCGAAGTCGGACGCTTAACCGACTGAGCTACCCAGGTGCCTCTCTAAGACATATTTTAAAACCCTTATTTTTTAAATTTCATTTTCATTACTTTGTTGCTGTCAACAAATTGTCATCTGAGCTCTTTCCACATGTCTTCTACTCTCTTTGACCACAAATTACTCTGTATCTATAATGAGAAAATATTCAAATAAAAGAAGACCCAATTATTCTTTCTGTCCTTGAAAACCTGCTTTTATCTTTTATAGTCACAACATCGTTGCCTTGTTGTGATACTATAGGCTAGTGAACCACCCACGGACCCACTTCAGCTAGAGAATCAACACAGGGTCACTGTACTGAAGCGGGTTCTACTCTCTGGGAGGAATTCTCTTGTTCATTGTTTTCTTGGATCTTGGCTCCAGTGTTCAAGTGGTTCTTCCTTATCTATTATTCTCCATGGCAACATCTTAGGCAGATGCTGAGGTATGTAAAACATTCACAGACCCATTCCTTTTGCTATATGTTTAAGGGTCTACATGTTTTTAAAAGGCTTATATTAAAAAACACCTATAATTTCTATGATAATTGCTTCAAAAATGTATTACCTTTCTGAACAATTTTCTTCCATTCAGTTCTGTATGTAAGGAACATTTATTTTCTAAGATAATTCCCAGAAATTATTCATTTCTTTCCTTACTTATCCCTGTGTCTCTCTTCTAACCTAATACTGCCTATCTTAAAGACATAGGGTTTTAGGAAAAATTATCATTCAGCTTAGGCTATGATAAAAAGTCACATTATCCAATCTTGAAGTTATACGGGAGATAGTTTTTACCAAATATTTCCCTATTGCTTAAAATGTGATTTGATTTTCTTCAGCATCTATATTCTATCTATTCTTTTATGACATCCAGTCTCTAAGAAACTCATATTTTAGGTGTTTCATAATCACTACATCATTTCTGGAACTCATTTTTGTATCAGTCACCTTAGATCAACTCATAATGTGGTAGGTCCCCAAAATATGAATGGTTTGTAACTACATAGATTTATATCTCTCCTGTTTTACTAATATATTGTTAAACACAGCTAGTGATATGCAAAAATACAATGAAAATTCTTACCTGAACTCTACCCTTAGAGTTATAGGTATAGGTGCAGTATGTTTGTGGTAACAATTACACCCAGAATCAAAATCTATACCCATTATTTTGCCATCTTATCTTACAATTCTCTGGTTTCTCTGAGTTCCATATCAGTTTCCTTGCTGCTCACAATGCAACTGCTAAGCAAGTGCCACATATTTTAGGGTACTTCATATGACAGAACACAAATTCTGGTACCAATTTAGCAAAAGTAATAGTAGCTTCGGTAATATATATGTGTGTCTGTGTGTGTGTATATATATATATGTGTGTGTGTGTATATATATATATGTGTGTATATATATATGTGTATATATATGTGTAAGTGTATATATATATATATATACACATATATATATGTTTGTTGAGAGAAAGAATAAAAAACACATGCCTTTCACACATGTGACATAGTGGCCATCCTTTTACATCTGATTAAGGGACAAGCCTCTCCATTTTGTAGCTCTACCATATTTGACATATGGTTTCTAAGATTGTTATGGAAGGGAAAGGTACACCCACTTTTTAATGTAAATCTCCAAAAAATGGCATGCTTGTTTTCCTAACATTCTACTGCTGATTTCTAATCACAATGGCACACCTATTGTAAAGAGAACAGATCTGATGTGTGTTTTGCTGTCTGGTATAACTGTACATTAAGTAAGAACTAGATCTTTTTGAATCTTTGATGAACTGACGGTATCTGTCTCTGACACAGAAAAGAAAATGCCTGTTAATCTACTGGCATTTATGTTAATATTTATTTTATTAATTGATTAAACCCCATTTTAAGGTAATATAAATCCACTTAGAGTTTTCTACATCCAGAACTACATTTTTCCACCACAGATTAGAGGAACACCATTATTTATCTATTTATTCATTCATCTATCTATCTACCATCTATCTATCTAATTTTGAGAGAGAGAGCAAGAGAGAGAGAGAGAGCAAGAGAGAGAGAGAAGGACAGGGACAGAGGAAGAGAAAAACTGTTAAGCAGGCTCCATGCTCAGTGCAGAGTCCTATGCTGGACTCAATCCCACCACCCTGGAATCATGACCTTAGCCAAAATCAAGAGTCAGAGGTTCAGCTGCCTAAGCCACACAGGTGCCCCCAGGAGGAGTACCTTTTTATCTAGACATCTGTCAATGATCTATATTTTCTTTTTGTTTGGAGTTAGGCACAATATTCTACCTATGTAATTATCTATACCTTGTCATTACCTAAACTTCTCTCCTACTCCCAACTGTTCCACACATTCCTCCTCCAAGATAACAAATTATTTCCTTCTTTGTCTTACCTGTAATCTATTTTCAGTAATCAATTTAGGATGTCAGTTTTTTTCAGCATACTAGCTTTCAATACCTAAATTCCTTGAGGGTTTCTACCATACATATTGATAATTATATATAATATTTCCAATTATAATTAATCATGCTCAATTATAATGACTTGTGTTATTCCATTCTCTCACTAGAATGTAAGTTACTTAAGTGCAATGGCAATGTTGGCTTACTTTTGGAGATTTCACAGATCATAAGGCATGTTGATTAAGTAGGCAAGTGCAATATAAGGTGCATTTTAAGAAAAATAAAAAATGTTGCAATATGTTGTTAAAAGCAACATTTTAACTTAGTTATCTATAGATATAATATAGATGTCTAGATATCTGTAGATATAATACCTCTATATATATACAGAGAGATCTATAGATATAGATATAGTATACAAGTTTGAGAGGAATATATTAATATGATCATTTGTTTTTATAAAGACCCAATGATCATGGTAAAAAAAAAACCCACCTAGTTTCCCTAAAATGGGACTAAATAACGTGAATTTTGGGTTTTGTTTACCTGAATACAGTGAGCAAGTTTGAAAGAGGATAAGTGTTGATACTTCTCTCCCTCATTGTATTTTGCCTCTCCCCTAAATTGTCAGTGAAAACAGTCCATGTAAAAGATGCATTGATGGACACTATGGTGCTCACATGTCTAATCATCATGTACATTTGTTATATGAATAAAAAGTTATATAGCTTTTAGAAACAGTTGAAACTTTAATTCCACTTTGGAAACTGAGTTAACTGTAAAGAGAAATGAAATACATCTGTCATATTCATGGAGGTACAGAACCCAGAAGCAGAGAATTATTATAAAATTTTCAAGGAGATATACCAGGTTCAGTTTCTTTACATTCATATTTACAATCTCCATTCATTTGCTATACAAATAACTAAAGAGACCAATAAGCAATACTAGCCAAATTATGCCATTTTAAGTAATCACATTTAGAGAGACCAATAAGCAATACTAGCTAAATTATGCCATTTTAAGTAATCACATTTAGAGAGACCAATAAGCAATACTAGCTAAATTATGCCATTTTAAGTAATCACATTTAAATGAACAAAAATTTCACTGAGATCAAAACTTTTACAACAGCAGAAAGTTCAAGGGCTGTGCATCTTTACCTCTACCTCCAACAAAAATGCTGGACAGTAATAGTTAATGTTCACTTTAGTCTCTATTTGGAATAATTTTTAGGTAGAGTTAAAAATGAAAATATTTTAAAATGTAATATTTTACTCATTAGCTCAATAAATTTTATTTATTAAAAAATATTAGAGGGATGCCTGGATGGTTCAGTCAGTTGAGCATTTGACTTTTGATTTTGGCTCAGGTCATGATCTCATGGCTCATGGGTCTGAGCCCCATGTCGGGCTCTGAGCTGGCTTGGGATTCTCTCTTCTCTCTCTTCCCCTCCCCCATACACACTGTCTCTTTCTCTCAAAATAAATAAAGATAAAATCAACAATAAAATGTTGTTAGAGCTCCTTCCATTTATTGAGTACTTTATGACCACTTACTCATACACAGATTCTGAAAATAATTTTCTGCCCCTTATCAAAATGAGAAAATTTAGGCTTAGAGACTGAAGCAAGGTCACAGACAAATTCAGCTAGTAAGCTGCACAGCCTGGATTCTAATAAAGATCTTCTTAACACTAGTACATTATTTTCCCTACTGTATCATGTAAAATATATGAAACAAATTACATTGTGTACAAATTTATAATTGGAAAGTATAATAAATATTCTTTCAACAAATTTTATGTTAGCATGACAGCCATTCTTTTTGAACAGATTTTTCATATATTATTGCTGTGTACTTAATACCCAAAAAGCAAGAAATTGTTCAGATATTTCCATCATATAAATTAGCAATTATCAGGTACTTATTATCAGATACTTCTTATCATAAGGAATTATAAAGAAATACTAAAATAGCCCAAAGTTCTCTACACTTCAGATGATTTATGATTCTCAATCCTTTCATTAGCAACATACTTAAAATGTAACAATGAGAGTGGAATAAATCTCATTAGCTTCAGGAAGGTAGAGAATCCTTAAATTCTATTCTGGTCCTTAGTTGTACTATACTTATTTCTTATTGAAATAAGAGATGGACTAAATTATTTCATTAAATATGAGCAGAGCAAGTGAAGCAAATTGAGTACTGCATGTGGAAATAAAACAAAACAAAAACTTGATTTGACTGTACAAACTGGGGTTAAACTAGATACATGAAACTTGAAGATATGTGACTGCATGTGACTAAGAATTTCTTTCTACCAGAGGTCTTTCAGGTTCTACTTCTCCCTTGTATTAAGAATGGACTTTTGTTTTGGAGCTGTCTCAAAATGATATTAAAATCATTTAAGTCAATACCCATATTCCTCCGATGGTTTTATGGTTTGGTCATTGTGAAATAATGTGTAAAGCCAAGAACCATATTAACAAACTTCAGGAAGGAACTAATCTGCACACTCACCTTGACAGTTCTACCACACATTTGCTTGAGAACACTTATTTTTATATCTATAAGGATGCCACTACTGTGTATTCTGAGTCATATTTTCCATTCTCTGCCTATTCTAAATTTTCCAAGTCTTATTATTATCTCTATTTTTATGAATTTTATTTATTCCTGCATGGGTAAATTAATCTATACCCATGTTTCCCATCATAGTTTTATGCACATGAATTACATCTTTCTTAACCCTAGAGCTTGTCTATGTCCTTAGAGCCATATATCTAATAGTCTATAATACAATTACTACTCTGATATTCTGTGAACTCTACAAAATCCCCACTATCTCAAAAATTGCAATATTCATCTTCTTCCATCAAATTCCCTCTTTTTCTAGAATCCTGTCAGTGAATAGACTCACAATTCATAATTCTTCAAACCTGAAATCAGTGCTATTTCATTTCTTTTTTTTTAGCATCCCTATTATTCAATCTGCAACCAAGATTTAACTAAATATTACTAGGGATTCCTTGTGCTTTAGTCTTCCTCACCTCCAGGACCAATGGCAGTTATCACAGATCCTTGAGTTCTTCAAATATGTACACAATCTATGGAATCTCAAATTTCATTTGGATAGCTGGTTCCTGGGACTATTTCCAGTACCAATTACTCAATCAGTTAGGACACTGCAATGAAATACCTGGCATATTCCAGTGGTTATTTTAAGGGATTTTTAGTAATGAGAGCATTCACAAAGTTGTGAAGGTGTGGTTAGGATAGTGTGGAAACAAACAAAATTTGTGGCCACCTTGAAACCAGAAAAAACAGAATGTCATTAGTCCTCCTGTGCCTGAAAATAAGGAAAAGTAATGGAGAATTAGAACTTGGACAATGAGAGAGTTTTGAGTTAAAAGTTTCCAGAAAGGAGATGTGACTTTAGGTTGAGGAATAGCCAGGCCACAGAAGATGCCCAGGGAGAAGATCTAAGGAATACACACTTCTGCTCTTGTTTTCCATTGGCTGAACCGGAAACTAGAGAATAAATCAGCCCGTTAATTTAAATCAGACTCTCACGCCATACAAAAGAATACAAAGAATGAAAAGCTATCTCAAAGGATTCACAGATGAACAACACAATCTTCAATCCCCATTGGAAAGTTGGTATAACAGACTTCATTTCTTCTCTTTTTACAAAGGGGAAACTCATCATGGCTTTTCTGTTATTTTCTACTTCACATTTGTATATTAAACATTACTGGGGATGGGGGAAAATTCCTTGCTTTAATTCTTACATTGTCAAAGTACACAAAACCACAAGCAGAATAATAGAAAAGAGAGAATATTACCAAACATTCATAGATGCTGACTGAATATGACTTAGGTTGCTTCTTTTGGGAACAGAGTAAGTTGTCTGACAGTAAAAGTGATATGCTTTTCACTTTGCTTTAATTTTCTTATTAACAATTTTGTTATATTAATTTAGGGTTTTTGATGAATTTATGAGATCGAACTTTTAATTTAAACTAGCAATTCTTAAATTTGTTTTTAATATATGATAAAGTAAGTGACTTCAAACAAGAGAAACAATAAAATTTAGCAAGTAGTTTTGGGAGAATTGCAAGGTCATTCATAAAAACAAAAACCAATCTTTACTTGGCCATACAATAAAATATATGTGAAGAAAGATTAAAGGTTAATTATGTATAAAAATGGTAGAAAAAATGAATATTGTATCTGTGTGTACATTATAGGCATATATATGAAATACATTATTTTCTATAAAAATTGAAAACAAAAATCCAGTTGTAAAATACTTAACTAAAAATGACCCACATAGATATAACTATATTTACAAAGAATCCATTTATTTATTTTTTAAAGTTTTTAAATTTATTTCTGAGAGAGAGACAGCATGAGCAGGGGAGGGTCAGAGACGGAGACATAGAATCCGAAAAACGGTCCAGGCTCCAGGCTCCGAGCTAGCTGTCAGCACAGATCTGGATGTGGGGCTCCAACCCATGAACCATGAGATCATGATCCGATCCAAAGTCAGACGCTCAACCCACTGAGCCACCTAGGCACCCCACAAAGAATGCATCTAAATATATCTAATAGATGAACTGAAAAATTATGACAAAATTTGAGCACAGGTAAGAATGCAAATTTAAACTTACTTTTGACAATTGCCTTTTTTTGTCTATAAAAGACAAATGAAAAGAGAATAAACATGCCAATTTTCTGAATCCAAAAAGTCTTTTTTCATAATAACTCCTCACTGTTGGTGAGATTATGGAAAGTCGACAGTTCATATACTGCTAGTGGTAATGTAAATTGTTATTTCTTTGCTTTGATCAACCAATATGTCAAAATGACTCAAAAGTCACAAAAATGCTCATTTACCCCTAACTTATTATTCAGAGGGAAAAACTTATTCTAGCAAAGTAATTTACCAGAGAAAAAACTTTTCCTGAGATAGTTTGTCATTCTTTTGTAGCATAATATAGGAAATAATCTAAATTCTGGATAAGAAAATGATGCTTGTGACTATATGGCATCATTACTTTCAAATTTCTTTTTATTCCAAATATAATTATGATTATTACATATATAACAGTAACAGTTGTTTATATAGTATTGATTAATAAAACTATAAAGTTGAGCAATGTACTTTGAGCTGAATGAGAAGAAAAACTTTCAAGGTTTATTAGGTAAAGACTTTTTTTTTTTTTAATTTCAGATACTTTACAAGAAAATGTTTCTTAGGCCTCTTTCCTGCATTAGTCCTTTATTCCAAATTCCATGGGGTTTGACAGGAACAGAACAATATGAAAACTACACAAAGAATAGCATATTAGGGAAGGAGAAAAATATTGCACATTGAAGGTATATGGATAAGTATACCGTATTTCTCTAATTCTTTCCTTCTTTTGTGTATTTATCTGTAATGTTCTATATACAGGCTCTTTTGTAAATCCTACCTTCCACAATGTAGCCATATTCTCCATGTAATTCTTAGCCCCGTGTAGAGAAAGGATCTGCCAACAATAAAGACTGCAGACTAAACAGAAGGGAAATAATTCAATTTTAGCTATATTTTCAAAAGCAGCAGGTACAATCTTTTATAAATTACTATGACTCAAGACAGTAAATCATGTAATAAAAGAAACAACTAGCAATTTTGGTCAAGGAATATTTTTAGAATGTAAAGCTGTGTGAATTCAGTATTTTTATTTGATGACCAATAAAAGTTATATTTCTTCCACTTATGTGTTGTTTCTTTGTTATTGATTGTCTGTTTCAGAAGTGTCATGCCAGTTAATGTCCTATACATCAGGAGGGTATTCTTTCATAAATTTATGTTTCGGAAACTTGGCATACATTCTGACAGACATGTGCTACTCATTTCAACAAACATATTTTATACTATTTTAAACTTTGGTGGTCACATTGATGAAAAACATACTTCACACTGCCCAATAGCTTTGGATAATCATTAAAACCATCTTTATATAATTCATAAAATGCAGACATTTCTGATATCTATAAGAAAATCTTTTTTTTTTTATTTTTATTTATTTCTAGAAGAGAGAGAGAGAGACAGCGTGAACAGGGGAGGGTCAGAGAGAGAGGGAGACAAACTCTGAAATAGGCTCCAGGCTCTGAGCTGGCAGTCAGCACAGAGCCAGACGCGGGGCTCGAACCCACGAACCGCGAGATCATGACCTAAGTGAAAGTCGGACGGTTAACCGACTAAGCCACCCAGGCGCCCCATTTTTTTTTTAAATATTTTTATTTATTTCTAGGAGAGAGAGAGAGAGACAGCGTGAACAGGGGAGGGTCAGAGAGAGAGGGATCTATAAGAAAATCTTGATTGGCTCCTCTTTTTCTCCACTTCAGTTGAAAATCAAGCTTCCATTCATCCCATGATGGCACTACTAAAAGAGAGAGGTTTCTTAATATATCTGACTATTTTATTGACCCTTTATTTCAGGATGGTTAAGACTCTTGTCATAAAATAGTAATGTCAGATTCATTTAATTACTAAAGACGACCATAGTATCTGCTAGTTTCTGTCCATATTTTTTTTTAAAGGTCATGCGTTCAAGTGGGGGAAGGGCAGAGACAGGAGAGAGAATCTCAAACAGGCTCTGTACTGTCAGAGTGGAGCCCACTGTGAAACTCAAACCTATGAACTATGAGATCATGACACTAGCTGAAGCCAGACTCTAAGCCACCTGAGCCACCCAGGTGCTGCTCTGTACATATCCTTAATATTTGATTCAAATCAGTCTTCTGAGACTGTCATGGGGAAAAGCCATATCAACCTACTGGAAAACAAAACAGAACAAAAACAAACCTATTTACTCCATTGTATTAACTGGACAATTAGTTCATATGTTCCCAAACATCTTTCAATAGATCTTATGCATTATGCAATGCTCCCCTATTAAAGAGAAAGTTATTTATATTAGGCCTTGTCTTTTTACAAGCACCTCAAAAAACACATTAAGTTGTGATCAATCCTGACCACTTTGTTGTATACTCATTTTAATATCTATTTGCAATTCCTCTGAATATCTAACTGGGAACAGAACACAGAAAAATTAATAGTAATAACACTTCAAATTTATTCAATAGTACACAACTTTCAAAGTGCTTTAACAAATCTGTATCATTAGAAAACTACATGATCAAGGCAACTGAGTGGCTCAGTTGGTTAAGAGTTCGTCTCTTGACTAGCTCAGATCATGATCTCATCATTCAAGAGTTTGAGCCCTGCATCAGGCCCTCTGCTGTTAGCACACAGCCACATCGGATCCTCTGTCCCTCTCTCTCTTTCTCTGCCCCTCCCCTGCTTGTACTCTCTCTCTCTCAAAAATAAGTAAACATTTTAAAAATTATATATATATAAAGAAAATTACATGACATATGCTAAACTCATCTCCCAGATAAGTTTCATTTGTCTAATACAATATATTATTACCTATGACAAGCAGAACAATAGATATAATGCTACCCTCATTTCAAAACAGGTCACTTTCTGAGATACATTCGACCTGCTAGAGACGCTGAAACAGAGGAAATGGTGAAACAATTTTTCATAGAACTCCTAGCCTTAATAAAGCAACTATGATTCAAAGCAATCTTCTCCATTTGCATCAGTTAGTGATAAAGCACCAAGTGCCTAAAATTCAGTAAGATAAATATTTTCTTGGAGAAAAGTTTGTCAATTATCCTCAGGCCCAAGTTCAAGAACAGATCATTCTGTCCCTTATTCACTCTCATAACTCCCTATATGTACCTCACTGCAACTGTCCTTTTTAAAATTCTATATTTATGTAAGTATTTGATTAAAGTTTTCCTACCAAAAAAATCTTCACACTTGAGGGCAAAGATAATCACCAATTCATGGACTATTTTATTCCTAGTACGTGGCATATCTTATGCATGCCAAGCAAATATCAAGACTTATGTTGAATGAATGAATCAATAACATAAATAAATGTTATGATATAGTTACTGTCCTCATCTTATTTTTTAAAAATTTCTATCAATAAAAAATACACTCTAATTTATAAAGACCATCAAGGACCCTAAAATGTTACTAAAACACACAATGTTATACCAACTGTAGAAACCAGAAGATACCAAACTATTACCTAAATGACTCCATAAATTCTAGATCTAACCATAACTGATATTTAGGGCCAAATTTTATTTCAAAATTGGAGATAATTGGAGGCTTTTCCTCCTATTTATGCCTGTTTTCCATAATCCTCTCCTCTCCTCAACTCTCACTTCCAAATATTCAGGACATTTTCAATTTAGCTAATTATTTAATTGAAGAACAAATATTATTAATTACTTGGTACAATTTTTACAGAGCTAAACATTGGATGTCCATATGTTTTTGAATTCTGAGTCTTGAAGAAACAACCTTATTACTATTATTATCATTTTATTGCTGCTGGAACAAATTACCACACAAACTTCGTGGGTTAAAACAACACACATTATTACTTTACAGTTCTTTAGATCAAAAGTCCTACAGGAGTGTCATTGGGTTAAAATCAAGATTTCCTCAGGGTTCATTTTTTTTCTCTGGAGTCTCTAGGGGATAAACTATTCCCTTTCCTCTTCCAGCTTCTAGAAACCATCATCATTCTCTGACTCATGGTTCTTTTCCCTCCACCTTTAAGGACAGCAAAAAATGGGCCAGGTCCTCTCCTGTCACATCTCTCTGACACAGCTACCATTTCCTTCTCCTTTTAAGGACTCATGTGATTGGATTGAGCCCATTCTAATAATCTAGGATAATATCACCCCTGTAATATCCTTACCTTTGTCACAAGTATATAATCTCTTTGCCAATAAAATAACAGGGCTTAGGAAGTGGACATCTTTGAGGGGCTGTAATTCTGCCCACCACCCTTCCTGTATTAGAGATATCAGGGGTACCCTACCAAGCATCTGAGGCACTTTTCTTCCCCCCTGACAAAGGAAATCACATCTGGACCACATAGCTTTATATAAGAATCAGGTGGGTTTTTGGTAAAATTCCAGCCACCCGTACCCTAATCCTGGTTTACTGAATCAATTTCTAAAGCTTGTGTCTCAAGGGATTAAAAGTTTTCCAGGTTCACGAAGTCTGGTACTAAAAATTCTTAAAATCTGAGTTCTGCGAATCAAATCTATTATTTTCTATGCACTGCCACTCAGTCTTAGCACATCAATATCATTTTGCCCATGAAATAAGATATATGAATTATTGTACCAGAAAAGTTAACATTTAAACTTTATTCTGCCAAAATAAAAATGCAGAAATTAATCACATTCCCTTTTTGATAATTTAGAAACTTTAAAATGATACAAGATATCCATACAAAAATAAATGATAGTTTTTTAACAGTACACTGAACAGAATGCACCTGTAGTATCTTTGCATAAATATGAACCTGGAAAAAGAATGATAGAAATAGTTTGATTTATATATGTAAAACAATACATAAGACCTACTGTTTCACTTTACTTTTGTGAATATATCATTTCAATGATATATGGAATAAATTGAATAGCGCTGACTGATGTTTATAATGGGAGACATTTTTCTCTGCTGGTTAAAATTTTATATCTCTAGCAAAAGGAAAATTAGGTACTTATTTTAAGCATTTGGTTTTAAAGTCTATAATTTATGTTGTAATTAAAGTTGAAGTTGTATAAGACTTATTGTTCATTAATAGAAATCTTTTCAAAAAATATTTTACGGTATAAATCTAAAGGAAATTTTAAGATGCATGTCTTATATTTCATTATCTTGAGCCATTGCTTTTTGTTGAGAATCTCATTAAGTGCCTAATAGCTTCTAATGTAATCCTTACTTAACAACATGACAGTCTCCATGGAAACCAAGTAGCAAGATATGGATGTAGTAACATAGATTAATGTACTGTATTTTAATAGTGTAGGAGTTCCCTAAAGCACCAAAGCACTGTTTTTTAGAACAATGTGTGTTGTTAAATCAATGTAATATATAAATAAGAAAAGCAAATGACTTCTTTTATAAGATCTATTATTGTCAAGAACAAATAATTCATGTCAGTAATTATTTTGAGCACCTCCTATCTGTCACTCTGAAGGAACTTATTTTGGGAAATGAAGCTGTGCCGTTAAATTATCTACAGTCCCCAGTTTCAAAAAATGTCAACATTGAGAGAGCAACAAACAAACATTACACTACAAACACAAAATTGTAATGTGATTCCAGTGTTGAGGATGGTGATGGCAACAGCCTCCTATGAAACAGGAAATTGGCTAAGGATTTTTCATAATAAAATCTATGCCATACTAAACAGATATAAAGATATCCCTATTTTACTAATGAGGAAATTATGCTAATAAGAAGTTAAATTTTAAAAAAAAGGGTAGGAACTGAAATATAGGACTACTTTTTCAATGTCTCTTTGATAGTCGCTGAATAAATCAGATATAGTGATATGGTGGCAACATTTAATGAATTTTTACTATCATGTATTTAATATATAATAAAAGTCATCATTTGTTAACTTCATTTTTTTATTTTTCAACTGGAAAAAAAATTAGATACTTATTAAAACCCAGAACATGATCTAATCAAAGAGGATAACTGCTTTCTCAAAATGCAATCACCCCCAGGAAAGTCATTTCAGTAACTCAATTAAGGTGGTCTTCTTCATTACTTACAATTATGTGGCTCTTGGATTAAACCTCATTATTATTTCACTCTAAGAGAAATGCTTTTACTATTATGTCCTCACTTACCAAAACTGATTCTTTTCTTTTTAGCATATGATGTTTATTTGGCACAGCTTGACCTCCAAAACTACCCTTAATTACTATTTCATCCCTCTCTCAATTCTTTTCCGTATTTTATATTCTCTTGGATATTACTTCTAGACTACATATGCAACTATTATTTATTAGTTATTATATTAATAATTATTTATTAATTATTTATTATCACTTTCATAAGAGTAATGTTTATATTTCATTATATCACCTTAAGTTGATAGGTATAATTTAATAACTGAGCTCAAATCAGGATATGATGCTGAAAAATTAGATAACTTCATATATTTATGTGTTAAATATACATAAATATTAATTTAATATATCTTAGAATATACATTATATGAATACATGATAAACAAAAATATATACTATATATTTATATTATATATACGTATCATACTTAAATTGAGGCTAACAATTCTTACCTCATAGTTTGTATATATGTGCCAAGTAAGACAATATGCATAAAATTATCAAAAATTCAGAAAGTTATTGTAAAAGTCACTTTTAAAAACAAGCAAATGTAAGATAGCAATGGATCATACATCATTCAATTTTATTGAACTTGGAAAAATGTTAAAGTACCAAGCATGAAACATTCCTGATAAGTAGTTGACAATGAAATTAGAAATGAAGAAAGAAATAAGAGGAAAACTTTTAAAACCATTAAGGTATTTAGTGAGTATAAGATTTATAATATCTTCAAAAATTATAAAGTTTCCCTATTAGACCATTTAGAAAATGTCAGAGAACTTTTTTATTAGGAAATATATAATCTTCTTCATACATTTTTGTCACTTTATTTTTTAATGTTTTTAGATATTTTTGGCTTATTTATTATGAGAGAGAGAGAGAAATTGATCATGAGCAGCAGAGGAGCAGAGAGAGGGGGAGAGAGTATCCGAAATAGGCTCTGTGGTCTCAACGCAGAGCCCATGTGGGGCTGGAACCCATGATCCATGAGATCAGGACCTGAGCTGAAATCAAGAGTTGGACACTTAAGCAACTGAGCACCCAGGCACACCAATTTTTTCCTCACTTTATTAGAAGAAAAAAAGTAGCAAAGTCCAGAGAACTACACACTAAACAACCATGTCCTCACTACTTACATCCTCATCAATTGTGCTATGGTTCTTTTATCACCTATCTATATATCAGTCCTTGTATCCAACCAGTAATGTATGTTCTATACTGACAAATTTCAAAAATGCAGATATTAATACACTTTGCTCCTAAACATTTCAGGATTATTACTAATTGTAGTTAAATTATTATTAACTAGAATTAAATATAATCTTTAAGTAGAGTTCAATATTTATTTACAGATTTTATGAAGTAAAACTCACAGAATATTTTTAAATATATCATTCAATGGTCTTCTCATCCATACCTATTAAGCTACAGAATTCCCATTACCCCTCAAATTTCCCTCTGACCTCTTCCTAGTTCATCTTTACCTGGAGGTAAATAAAAACAAATTCTTCCATCTTTTTTTAAAAATCTTTTACAATAGATTAATTCTGCTATAGACCTTTTATAAACGTGGTTAATAGAGTACATATTCTTGGGTAAGCTTCCTTTACTCTGCGTATTATTTCTGAAATTCATCCATGTGATTGTATATCCTTCTTATTTCAGAGTAATATTCCATTGATAAATATGCCTTTTGTTTTAGTTCATCTCTTGTGAATCCCTTGTGAATAACCCAAGCTATTTTCAAGTTTTGGCTATTATAAATAAAGCTTGATCACTTTATACTCCCATGCAACCTTTTCAGATATATGCTTTCATTTCTCTTAATCAAATATGTAATTGTGGAAATGCTGCATTATCTGGTAGGCATATTGTAGGTTTCATGAGAAACTGCCAGACCTCTCCTATAGTTATTGTTTTTCCATAACAATCTGCAAAGTCAAGGTTCTCTGCTCACCTTTCTGGTGGATGCACAGTTTTGCTTGATGTGGTTTTAATTTGCATATCCTTATTGGGTAGTGATATTCAACACTTTTCCTGTGTACTTATTGATCTCTTTTGTTCTATTCTTCTGTTTCATTGAACATCATCCTACCTTTTCATAGGATTGTCTATTACCTTAGTATTAATTTGTTGGCATGTTTTATATATTCAGGATACAAGTCCTTTGTCAGTTATATGTTCTATTTGTTCTCTCAGACTATGACATCCTTATTTATTTTCTTTAAAACAAAAATGGGATGCATTTCCCTTTTATTTTCATAAAGACATACTTAATTACAGTGAAGTTCAATATGTATTTTATGTTGTAGTATTTGTATACTGGGCTTAGTTTTAGAACTTATGTCTACACCCCAGTTGCAATTATACCTTGTTGTATTTTCTTGCAGAAATTGTATTTTGGTTTTTATATTTATGCTAATCTTTAATTGCATATGGTACCTGTTGTTTTTGGGCATATGTTTTTCTGTCCATTTACTTTTCAGCTTAAATTACCTAAATATTAATAATTAAGGGTCATCTTTTGTCGTTGTGTCTTATTTTTTCCATCAATTTTTATAACGTATGGCCTTTTAAAATTGAAATGTAATTAATATGCAATGCTATATTAGTTTCAGATGTACAATGCAATGACTCAACAATTCTATAAATTATTCAGTGCTCATCATGCTAACTGTACTCTTTTTTATTTATTTCACCTATCCTCCTACCCACCTCCCCTATGGCAATCACCAATTTTTTCTCTGTATTTGAGTCTGGTTTTTTGTTGCTCTCTTTTTTCTTTGTTTGCTCATTTGCTTTGTCTTTTAAATTCCACATATTAATGAAATTGTAAGGTATTTGCCTTTTTGTCTGACTTATTTCACTTAGCATTATACCCTCTAAGTCTACCCATGTTGGAAATGGCAAAATCTCATTCTTTTTTTATGGATAAGTAATATTCCAACATATATATCACATCTTCTTTATCTCTTCACCTACTGATGGTCATTCACATGGTCTCCATATCTTGTTTATTATAAATAATGCTTCAATTATTAAGGTGCATATATCTTTTTGAATTAGTGTTTTTGGTTATTGGGATAAAAACCTACTCTTGGAATTACTGAATCATATGGTAAATCTGTTTTGAAATTTTTTTGAGGAAACTCCATACTGTTTTCCACAATGGATGCATCAATTTGTATTCCCATCAACAATATATGTCCTCACCAACACTTGTTATTTTTCGTCTTTTTAATTCTAGCTATTCTGACAGATGTAAGGTGATATCTTATTGTGGTTTTCATTTGTATTTTCCTATTGGTGAGTGATATTGAGCATATTTTCTAATGTCTTTGGCCATTCATATGTCTTCTTTGGCAAAATGTCTGTTCATGTCCTCTGTCCATCCTTTAATAGTTTTATTTGTTTCTTTCTTTGGTGTTGAGTTATATAAGTTCTTTATATTTTTTGGATATTAATCCCTTTTTTGATATATCAGTTGCAGACATCTTTTTCCATTCAGATGATCTTTGACTTTTAATGACCTGTTTAATACACATAGATAATTATATTTAACATAAATATCAATATGACTGGGATTTGGTGTGTCATTTTACTATTTTTGGTTTATTCAATTTTATTTTGTTATTCTATTTCTACTTTCCTAGAAAAAGATTTCCAGTTGTATACTGGTTTTTTAAATATCTTAACTAAGATACAGCTGACATGCAGCACACATTAAAAGTGCACAATTTGGTTAGTTCTGACATATGAATAGATCTATGTAATCATAATTACACTCAAAACAATAAACATATCAACCCTCCCCCACATTTTTCTCTTTGTAAACCTTTTCTCTTATCCCCAAGCAACCACAGATCAGGATTGTTCAAGAGTAGCATTTTCTTTTCTTTTCTTTTTTAATGTTTTATTTATTTTTGAGACAGAAACACAGCATGAGTGGGGGAGGGGCAGACGGAGAGGGAGACAGAATCTGAAGCAGACTCCAGGCAAGGCTCTGAACTGCCAGTAAAGAGCCTGACACAGGGTTCAAACCCACAAACTGTGAGATCATGACCTGAGCCAAAGTCGGACACTTAACCGACCAAGCCACCAAGGCACCCCAAGAGCAGCACTTCCACATTTTGGTTTGGATAATGTCTTGTGCATGGTAGGTTATTTTGCAGCATCTCTGGCCTCTATCTCCTAGATACCTCTACCTGCTCAGAACTCATACCTTCTCATTACATTCACAATTGTTACCTACACATTTCTTACCCCAAATAATCAGGTTTTTTTTTAAATACTTTAATCATAAACAATAGATCAATATAAAAGACAGTCTGATATATCACATAAATGAGGAAAATCAAATAAATTTGCGTTCTGGGAACAATATCAATTATTAAGATACCTTTTCTATCTGTGAGAAACCCATAGTGTATATCCCTAAAGAATCCCAAACAATGATTTCATTTTATCCACAACTCAGATAGCCCAGACTTAGGTTGAGAAAATTCAGGCATAGTCCTATGATACATACTTACTAAAAAGACTTCAAAGCAGTGGGCACAAAAAGAATCTGTGAATAAACATATCATTTATAATGGCTTATGCATTAGCTTTTGTGCACGCATTTAGCTTTGCATTTTATATTTAAATAAAAACAAATCACAACTTTTTAGGAAAAAAAAGATTTGTTGAGTGGAAAAAAAAGAAGTTTCACTTAAAATCAAATTAGGAAGGGACGCCTGGGTGGCTCAGTTGGTTAAGTGTCTGACTTTAGCCTAGGTCATGATCTGGCCATTCCTGAGTTCAAGCTCTGTGTCAAGCTCTGTGCTGACAGCTCAAATTCTGGAGCCTTTCTTAGATTCTGTGTTTCCCTGTCTCCACCCCTCTCCTACTCATGCTCTGTCTCTGTCTCTCTCTCACTCAAAAGTGATAAACATACACAAAAAAATTAAAAAATGGAATTGGGAAGCTGAGAGGAAAAGCATTCAAACCCTACCACTCATGATCCCCAGAGAAGGAAGCTCACCCTGCATTCCCCGATAAGAAGACTACTTTATTATTCTATCAGGAGGAAGGATGGTTTTTTTTCTTGCTAAAAACCATCTCATCCAGGAAGAAACTGCCACAACTCAACAAATGAGAAACTGTCACCACCCTGAAATCTCATTTTCCTCCAAAGGACTTTTATTCAAAATAGCCCCGCCTAACTTCCTCCAATTATTTTTCTATGAAGTAATGTCCTTCTTTATTCTCTGGAGTTGCCTGTGTTTTCGAGATAGCTAGAATGTCCAAAACTCAATTCCTCTACTATTTCCAAATAAAACTATTTTGCTGATAAATAACTGGCTGTTATATTTTCAAGGCCACCAGAGTATTTTAGAAAGTCTAAGATGGGTTATGTTTCTTTTTCAAACACTATATATTCTCTAGTGCAAATTTTTAATATAATAAGTGTTCTAGATATTTAGTG
Source organism: Proteles cristata cristata (assembly GCA_017311185.1). NCBI lineage: Eukaryota > Metazoa > Chordata > Mammalia > Carnivora > Hyaenidae > Proteles > Proteles cristata. The sequence continues at coordinate 267,584 of JAESUZ010003798.1, read as the reverse complement.
ATGTGAAACAAACCCCTTATTTTTATCAACTATCAGAGTCTCAAGATTGACTGGGCTCTACTAATCTGTCATTGGTCAGAGTTCTCATTCAGACAGTGGCTGGAGCTGGAGTCATCTAGGAAGTTCCTTATTCACTGCTTGGTGTCTGGGTGTTTAGTTGGGAAACAGTTGGGAGTCTTTGAGACTCCTAAGGCACCTTACTCTGTGTGCTCTCCTTAGCCCTGCAGCCTCAGTATAACTGAACTTCTTATTATGGAAGCTGGAGAGTTCTTGAGATGTGTTACAAGAGAAACCAGCAGAAACTACATGCTTTTTTCTAACCGAGTCTCAGAAATCATCAGTCATCAGCACCACTTTCACCATATTCTAACCATTAAGGCAATCAAAGGAGGGGCATTATCAACTCCAACTCTATGAAGGGTATATCAAAGTACCAACAGGTAAATTTAAGTCCAAAGAACATGCAATAGGCCATTTTTGCTTACTTGAATTATAAATCTGTTAGGCAGCTATTTAGGCATGAGCGAGGAGAGATAAAGCAGATGCTGGCTACACCTGCAGAACCACCTCCAATCCCCCGCCCCCAGGGAGGGTTAGCAGCCACATCTTCAGAGCCGCCTACCTCTAAGAGCTAACAGAACAGGAGAGGCCTAGCCACAGAGCTGGCTCAAAAGCCACAGGGGCCTTTCAAAGCTGAGCATATGCACAAAGGTTGCAACTTGCCCTTAAGTATCTTTAAGGTCACAGCAAAAGCTCATTAGACACTCATATATATACATATACAATATGTAAATAAGTACTATTATAACAGAATGCATCATGGGTAGGCACATGCACAGAGGCCAAAATGTCATAGAACCTCCAGCTGTCATTCAAAAATGTCAATCAAAGCCAAATGGACATGTATATAAAACAGCTTAAAGGGATACAGCTAGAGCTTCGTGGTACCATTGCAAATCTTGTGCCGGCAATGGCCTACTTTCTCTCTTGAAAGGGTACCATACTAATCCACTCTATAAACTCTATTTCCCCATTCTGGTCTCAGGTCTTTCAATCTTTGGTTCATCTGGGACAAGAATGAGAGGCCCAGGAACAAACCTATTTCTTTATTTAAAATAACAAATGATAATTATTTCAATCCTGCCCTCATGAATTTATCACGGTTCTAAATCTTCAGTATACCTGATTGTCTTATTTAGAGGGTACTTCAACAGTTTTTCCATACCTGAGATATTAGTTACACCAAGCCTGTCCACTTGCATTCTGGTGTGCAATAATGAAACCTTAGATCACAAAGTTATTTCTCCCATTTGTAAGCAGGCATGTGCATGTAGAAGTCAATAGCAGGCCTCATTCATTTTCACCACTTTCATTTCTGCACTACGCATTCACCAGGCAATACACTTGATCATTAATTTGCACAAATCAAGAGACCTTCAAGAAAATGTGTTTGTAATATTACAATAATCTGCGGTATTTCGATTTTTCCACATTTCACATGATGGAAAATAATAATTACAAAGTCATTATCTCTTTCCAGAACAATAGTCTGGAGGAACAGGTGCATGTCATCTTGGTCTCAGTCTGGAGCTCATTTCAATCAGCTCAGGCGGGCTGCATTTTTAAAGACAGCACTATTAGTTGTCTCATTTCTTACAACCACTCTCTGCAATTCCCACATCTGTCAGAGTCCATATAAATAGCCCCCTAGAGGAAGCAGATGTTACAAAGTTATAATTTAGATGTTTGTTTTGACTTTTAGACAAAATCTGGACAGCAAACATCCTGCTCTGTTAAGTAGCACTATCAAATGCAAATGGTGGATGAATTTCTTTTATTAGTTTGTTACTGCTTTTGAAATGCTTACCTCCATAATTAGTACTAGGGAAAACATAATATTCTTAGAATGTTTAGCCTTTAAATAGATAGGGAAGGAGAGAGGAATAGAGGGAAGGAAGTAGTGGGTCAGGGAGGGATGGAGGGATGTGATAGATAGCTGATAGACATGATAGCTGGATAAAATAGATGAGATGAATTTAAATAGATATTAATATATCTGAAAGCCAAGTGTGAATTGAATGATAATTATATAATAATGGTTAATTGATTTAACAATATACATAAATATTTGATTTACCCAGAACGTATTACACCATTCATAATATTTTAATCAAAATAAAAATATTAGGTATTGATTACTGAAGGAAGAAGATAGACTTCTGCAAAATGTTAAATTAAGTTTTTGGTTTTAATTTTATTTTGATTTTTACTTTGTTTATACAGCTTCTGTAAGTCTATACCTATTATTTCTAAAGAAATAATGGCAGGCTAGGAAGCTTATTAATTTTCACACTGTACAATCTTCTATTTTTTAAGTTTATTTATTTATTTTAAGAAAGAGAGCAAGCATGAGCAGGGGCGGAGAAAAGCTAGAGTAAGGGAGGGAATCCCAAGCAGGCTACATACTGTCAAGCTCCTTCCCACAAACCATGAGATCATGTCCTGAGCTGAAATCAAGAGTTAGCTATTCAACAAACTTGAACCACCCAGGTAGAATTTTCATTTCACAGCTTATATATTAATTTACAAAATATAAAAAAGTAAGAAAACTAAATTTAATTTTTACTTTGATATATCAGTAGACACATATTCTGCTTAATCCTTAGCAGATATCCTATGATGGTGATGTTAATGATGATTACAAAAGGAAGACACAGAACACAATAAATAAACAAAGATTAGGATATGCCTTTTGCTGTAAAAAGAATTTTTTTTTTCTGAAGTGATTTTGGTGTATCAGTATCCAAAAGTAAATTTTTCGCTATTTTGGAATTCCAAAACACAAGTTTATTCTGCTTTTATAATATTAGCCCTACTATAAATGCAATGAAAATATTAAAGCTACAGTGAATTGTCTATGTATTCTTCTTGTCTTCCTAAGTAGAAAAATAAAACTTATTTTTTTCTACTAAATTTATAGAAGATGGCATGATTTTTTTCTACAGTGAATGAAATTACTTCATTTTCTTAATTCTTCTAAGCTAGGTTAAATGTTATTCTATCACATAAAAATAAAAAAATCTCATCCTCTTTGCCTGTAAGTGAATATGAAACTTTATAAAACTATTTGTGATTTTGTCAGTTACTAAAAAAGGAATAAAAATTATAAAGTATTTCATATTTCTACGATACAAACCAAATCTTATGCACATGTACGTTATGTCATATATTCAATTGATTTTGAAAAATTTTTAAAACAGGGGTTACATTTTAATAACACAAATTTGCAGGATGTTATCAATAATTGTTAAGTTCTTTGTTTCTCCCAAATCATTAATATGATCATGATATAAATATGATACTTAAAATAATGACTTATATTGTTATGTCCGAATCTTGAGTCCCCAGAGACCTCCAAGAAGCCGGCACCGATGCAAGAACAAAAGGGTCTTAATTACAAGCTCGAGCAGGGACTCACCCGTCTACCCACCCAGCAGCAGCAAAGTGAAGCCCCGACCAGTGGCAAGCAGGGTTTTTATGGGCGAAGGGCGGGGGTGTTACCGTGCACACGTTGGACGTTTTGCATCATTACATAAGCACCAGTCATAATTGTACAATGCCCATAGTAACAGCATAGTAACAGTTGTGACCATTCAGTATCTGCAAGGCATCCGTTACATTTGGCGGGACCCAATCATGATCTTTGAGAGTCTTTTAAAATGACCAATTATGAGGTGGGCTCAGAGAATCTATGCGGGGCTTCTGCAAGCAGTGATTGATTGGCAAGTTTGTACAAAGTAACTACCTGCAGTTCCCAGCCCTGACTCGTCTCCAATACTACAGGAATGTTACACATTTCTTTTGATTGGCAGATCGGAGGGCGGTCCGAGGGTGGCTTCAGCTGAGGCTTCTCCTGGAACTGGGACTACGTGCAGCCTGAGGTTGTTTCTAGCTTGTAATAAAGACCCTTTTGTTCGTACATCAGTGCTGGCTCCTTGAAGGTCTCTGGGGGACTAGCGATTCAGCATAACATTTGGTGCGTTGGCCAGGAACCCCAAAACCCCCAAGATCCCCAATCGGAAGGGTCAATCCACCAGTAAGAAACTGTTTGTCTCTGTTTGTCTAGTCTGTCAATTCTATGTTCTGTGTTCTGGTGATCCCGGGTAAAGTTGTTTCTGGAGGTGGTCAGTTACAGTCAGGTGGACGTGCCACGGGACCATGACCACGGGGGATCCTGTCTGAAGACGTTCCAGGCCTCCATTGGGGTTCGAGGCCCCATTGGTAACAGGGTTCAGGGCCCCTCCAGCAGGGGGTTCGAGACCCCTATCTGTGGAGGGGACCCTGAGCCCCTATCTGTGGAGGGGACTCGGCGCCCCTATCGGTGGAGGGAACCCCTATCTGTGGAGGGGACCCTGAGCCCCTATCTGTGGAGGGGACTCGGCACCCCTATCGGTGGAGGGACTCGGCACCCCTATTGGTGGAAGGGATTCAGTGCCCCTGACTTCGAAGGAACTGTGCGTCTCACTTTTCTGATTGCCCCTCTCTTAGGTGGAACTTGGTAAAAGGCAGAGCGAGTTGCCACCAGGAAACTGATGTCTCACTTTTCTGATTGCCCGTCTCTTAGGTACAACTTGGTAAAACCGGCCCGGTATCTCACTTTTCTGTTGTCTAGCCTTCTGTGTCTGTGTCTCTCTGTGACTGTCAATTTTCTCTGTTGGTGTTCACCACCTTGTGACTGAGACTGACGCTATGGGACAGACTTCATCCAAACCCTTAGACTTAATGCTAGCCCATTTTGGAGAGGTTAAAAAACGAGCTCATAACCTCTTGGTGATTATCAGGAAAGGTTCATTCCGAACTTACTGCAGCTCAGAGTGGCCTACTCTTAATGTAGGATGGCCACCAGAAGGGACTTTTGACCGCCATACTATTCAGAAGGTCGAGGATCAGGTTTTCCAACCCCGAACAGGGCGTCCAGACCAAATCCCGTTCATTGAGGTTTGGGCCGATCTGGTTGATGACCCACCCCCTTGGATTCAAAGTTTCTTGCTTCCACAGAGAGTTGAGGTCCTGGCAGTAGCTGAAAAGCACCCGCCCTCCTGAGCCTCGGAGATGCCGAAAAAGAAACCAAACCCTCTGCGCTGCTGTACCCTATCTTACAGAGTGGAACAGAGGAAGAATTAATTTTTCCCCCTCCTTATCTAACCCCTCCACAGGGCCCAGCAGGAGGCGCAGGGGCACCACCCGAATCGCTGCCACCCCCTGCCCCACCGGACCCAGCGGCCCTGAGGTCGGCGGAAATGGGCCCCGCCCAAGGGACCCGAAGCCACCGTGGAATGATGCCTGAGGGACAGGACTCTTCTGTCCTGCCCCTGAGGGCCACGGGCCCCCCTGATGAGAGGGGCAACCAGCCCCACCATTACTGGCCCTTTGCAACAAGCAATCTGTACAATTGGAGGTCCCAGAATGCGCCATTCTCGGAGAATCCCCGTGCCCTTATTAACCTATTAGAAACTGTTCTGTTCATGGGGCTCCTGGGTGGCTTAGTCGGTTGAGCGTCCGACTTTCGCTTAGGTCATGATCTCGCTGTTCGTGGGTTCGAGCCCCGCGTCGGGCTCTGTGCTGACTGCCAGCTCAGAGCCTGGAGCCTGTTTCAGTCTGTCACTCCCTCTCTCTCTGACCCTCCCCTGCTCACGTTGTCTCTCTCTCTCTCTCTCTCCTAGAAATAAATAAATAAAAAAAAAAAAAAAAGAAAGAAACTGTTCTGTTCACTCATCAGCCCACCTGGGATGATTGCCAGCAATTGTTGCAGATATTGTTCACTACTGAGGAGCGGGAAAGAATCCAGTCGGAAGCCAGGAGATTGGTTCCTGGGCCCACTGGAGTTCCCACTACTGACCAGGCTCGAATTGACACTGGGTTTCCCATGGCACGGCCAGATTGGGACTACAACACGGCTGAAGGTGAGGACAGTCTCTTGGTCTACCGCCAGACTCTGTTGGCAGGTCTCAAGGCTGCGGCTCACAAGCCTACTAACAAGGCTAAGGTATGATGTCAGTCAGGGACCCGAGGAAAGCCCCGCGGCATTCCTTGAGAGAATAATGGAGGCATTCTGCCAGTACACCCCTATGGATCCTGAGGCCCCAGCAAACCTAGCTGTGGTGGCCATGGCTTTTATCAATCAGTCTGCTCCCAACATTTGGAGAAAATTTCAGAAATTAGAACGTCTAGGAGAAAAGAGCCTCCAAGATCTAGTGGCAGAAAGGGTAAATAGCAACAGGGAAAGTGTAGAGGACAAACGGATAAGAGCTGAGAGGAGACAAAACCAGGGCTTGGCCGAGATCCTACTCGCGGCAACTGCAGAATCAGAGGACTGGAGAAGACGCCTTAGGCAGTTGGCTTTAGGAGAAAAAGGTAAGGAAAACTCCCAATGGGTTGGAGGACACCCCTGCCTGGGCAAAAATCAGTGTGCCTACTGCCAAGAAGAGGGACATTGGTCTAGAGAATGTCCCAGAAGGAAAAAATCTAACACTCCCATTCTAGTAATGGGAGATGATAGTGACTAGGGGAGACAGGGCTAGGCACCCCTCCCTGAACCCAGGGTAACCCTAAAAGTGGAGGGGAAGTCCACCGAGTTCTTAGTGGACACTGGGGTTCAACATTCTGTGCTCCAGCAACCAGCTGGCCTCCTGTCAAACAAGACATCATGGGTCCAGGGGGCCACAGGGATGAAGCAGTATCCATGGACTACCAGAAGAATGGTGGACCTTGGTGTGGGCTGGGTATCCCACTCCTTTATGGTCATCCCAGACTGCCCTTGCTAGGCCCAAATCTGCTGACCAAGCTGGGAGCTCAGATTCATTTTTCGGCTGAAGGGACTAGGGTATTAGACCAGGCTGGGCAGCCAATACATGTACTCACTTTGGGGCTGATGGACGGATATTGCCTGCATGAGGCGCCACTGACACCAGATGCAAGGATCCAACCTTGGCTCCAGCAGTTCCCATCAGCGTGGGCTGAGACTGGAGGCATGGGGTTAACAAAGCATAGGCCCGCGGTGCTCATGGACCTGAAGCCTGGGGCAGACCCGGCCCGGATCCGCCAATACCCCATGTCCCTGGGATCCAAAAAGGGCAACAACCTAGCAGACCAAGCAGCCAAGCAAGCTGCTCTTAGGGCCAATCATACCCTGGCCGTTACCCTGGTTGACCCTGGAGACCCTACTCTCCCTAAAGTCCCCGAATATAGCAAAGAAGGTTTACAATGGATCAAAAAGCTGCCTATGACCAAATACCTAGAAGGATGGTATAAATTGGCAGATGACAAACTCATCCTCCCTGAAGATCTAGGGATGAGAGCCCTGATCAAGATACACCGTGCCTCCCATATGGGAATCAAAAGAATGCAAGATGTAGTTCGCCATGCTAAGATAAAAATCAGAGATGCTAACTCTAAGATTGGACAGATTGTGGCCAATTGCAAGGCATGCTGACTCACTAACACCATGAAAAATCCTTACATCCGGTACCTGCCTGAGAGGAAGACGACCCGGAGCCTACTGAGAGACAGACTTCGCTGAGGTAAAATCAGGACTATATGGGTACAAATATCTACTAGTGTTTATAGATACTTTTCCAGGATGGACTGAGGCATATCCCACCAAACACGAGACTGCACAGGTGGTGGCAAAGAAACTGCTAGAAGACATCTTACCAAGGTATGGATTTCCTCAGATGATAGGTTCAGATAATGGACCGGCTTTTGTGTCCAAGGTAAATCAGAGCCTAGCCACGACCCTGGGGATTGATTGAAAATTATACTGTGCATACAGACCACAGAGTTCAGGACAGGTGGAAAAAATGAATAGAACCCTAAAAGAGACCTTAACTAAATTGACCTTGGAGACTGGTGGAGACTGGGTGGCTCTCCTTCCCTTTGCACTCTATGGGGTGCGCAACTCCTCCTACCAGATAGAATGAACTCCTTTTGAAAACATGTCTGGCCTATCCAAATAGAATGCATGATTACTAAACATAAGTTTGAGTTTTCAGCTTCCTGTTGTAAAGAAAGTAAGAATATTTGGACCTTTGAAAAACATGGTTTATGCTTAATTGGTTTCTGAATTTACCACCTCTCAATTGGTTACTAAGTCCTCAATTGGAGGCTAAGGTATCCTAAATTAAAATTCTGCTAAGTGTACTTAAGACTGATGGAAAATAAGGAAAGAAACCCTGTACATAAGAAACTCAGAGATACATAAAAAGATGTAAAAAATGGAAATACATTTTTGTTGAGGGTAAAAGAGAGTAATTTTGTCCTAAATAAGACTGGTTGTTTAGAGAGAAATGGTTTTGGGACAAAGTTTAAAGGCAAAAGAAAGGTGTAGAAGGTCCGTGAAGGGAAATCTTTGAAAAGGTATTTTATGTGTGCTCAGGATATACTAAGGTTGAGATCTGTAATCCTATTTAGGATGCACTTTATAACTTCCTAAGGTTTTAACAAACTTCCCAGGATTTGAATAATAAAAAAGGTCATTTGGCCAATTAGCCCCTTTTTATTTGAGATGCTAAGTTACTTGGAAAAGCACTGTGTACAACAGTAAGCCTTAGGTTGTATTGCATGGGTAAATGCTATAACTGCTCAAATATATATGCAAATCCCAAAGTTTTAATGTTTTGGTACAGGGTTATCACATAATATTCTGATTACTTAAAATATTATATGTCACAAAAATAACTGAATTTCTCTGTCAATTGCATTATACTGGAACTCTCATCAAATAGTTAACAATGTCCATCTGAGATTTTGTCATTTAAATAGATTGCTTGCCTTCGTGTAAGAACGTCTGGGGGCAATACAACCCATAATACTTAGGTCCCAGTACCACCACCCTAATGATGGGGACCCAACAGAAGACCCATGATTGGGCCTTCAAATACACAAGAGAAGGGGGAAATGAGGAGCCTGAAGTTAAGTCCTCCATTAGAAACAACCTCAGGCTGCACGTAGTCCCAGTTCCAGGAGAAGCCTCAGCTAAAGCCACCCTCGGACCGCGCTCGGATCTGCCAATCAAAAGAAATGTATAACATTCCTGTAGTCTTGGAGACGAGTCAGGGCTGGGAACTGCAGGTAGTTACTTTGTACAAACTTGCCAATCAATCACTGCTTGCAGAAGCCCCACGTAGATTCTCTGAGCCCACCTCATAATTGGTCATTTTAAAGGACTCTTTGGGGCGCCTGGGTGGCTTAGTTGGTTAAGCGTCTGACTTTCGCTTAGGTGATGATCTCGCGGTTCGTGGGTTCGAGCCCCGCGTCGGGCTCTGTGCTGGCTGCCAGCTCAGAGCCTGGAGCCTGTTTCAGTCTGTGACTCCCTCTCTCTCTGACCCTCCCCTGCTCACGCTGTCTCTCTCTCTCTCCTAGAAATAAAAAAATAAAAAATAAAAGACTCTCAAAGGTCATGATTGGGTCCCGCCAAATGTAACGGATGCCTTGCAGATACTGAATGGTCACAACTGTTACTATGCTGTTACTATGGGCATTGTACAATTATGACTGGTGCTTATGTAATGATGCAAAACGTCCAACTTGTGCACGGTAACACCCCCGCCCTTCCCCCATAAAAACCCTGCTTGCCACTGGTCAGGGCTTCACTTTGCTGCTGCTGGGCCGGTAGACGGGTGAGCCCCTGCTCGAGCTTGTAATAAAGACCCTTTTGTTCTTGCATTGGTGCTGGCTCCTTGGAGGTCTCTGGGGACTCGCGATTCGGGCATAACAAAAACGGGTGCCTGGGTCTCAGTTGGTTAAGTATCTGTCTTCGGCTCAGGCCATGATCTCATAATTCATGGGTTTGAGTCCCGTGTTGGGGCCTGTACTGATAGTTCAGAGCCTGGAGCCTGCCTTAGATTCTGTTTCCCTCTCTCTCTGCCCCTCCCCTACTTGTGCTCTGTCTCTCAAAAATGAATAAATGGTAAAAAAAAAAAAAAATAAGTAAAATAAAATTTGAAGAGATTTTTAAGATTATATGAGAAAACATCAACAGTATTGTGTTGAAGCCACACTAAGACAAGACCGTAATAAGTAACCATTATATAATAATTTTAAATAAATAATAGTGTTGAGGTTGCCTGGGTGGCTCAGTCAGTTAAGCCTCTGACTCTTGATTTCGGTTCATGTCATTATCTTGGGGTTCGTGAGTTTAAGCACCACTGTCTGGAATTCTCTCTTTCTCCTTCTCCTTCTCTTTTTGTCCCTTCCACCCCCACAAAAATAAATCAATAAAATAAACCTAAAAAAAATAGTGTCTAATGTTTTTCATAGTAACGTACTTTCCTAAATTCTAAAAGCTATTGCCATAATATTGTTCATAATATCCTCATATTACCTGCTTCATTTCTACTGCTTTTCAAAAATATTTATTTTCTTTAGAGAGTGAGAGGGAGAGAGAGAGAGCACAGGGAAAAACAGAGAGAGGGAGAGACTGAATCACAAGCAAGGCTCCATGCTGCCTACCCAGAGCCCCACCATGGAACTCAAGGTCATAAAACCAGGAGATCATGACCTGAGACGAAATCAAGCCAGTCGCTTAACCGACTGAACCACCCAGGTGGTTTTTATGTTTTGTTTCCTTGTTTTTATGTATTATTTCCCATTCCTGGTATAGTTTACTTGTCATTCTTTCTTTAAAGTAATTACCGCATTTCATAACTTTTTTTTTTTTTAATGTATTTCTGGGTCGCCTGGGTGTCTTAGTTGGTTAAGCGTCCAACTTTCACTTAGGTCATGATCTTGAGGTTCGTGGGTTCAAGCCCCACGTCGGGCTCTGTGCTGACTGCCAACTCCGAGCCTGGAGCCTGTTTCAGTTTGTGACTCCCTCTCTCTCTGACCCTTCCCTGCTCACTCTGTCTCTCTCTCTCTCCTAGAAATATATAAAAATATTTTTTAAAATGCGTGCATATTCTAAAAAAATATATATATATATATATTTCTTACAATACAAATAAATTATTTTTGGAATAAATGAGGAATGTGTAATTCATGGTATGTATCACAGTAAGTAGCCGTCTCATTCAGTATTTTGCTGCTCACATAATATATTATGCAATCATTACAATCTGATTTAATAATCATAAATATATTAACAGTATGACAACCAGAATCCTAGTGTATATATATCTTTTTAATATTCACATCTCCAATTCATTTCTTTTATTACCTACATTTTATAATTAAAATTATAACATTACAGGGCACCTTGGGCATCTCAGTTGGTTAAGTCTGAATATTGATCCTGGCTCAGGTCATGATCTCATAATTTGTGAGATCACATCGAGCCCTGCATCAGGCTCTGTGCAAATAGTTGGGAGCCTGCTTTGGGTTCTGTGTCTCCCTTTCTCTCTGCCCCTCCCCCGCTCAAGTTGTTTCTTTCAAAATAAATACATAAACTTTAATTTGTTTAATGTTTATTTACTTTTGAGAGAAAAAAACAGAGAGATAGGTTGTGAGGCAGGGAGGGGCAGAGAGAGAGGAAGACATAGAATCCAAAGTAGGCTCCAGGCTCCACACCCTCAGCACAGGTCCTGACACAGGGCACAAACTTACGAACCATAAGATCATGACCTGAGGTGAAGTAGGATGCTTAACTGAAGGAGTCACCCAGATGCCCCTAAATAAATAAACTTTAAAAAATAAAATAAAATTAGAACATTAAATTAAGTCAGTGTGGTTAAGACACTGAACTCATATTTAAAAATTGCCATTATATTGCTCTATTTCTATTTCTGGCAGTATTTTATAAAAGTTTTAACACTCATTCAATAATGTTAATTTTTAAATAGCTGTCCAGATTTGATAAAGTATGCTATATAATTTTTCTTTCTGTACAGTATTTTCAAGAACTTATTAAACACTTGAAATCCTCATTTGTTGAATGAATTCTTGTTATATTTCACCTTATTATTCTAAGGAATTCACATTTGTGAATTATTGTTCTATTCACAATATTGTTCTATTCAATAATTCTAGAATTATTATTCTATTCACCTTATTATTCTAAGGAATTCACATTTGTCTTATTTATCTGCTTTTGAAATCCTTTTTTTGTTTGTTTGTTTATTTTTTGAGAGAAACAACATGAAGGGAGGAGGGGCAGAAAGAGGAGGAGAGAGAGAATCCCAAGCAGGCCCTACACATTCAGTGTGGAACCTGATGTAGGGCAAAAATCCATGAACCATGAGACTATGGGCTGAGCCTAAACCAGGAGTCAGCCACTCAACCAACTGAGCCACCCAGGGCCCTTGAAATCCGTATGTATATCATTAGTATTAGTACTCTGGTTGACATAATAATTATTATAAAATTTCATTACCTATTTTGTGGTAGGAACCCCTCCCTAAGGAGAAAGAAAAAATTGAAGAAGAGAGAAGACTCCAAGGTCACCTAGGTATGAGTCCAGCTGCCTACATCCCCCATGTTCTTGTAAACTGAAACAACTTAATCAGACTACAGGTTTATGTGTATTACCATATATGGGATACAAAGAAATAGAAAATGCATAAAAACCCTATGCCATATGATGCGGGCTGCTCAGTTCTTTTGGGTACGAACCCAACTGAGCGGTGCCGGCAAAATAAAGTTGCTTCCTGGAAAGAAAAGTCTCGGTGTCACGACTCTCTGAGCGAGAATCCTGGAACATTACCTGGGGGCCTCGCCCGGGATTCGGAGATGGTCCATTGCCACCTCCCTTGCCACCGGGGTACTAGCCTCAGAGCGCCAGGAGAAGCGACCTCACCTGGCGCCAGCGGACCTCTTGATCCGTAGGGGACAAGCCTATCCCGGCGAGCCGGGGTGAGGGCCCTGTGTGCGCTAACGGAACCCGAGGCCCAGGCACCTGCTTAAGGAGCGCCGCCCATCTGACTGGTAAGAACCCGGGTTCGTTTTGGTAGACCTGCCCCTAAGAGGCAGAAGGGGAGCCTGATCACCTCCCAGAGTTGCACTAGTAAGTCCACAAGGGAAGAGGAACGAAGCTGCAACTCTAAGGCCTGGATGTAGGGTGATGGGCTGGAGTCGTTGTGTGAATGTGTGTGACTGAGACGGACAACGGGAAGGTTCTGACCTGACCAAGGGCCGAAGCGAGTGTTGAGTCCCGATCCGCGGTTCCGTGGTGACCTCATACGGCTTAAGGCGGTGTCAGACTTCCTCGGGAGTCTGATCCAGGTCAGGGATTGAAACTGAACCCGCCAATGCTAAGAGGAGCCTGAAATATCTCCAAGAGGAGAGTGGCTGGAAACAGACAAAGCGAGTGTGCATCCTTTCCAAACTGGTCCCCCTCCTTCCCTGGTCTTCCCCTTCTTGTGCGTGAAAGTCATCTGTTAGGGGGAGGAAATGGGTGGAAAGCAGAGTAAACCGACTCCCCTTGAGTGTATGTTGAGGAATTTCTAAAAGGGATATTCAGGAAATTATGGTGTAAAATTAACTCCTGAAAAGCTCCGGACATTCTGTGAAATTGACTGGCCATCTTTTGGGGTGGGCTGGCCCTCTGAGGGCTCACTTGATAAAGAACTAGTTGGCCGGGTGTTCAGAGTCATTGCAGGGGACCCAGGCCACCCTGACCAATTTCCTTATATTGACTGTTGGCAACACCTGGTCCTGTCCCGGCCTCCTTGGCTAAAAGTCTGTACTGAAGAGAGCTGTAAAGTAATCCTGGCTCGCCTCACAGCTTCCTCCAAATACCGGCCAGAGGTTAAAAAGCCCATACAATAAGGAGAACCTGAAGAAACCCCGCCACCATATGTCCCACTGCACCCCTCCCTGCCACTTGTGCCTCCAGCAGCCCTAACTGCAGAAGCCTCATCAGAGTCTGCCCCCAGCCCCAAAGCCTTACCACCCCTCACACCACCGACCTCCCCAAGTGTGACTGACTCACCCGAACTACCAGTCTTAACCCCCCATACACCTCCTGAACGGCGGCGACCAGAGAATCAGGCCAATAAAGACTGCCCTTCCCTACGGCCGCACCGAGGAGCCCAACAGATGCCGCTGAGGGAAATTAGGAGTCCTATCTATTATGATCAGGAAGGCCAGATCCAAGGAGGCCAGCGTATTTACATGTACCAGCCCTTTACCACTACGGATCTCCTGAATTGGAAGCACCATACCCCCTCCTATACGGAGAAGCCCCAAGCTATGATTGACTTAATGCAGTCCAAAATTCAAACCCACAAACCCACCTGAACAGACTGCCGCCAACTTCTTTTAACTTTCTTCAATACAGAGGAGCGTTACCGAATTAATCAGGCAGCTACAAAATGGTTAGAGGAAAATGCTCCAGCTGGGACACTAGACCCCCAAGCTTATGCACGGGCTCACTTCCCGGGGGAGGACCCCAAATGGGAGCCAAATGACTTAAGTATAGATGGAGGGCTTACAAGGATTGAACAATATCAAGAAGCTCTTCTAAATGGTGTAAAGAACGGGGGGGAAAAGGCCATAAATATGAGTAAAACATCAGAAGTGCTCCAAGGGCCAGAGGAAAGCCCAAGCCAATTCTATGAGAGATTATGGGAGGCATTCCGTCTCTATACTCCCTTTGATCCAGAAGTGCCAGCCAACCAGAGGATGATTAATGCAGCTTCCGTAGGCCAGGCCCAGAGAGATATTCGGCGCAAGCTGCAAAAACTAGAAGGTTTCACTGTCATGAACATCAGTCAGTTGCTAGAAGTAGCAACCCAGGTGTTCATTAACCGTGACCAGGCAGCACAGAAGGAAGAACGCCGAAAGATGCAAAAACAGGCAGATTTATTAGCTGCCGCTTTGGCGGAGCAATCAAGACACCCCCAGAAGAAAGCCCTGCAGGGAAAGGGCCAAATCCAGACAGGAGAGCAGCGGGGAGGGGGGTCTCACTCTAGATCGAAACTAGGCTGGAATCAATGTGCAGTGTACCGTCAGGAGGGCCACTGGAAAGGTGAGTGCCCCCAGCGACCAGATGATTCTTAGCAAGGTCCTAAGCAGAAAAAAAGGGGCCATGTGATCTAGGGCTGGTACCAACTTGCCCCGCAGCCTCATAGGGCCCCTGAGAATGATTTTGTGGGGCTAGCCGCCATGGAGGACTATGAGGAGGACTAGGACAGACCGGGCTCTATTTTGCTAGGCCCCCGGGAGCCCATGGTCAGAATGAAGGTGGGGGGCTGACCTATTGACTTTATGGTAGATACTTGAGCACAACACTCAGCAGTAACCCAACCTGTGGGCCCTCTCTCACGGAGACAAGCCACCATTGTGGGGGCCACAGGCGATCAGATACGTCGTCCCTTCCTGTTACCTCGACGATGCAGTTTAGGTGGCCATGAAGTCATCCATGAATTTCTGTACCTCCCTGACTGCCCTAATGGGCCGTTACCTACTAGGAAAACTACAGGCCCAGATCACTTTCAACTCCCAGGGACAGACTGCTCTGACCCAACGAAAACCAGAGGCAAAAATTATGACTCTCACCATTCCCCAGGGAGAGGAATGGTGTCTCTATAGCTTCAAGGAAAAACCGCAATTGGTGCCTGTGCTTCCTTTTAAGGTCCCAGGGGTGTGGGCTGAAGATAACCCACCAGGACTGGCACGAAACATACCCCCTGTGGTTGTTGAACTAAAGCTTGGGGCAGAGCCCACCCGCCAGAGACAGTACTTCATCCCTCGCAAGGCACAGGTCGGGATCCAAAAGCACCTGGAAAGACTTTTAAAGTATGGGATCCTCAGGCTGTGTCAGTCGCCCTGGAACACACCCCTCTTGCCTGTTCAAAAACCAGGCACAGATGATTACCGGCCAGTTCAGGACCTGAGAGTAGTAAACCAGGTGACTGTCGCCATACACCCAGTGGTCCCGAACCCCTATACACTTTTGGGGCTCATTCCTGCTGAAGCCACTTTCTTCACCTGTTTGGACCTTAAGGATGCCTTTTTCTGCATCCGCCTGGCCCCTCAGAGCCGATTGATTTTTGCCTTCCAATGGGAAGACCCTAAAAATGGTGACAGGGGCCAATTAACCTGGACTAGGTTACCTCAAGGGTTCAAAAACTCCCCAACCATTTTTGGCACTGCATTAGTCTCTGACTTAGAAACCTTCCCAGCAGATCAATATGACTGTGTCCTGCTTCAGTATGTGGATGACTTGCTATTAGCTGGGAAGTCCCGGGGGGGTTGCATGGAAGGGATGCGGCAGCTCCTTACCCTCCTATGGAAAGCCGGCTACAAGGTCTCAAGAGAAAAGGCCCAGATCTGTCAAGAAAGGGTTAAATATCTTGGCTTCCACTTATCTCAGGGGCAACGTCAGCTCGGCCCAGAAAGAAAGTCAGCTGGCCCAGAGAGAAAGCAGGCCGTTTGCTCTATCCCAACTCCCACAACCCGTCGCCAGGTTCGAGAGTTTCTCGGGGCTGCAGGTTACTGTAGGATCTGGATACCTAACTTTTCAGTCCTGGCAAAACCCCTCTATGAGGCTACAAAGGGGGGAGAAAGGGAACCCCTGATATGGGAGTCAGTACAGCAAAAGGCTTTCGAGGAACTAAAGCGTGCACTTACTAATGCGCCTGATTTAGGGCTCCCGGACATGCCGAGCCCTTCTTTCTGTATGTCCGTGAGCGCACTGGTATTGCAGTGGGAGTACTGACTCAGATGTTGGGATCATGGCATCGCCCGGTAGCGTATCTCTCCAAGCAACTTGACTCTGTGGCCCAAGGCTGGCCCCCCTGCCTATGGGCACTAGCAGCCACAGCCCTTTTAGTGTCTGAGGCTGACAAGTTAACTATGGGACAGGAATTAACACTTTGAGTGCCACATTCGGTATTAACATTAATGGAATACAAAGGACAATACTGGCTCACCAATGCCAGGATGGTCAGGTATCAGGGAATGCTATGTGAGAATCCGCACATTCACCTAGAAATAGTACGGACCCTGAACCCTGCAACTCTATTACCTGTCGGGCCAGGCCAGCCAGACCATGACTGCATTGAAGTCATGGACGAGGTGTTCTCCAGCAGACCAGACTTGTGGGACCAGCCTCTCAAAGACCCTGATGCTGAATATTTCACTGATGGTAGCAGTTTTATAGAAAGGGAGGAACGTCTTGCAGGATATTCCGTGGTGACTCTAAACTCTGTCATTGAAGCAGAGGCCCTGCCGAAGGGGACTTCAGCACAAAAGGCAGCTAATTGCTTTAACCCGAGCCCTCCAACTGGTGGCAGAGATACGTGTTAATATATACACAGACTCTAAATACGCCTTCACCACTCTCCACGTACATGGGGCCTTATATAAGGAGAAGGGTCTAATAAACTCAGGAGGAAAGGACATAAAATATGGTAAGGAGATCCTTGAACTCTTAGATGTCGTATGGGCCCCTAAAAGTGTGGCAGTCATGCATTGCCGGGGACATCAAAGGGGGGACACCACGGCTGCACTGGGAAACCGAAAGGCTGACCAAGAGGCAAAGCTAGCAGCTTCCAAAGGAGCCATAAAATCAGCGGCTTTAACTGCTGCACTGTTCCCTAACCCACTGACAGAGTGGGACCCTAATTACTCACACCATGAAAGTACTTGGTTTAAGACTGAGAGTGGCAACTACCTCCCAGGTGGATGGTGGAAATTTGAAGATGGCCGAATAGCAATTCCTGAGGCCTTAGCTCCAGCCTCTGTTAAGCAGTTCCATCAGGAAACTCACATCGGCCGGACAGCCCTTGAAAGAATGTTAAGCCGGTATTTTTACATCCCCCGGCTCTCCAGCATAGCCCGAGCGGTATGTGAGCAATGTGAAACCTGCGCCCGAAACAACCCACGTCAGGGGCCCAAGGCCGCCCCTGGAGTACAGAGCGTTGGGGGAGCCCCCTTTGAAAATGTGACGATGGACTTCACGGAACTCCCCCGGGTTCGGGGATGTAAATACCTGTTGGTGTTTGTATGTACTTTCTCAGGCTGGGTGGAAGCTTTCCCTACCAGAACAGAAAAGGCACATGAAGTGGCCCGACTCCTTCTCAAGGAAATTATCCAACGATTTGGGATCCCTATCACTATGGGTTCAGATAACCGGCTAGTGTTCGTGGCTGAGGTGGTGCAGCTGGTGGCAAAGGGGCTAAAGCTAACCTGGAAGTGACACACGGCACCCCGACCCCGGAGCTCCGGAAAGGTGGGACGAATGAACAGAACCTTGAAGCTGCAATTAAGTAAACTGTGCCAGGAGACCCACCTGCACTGGGACCAGGTGTCGGCCAATAGCCTTGTTAAGAATCAGGTGCAGCCCCAATAAGCAAACGGGGCTTTCCTCTTATGAAATCCTTTATGGGTGCCCTCCCCTAATTGTTAAGGGGATAAGGGGAGATTTAAATGAGATAGGCAATTTAACCCTAAGGCAGCAGATGCAGGCTCTGGGCTCTACTCTAGCCACTTTACACCAATGGGTTAAAGAACGATTGCCTGTGAGTCTGACCAAAGATACTCACTCCTTTGAGCCAGGAGATGCTGTATGGGTTAAAGAGTGGAATGTCCAACCACTCAAACCCCTTTGGAGGGGCCCGTTTACTGTCATTTTGTCCACCCCTACTGCAGTAAAAGTAGCCGAGGTGGGTCCCTGGATTCACCACAGCAGAGTGAAGCCGGCATCCGGGGACTGGGAGTGCATTCCTGATCTGTCCACGCTGTGTAAGCTGACCATACGGAAGAAGCGAACTGCCACGGCGGAGACTCCAACGGGAGACTACAGCCCTGCTTTAGTCACTCCGGAAGCTGACTAATCTACCACGGCAGAAGCTTGAGGAATCGCCAGTCCGAAGAAATAAATAAACTGTCCTTATTTCTTACGTCTGCCTCTTACTGTAATGCACTGTCACCCCTTGTCTCTCACTAGTATTGCAATTTTTGCTTTCCTTCTTGCTATTGGATTGGCGGAGGTTGCCCCAGCCAGCTGGAAATGTGGTGAAAGTTTTCTGTTAGCACTCACTTTTCTCTTGTGGGTAGGATGTTTTGTTGGTATTAGTTGTTTTTAATTTGGACTCCGCTTGCAAACCCGAATCTCTCATCATGCGGTCCGTGCATTCGCATAACCAGGTCAGGCCAAGGAACCACCTGGACCTTATTGTACCATACCCATTTCTCATGCCAGGGAAAAGTCCAAGGGACATGCATACATAACAAGACCACCTATTCCGTCTGCCATTGGGGAAGTCAATACACTTGCTTTGACCCACAGTACTCCCCAAATGAAGATTGGTTAGAAGTCTGATCTTACCAGGAAGAGGGGGCCTTAATTAGCCGGACACGAATCACAAACCCCAAACGTCCAGTGTCAGTACTGTTTGATGTGTGTGCGGTTATTGGTCTAGGCCCAGAAGCATCCGTTATACGGAAAAAACGGGCACTTGTCATGGAGGGTCCAAAAACTCTTGATATAACATGTGGAGGCTTAGATTGGGAGCGAAAATATCGCCTCAATGACAAATACATGTGTGAGGAAAATGGTTTATGTGCCTATACACCTGAGTTTCTATGTCCTAGTTGGAGCTGTGTTTCATGGGCCACTTGGAAAAAAAAAGGATGCAACAGCTCTCCTTCAAAAGGGGGCTGCTAGATCAGATTGTCAGTCAAAAGCCTGTAATCCTGTAAATTTCACTATCATTAATTTAGAAGACTACAAATGGCAATGGGGCATTCGAATTGGTATTCAAATTTATGGAAGAGGCAAAAACCCAGGGACTGTACTATATTTTAAGAGGATCACTGCCACCCATCCAGCCACGTCCCACCAAGTTTTTCACTCCTTCTATGAGGAAATAAGAAGTAGTCCCCCTCCCATTTCAGTCACAGCAAAGAATTTGTTTCTGGCCCTGGCAGAGACTATAGCCCAGACTCTGAAGATCTCTTCATGCTATGTATGTGGGGGGACCAACCTGGGGGATCAATGGCCATGGGAAGCCAGAGAATTAGATCCCCTCGAGCCTTATGATGGAACGAATTACCCCAGTTCTACAGCCGGGGTTTGGCTCCTGAAAACCTCAGTCATTGGGAAGAACTGTCTTGCCCGATGGGGGAAAAAGTTCACCATTCTTGTCGGAAACTTAACATGCCTGGGCCAAAGGTTTTATAATTCAACCACCTGGGAAACCCAATGGTGGGGGTCCCCAGGTCACCATGAGCCAAATCCTCACCCCTTGTTCAACTTCTCTCATCTCCGGGAGGCCTGGGACAACATAGACGCTGCCATCGAATGGCAGGCCCCAAGGGGACTATATTGGATATGTGTGAAAACAGCCTATACAGTACCCCCTTCAGGCTGGTCAGGGTCATGTGTGCTGGGAACTATCCGCCCATCCTTCTTCCTACTCCCACTTGCAGAAGGAGAACATCTGGGAGTTCAAATATATGGAGATAGGAAAGTTCAAAGAAAGCAGCGTGCCTTGCAAATTGGCAACTGGAAGGAAAATGAATGGCCTCCCGAACGAATAATTCATTATTACGGCCCTGCTATGTGGGCAGAGGATGGGCCTTGGGGCTACCGCACCCCCATTTATATGCTAAACCACATAATTAGGCTATAAGCAATTGTAGAAATTATAACCAATGAAACTGCTAGGGCTCTTAATTTACTTGCTAAGCAGCAAACCAAAATGCGCAATGCAATCTACCAAAATCACCTGGCCTTAGATTACCTGCTTGCTTCTGAGGGTGGTGTTTGTGGAAAATTCAACCTGAGCAACTGCTGCCTACAAATAGATGATAAGGGAAAAGTCATAGAGGAGATCACAGATCGAATGAGAAAAGTTGCTCATGTCCCAGTCCAAACCTGGAATGGTTGGAACCCAGAGAGTTATTTGGAGGATGGTTTTCATCTTTCGGGGGATTCAAAACCCTCATAGGTATTGTCCTCCTAATTCTGGGAGGATGTTTGATCGTACCCTGCTTGGCTTCCTTGATTATACGATCAGTCTTCAGTCTCATTGAGACTATAGTTGAGAGAAAAACAACTGCTCATTTAATGATGTTATGAAAATATAAACCTCTAAGCCAAGATGATGCTCTCTGACCCAAAATAGAGGGGTCCGAGCATCAAAGGGGGGAATGTGGTAGGAACCCCTCCCTAAGGAGAAAGAAAAAATTGAAGAAGAGAGAAGAGAAGACTTCAAGGTCACCTAGATATGAGTCCAGCTGCCTACATCCCCCATGTTCTTATAAACTGAAACAACTTAATCAGACTACATGTTTATGTGTATTACCATATATGGGATACAAAGAAATAGAAAATGCATAAAAAACCCTATGCCATATGATGTGGGCCACTCAGTTCTTTTGGGTATGAACCCAACTGAGCGGTGCCGGCGAAATAAAGTTGCTTCCTGGAAAGAAAAGTCTCGGTGACACGACTCTCTGAGCGAGAATTCTGCAACAATTTCATTTATTTTATGGTTAAATTTTTTATAAAGCATTTAAAATTAATTATGTTGTCTGTCATATCAGTTGTTTTAATGTGACTTATTAGCTATATTTAATCAGTAGAACCATTTTTATCCCAATATGATACAAATGCATTTATTTTAATGTTATTGTTTTTTATTTACATTTCCTTACACATTAATAAATCACACATTGAAAGATCATGTTTAATATGTTAAGTTAAATTTATTTTATTCCCGCAAATTAAAATTTGAATAAATAATTATGATCTAATTTAACTTAAATATTTGCATTGCATTTCAGCAGTTATATTTTGTGTGTATAGTACTAGTATTTGTATCATGGTGTTTAAAAAAATCATAACTTTTACATGGAGACATTCCTTCTCTGTTATTATTTTAAAAATTCTTGTATGTTCTTGTCCTATAATTCTTAATTTTTTTAAGTTTATTTACTTATTGTGAGAGAAACAGAGACAGCACAAGTGAGGGGCAGAGAGAGAAGGAGGCAGAGAATTCCAAACAGGCTCTGTATTTTCAGCATGGGCCCTGCCTGATGTGGGGCTTGAACTCATGAAATGGTGAGATCATGACCTGAGCAGAAACCAAAATCAGATGCTTAACCAACTGAGCCGCCGAGGAGCCCATTCTTGTTCCATATTTCTTATATGCTGTTGGTTCTCATACTTGTCCCTGTCCATGGAGGGTGAGGAGAGACTGAAGAAAGAGGCAGACCAATCCAGATTAGCAGGTAGCAGTATTAATAAGCAAGGGACCTTACTTATGGGACTTGTCTTGCGTGGTGCCAACACAAGTAGACCTTTGTACTCACCCATCAAGTCCTAAAAGTATATGTAGAGGCCTTAACTGGGTGTAGTCACAGTTCAGTCCCGTTGATCTCAATCCATCTGCTCTCTCAAGGCTCCATGGAAGAGATCCCAGTGTGGGTACAGTAGGCAGAACATACCTTCTAAGGACAGGGGAGGGGTGAGGAACCTCTGGTTGCCCTGGTATAGATTTAGGGTCAAGTGGTAGTCACATCCCCTTGATGTGCACCTCTAACACATGCACATGAGTATTTATTTTTTAATGTTTATTTATTTATTTTTGAGAGAGACAGACAGACCATGTGTCCATATGTGAGTAGGGGAGGGGCAGAGAGAGGGAGAAAGAGAATCCAAGCAGGATTCCTGCTGTTAGCACAAAGCCCAAATGGGGCTCGATCCCACAAACCCTGAGACTGTGACCTGAGCTGAAATCAAAAGTCCGACTCTCAACCGACTGGGCCACCCAGGTGCCCCATGAGTATGTATTAATACATGATGCGTGCACACACACATATTTATGTATACTACATGTATTATATGTAAATATTGGTAAATAAAAAAAATAAGAGCATGCATCTAATATCCTGTTATGGACTTAATGTTTGTGTCTCAACCAATATTCATGTGTTGAACCCCTAATTCTTAATATAATGGTATTTGTAAATGAGACTTTGGGGACGTAATTAGGATTCAATGATGTCATCTGAATGGAGCCATTATGACTGTATTAGTGCCTTTTTAAGGATATGAAGAAACCAGGTCTCTCTTTCTCCCATATGAGTATTCAGCAAGAAGGTTGGTATCTGTAAACCAGTAAAAGAACCATCAACAAGAATCAAGGTACCATTTTGGCACCGTTATCTCTGGCTTCTAGCCTCCAGAATTGTAAGAAATCAGTTTATGTTGGGTAAGCCACCCACTCTATGGTATTTTGTTAATGCAGGCCAAACTGACTATGACATATTCCAAGTCCAACATCAATCACATAAAGAAAATTTGGGGAAATAGCACAGGTAGATTTAAATACCTCTAAATGGCATGATTTCATTCTTTCTCATTGCCAAGTTGTATGTAAGTCAATTTGACAGTATGTTAAAATAGTAATAAATAAATGCATTTAAATATGCTCTTATTTATATTATAGTCTTACATATGTGGGAATCAAAATAAATAACTTTCAACATTGTTAGTATAATTTCATTTTATTTTATTATAAACTTTAATTAATATAATAACAAAAACGGATTTTAAACCCATTAACTTTCTATACATATATATGGGAGTAAAATATAATTAATTTATATAGCAAATAGCAAAAGAAAATAATATAAAACCAAAATACAAACAGAAAGCCAGGAATGAATATAAACATAATGTGTATCTATCTTTATGAATAAACCAGATAAATATTAAAAGGTAAAATGCAAAAAAATAAAATAAATAAAACCAGATGTATATTCCATTTAATCTTCAAGAGAGAAAAATGAGTAACGAAGATACTTGAAAATATTAAAAATATATGACAAGCTTCTTTAAAAGCAGGTGTTGCAGAGGTATATTAAAAAAAGTCAGGCAGAGAAAGACAAATATCATATGTGTGCACGTATAGGAGGATTAGGAGGAGCTTAACAGAGGACCAAGGGGGAGAATAAGGGCAGAAATGGTGGGGGAAAGGGGGAGAGGCAAACCATGAGAGACTCTTGAATGCTGACAAAAACTGAGGACTGATGGATGTGGGGGAGGAGGGTGGGCATGGAGGAGGACACTTGTGGGGATGAGCACTGGGTGTTATGTGGAAACTAATTTGACAATAAACTATTTGTAAAAAAAAAAAAAAAAGAGAGCACATGATTGATATAATTAGACTAAAAGACCCTTTTATATTGGTAATGTATACATGCCACATCAAACATCTATTTTTTATGACACAAAATATATCACATTGAAATACATTATGGTAAATATATTGCCAATTGTTTCTTTTTTGTTGTTTTGTTTTCTTGTATGGAATTTATTTCATGCAGTTCACTGAGGTGTACTGTGTACTACTGTTACATTTGTCAGTTTATGGAATGAAACAGAAGTGCCTGGCCTGAAAGTCAAACTATGAGTATTTTGATAAAAATTATCTCCTTATGCTCATGACAAATGAGTCAACCAACCAGTTTCTTTCCAGACACATATGGCAATGTCAGTTAAAGGTAAATATTGTAGCTCTGCAAACCGTAGCAAGTGAGGGAGCAGCAATGACTCAGGTAGTGGGCTTCTTAAGAATAACATCATAAAGTAGCCTGCCTTTGTTCCTGTGTCCTGAATAAGCTGCTAGGCTCCAAATGACCTGGTGTTGTCGAGTACCTCATGTGGGGTTAATAAAAGAAACTAAATAATGAAAACCATGTAGCAATTAAAAAGGATAGACAACAAAACATATAAAATTGGGTAATTTTTCCATACTGCATTCCATAACATGTGGTAAAGATATGACTTAGTTGTGTATGAAATGCATTTAGACCAAAAAACAAAGGGAATATCATTGCCATAGAAAAACTTCAAAAAACTATAAGTGATTGTTTATACAAACAAGCACACAGACTGAATATTACTATGTTGTAGTAGGTTAAATATACAACTAAGTTATAATAAATACATGTGAGGTTTATTTTCAAGTATTCACTAGTAGTACATGTGTCATCAATCTGGAGAAGACTTTGAGAAAAGATGAGTATTTAATGTGATTGTAAAATATAAGGAGGGGTGCCTGGGTGGCTTATTGCTTAAGCATCCAGCTTTGGCTCAGGCCATGATCTCAGGGCTCATAGGTTCTAGCCCCACGTCGGGCTCTGTGCTGACAGCTCAGAGCCTAAAGCCTGCTTTGGATTCTAGGTCTCCCTCTTTCTCTGCCCCTCCCCCGCTCTCTCTCCCTCTCTCAAAAATAAATAAACATTAAAAAATTTAAAAAATAAAATATAAGGAGTGTATCCAATTTTTATTTTATCTTTTAAGTAAGAAAACAGAAAAATGAAAAGTATATATCATAGGTATAAAATATGACAATGCCAACTGCCATTCTCCAGAATGTCTCAGTGAAGTATGTGACAGAATAAGCATGAAAGTACCTCGGCAGGATGCTTAACACAGAATAGACAATTGTTACTTGTTGAATCCCTCTCTTTAGATATAATTTTCATGTTTTCATTTCCCTTCAGAAATGAGCAAAGCCACTGTACTGGTTGTAAGAAGATATGGAATGGTAGGGGCTGTGACAACACGAGGGCTCACATCATCACTGCTCCTTCACACTTACCACAATGTGTGCACAACCTCATGAAAATGGGCAAATCTGTATTTTAATGTTTTTTTTCTTTTTTTTTTTTTTTTTAGGGAGAGAGCACACAAGGAGGGGAGAGGGCAGAGAGAGAGGGAAACACAGAATCTGACACAGGCTCTAGGCTCTGAGCTATTAGCACAGAGCCTGATGCAGAGCTGGAACTCATGAACCGCGAGATCATGACTGGAGGCAAAGTTGGACACATAACCAACTGAGCCACCCAGGCGCTCCAGCAAGTCTGTATTTTTACTTAAGCTTTTCTAAATTTCAATGTTTTCACAATTTAACCTTAACTGATCAGTGTAAAGAACAAATAATCTTATTTGTAAAACAAAATCAGTTTGCAACATCTGATTTTGGAAATATACAAATTTGATCATGAATATTGTCGTGTTCTATGATCTGCTTATATTACAAGAAGATGAAAATTTTTCTTGGTTATTATTTTAACTTAAGTGTTGGCTGCTTAACAACAAAGAATGCAGGGACAGTCAATATGACGTAATGGAAATACAAAATAATAAGGTTCTACTATAAATACTTGTTATGATAGTGATAATACAATTGATTTACTTTGATGTTCACTTTCCATACCTGAAAATGAAAAAATTGGATTAGACCTATTGAAATTCTCAAGTTCTAAGGTGAATAATAAAGCATTGAAATTGTGTCTCAAAGTTCAAACCTTTATACTAGTAAACCGTTTAGACACTTGATAGGCTTCTCTGAGAGATAACTAAGAAACTTTCCTTAAAGTCAATTAATATGTATTATTTATCTTTATGTTTTTGAAATCAAATATTGGCCTCGTGAAAAAGCAGTGTTTCCAAATTTTTAAAAATGTTAAAATTATGTCATTCAATAA
This sequence comes from Proteles cristata cristata, assembly GCA_017311185.1. Classification (NCBI taxonomy): domain Eukaryota; kingdom Metazoa; phylum Chordata; class Mammalia; order Carnivora; family Hyaenidae; genus Proteles; species Proteles cristata. Next base: position 241,142 of record JAESUZ010003798.1, on the reverse strand, counting down.
GGTTTAAAGTTAAATTTTGCACAGCTCTAAAAATGTCAGCGTAGGAATTCAGGATGTCATTTATATCTCTCTGCATGCATAATTCTAAGTAAAAATATGAGTAAAGTATGTAGCAAGAGAAAGAGTATTCTATAGAGGACACTAACTTTCCCACCAAAGTTTTGCTCATATTCATCTTGACAGTATTGTATCATGTAAGGGATTTAATACTTGATGATAATATAGAACTAAAAAAAATAAGTCGACTGTTTTTTCCAAATATTTAAAAAATAATAACTCCTAAAACAAACAAAATATATCTCTTGCTCTTTATAGTAAAGAAAAACTGTGTATATCTCTATTTAACAGTCCTGTATTTCAATGAGGAAAATTTTTATCCTTGAGCATATATCCTACCAAAAAATGTATAATGATTAATGATAGAAAATGCCATATGAATGGATTTCATAAAAGCTGCCAAAACTTTGATTCTTTTGCCACTTACATTTTATCTTTCTTTTTCTCTTGATGTAGTTATACATTATTAAAGCAGAAACCTGTTACTGCATTCATGAATGATTTACAATGCACAAAATGGCTGATGGAAGGTTGAGAAAGAAAAGATGCCAGCACAGAGTTATACAAAGCACTACAACAAATGTTACTCTTAACAATGTGTTCCACATGTTCAATCAGTTGCCTTGTAAATTTTGGTGCTAACTCTGTGATTAAACAAAGTGAAAAGATTTCTGGCTTCACTACTTAGAAGGATATACATTTTGTTTTTCATTTTGGCATTTTCTTCTTACATAAATTAACTTCTACAATAGAGTGAATAGCACATAACTGTATTAGGAATGGTTCTTATGGACAAGGCTGACTTACATTCATCAATATTATAACAATTTACTACATTACTAAAGTGTTTTCTTAATCATCCAGTTTTATTTTGCTAATAAATGTTACATGAGGATGATATACGTGAGAAATGTATGTTGACATTCTTTCTTTAGTGTATGTGTAAGTCTTAAGATGTTTAGTCTATATTAAATAGTTGATGGCTAAGTTTAATGTGTGGTTCAAACAAAGATGGATAAAACCATCACAATCTCTTTCACACAAAAAATCAGGTTTTTTTTATGTCGCCCATAAAAGGGGGGATATGACTAAAACAGGTTTTGTATCAATTTGTTAATTATTTAATTAGTGTAATTTTAATGAAACATTTCATAAAAACTTCTGATTCTGGTTACAGTGGGTTAGTGTTGAAGACCAACTTCTCTACTGAGGACACTGAAAACTTACAAATAAAATAAAATAGTAATAATAGAATAGTAATTGCAATATGAACATCAGAGTGTTAACAACATAATAATGGGTTAATGGGCCAGGTTTTAGAAGAAAGCAAGAAGCTATAGACATATGACTATACTTGAAGTAGTTTTTGTATTGAAAGGCATTTTTCAATTCAGAAAATACCCACGTAGAAAATTGAGCTTCTGCTTTTACAGTAGAGAGAAATGGAAACATGAGCGTGCAGAGCCTGCTTAGCTAGGGAGGAGAGTCTATTCTATTTCTGTCTTAATCTGGAATCCCTTAAGGCCAGTCTTTCAGACTGAGGGTGAAACAGAGGTAAAACTGTACCCTTGGGAACTTTCAGCCTATTCTACCTCAGGCCTAGAGTTTAGATTAAATTGTCCTTGTCTCTTAGTGCCCCCTGCCCTTCAAGTACCTGATGTAGAATTAAAGAAAGTATATTCTAAGAAAGTTAATACCACCTTAAGTCTAAATTTCTTACTATGAGTAAAGTTTTAAATCATGTATCAAGTACATACTCAATAAAAGCCAGGCACGTAAGACTGTAAATACCATGCCTGAGAAATACAGAAATTATAGCCAATAGAAGCAGATTCAAAAAGACATGAGATTTTTAAAATGAGCAGGTACTGACCTATTATATATATATAAGACAAGATTGAAAATATCTCTGATAAAAAGAGATTATAACATCACATATTAGATTTTTAAAAGAACTGAAGAGGATTTCCAGTACTAAAATATCCAATAACAAAAATCAAATACTGGACTTAGTTTGTGAGTGTGATAACAGATTAGCTATAACTGAATAGAGAAAATAGACTACTTTGACATTAGAAAAAATTTTCCAAAATTTTACCTGGGTTAATAAAAAAGAGCAAATACAGAGGAGGAAGTAAAATACATGAACTAGGAATATCTCATATATGTTTAATCTGAGTCCCAGTACCAGAATAAAGAGTAAAAACGAATATTTGAAAAGTTAATGAATGAGGTGTTTTTTTCCCAAAGGTTGAAAAACACCAATTGGAAAATTCTACAATCCCATAGAATCATAAGCAGAATAAATAAAAAGAAATCATCACTAGATACTTCATGGTGAAGCTGCCGAAACCAAAAAGTGGAAGAAATATTAAGGAGTGCCAGATAAAATATAACACTTCCACTAAAGGAGTGAAAGACTATAATTTTTCAAAAATCAAATTGTCTGCTTAAGATAATGAAATCATGAATGCACCAGAGAAAATTGACTGTATTCTGTTATTCTATAATCTACATGTAGAAAATAAAAGACACAGAAAGTCATGGTCAATTGTGTGTCAATAAATCTGTTCATTGTGATAAATCTGAACAATTTCTAGGAAAAATATAAATTAATAAGCCTAAAGCAATAATAATTGCCAACATAATAACTCTTCCTTTTTCTTTTTATGTCTTTCTATACATCTATACTTTCATCTGAAGAATGTGGTACAATGTTCTATTTTTAGCAGCCCTTTTAGTTAAAGAATTCTAATGACAAATTCTTTCAAGTTTCATCTAAAAATGTCTACATTTAACCTGCATTTTGAAATATAATTTCATTGAATATAGCATTTTAAGTTGGTAAATGTTGTTGTGGTTTTGTTTATATTCAAAGATGTAAGATAATATCTCTTCATCCTTATGTTGTTTTGCTGAAAATATCATCAGCTTTATTGTTGCTCCTTTGGAAGAAAACGATCTTTAAAGTAGAGACACTATTTCTGGTAACTCACACTTAGTATAAATATTTACTTATGTATCACAGGGTGGTAACTTTGAATATTACTTTAAATTATTATTTACACTCAATTTTAGTAAAAGTGACCATGCTCTTTAGCCTTTTTAGGCTTTTCAGTGCCTCCAACTATGATTGGAATGCTTTTTTCCACTGCACTGGTGGTATGCTTTACCATATGACTTGCTTTATTCTACTGAATGTGAGCAATCATCAGTGTGCCAGGGTTAGCCAAGGACAATGATATGGTTTTTGAAAGACATTGCAAGAAAAAAAGAAAACATATGCACATATGCTGTCCATATAAATAAAAATACAGACATAAAGGTATAGATACAGAAATACAAATGTACAAAAGAATCTATACATTATGTATGTAACAATATTATATATAATTTACATATTTATAATTTTTTTTAATCCTCAACTTAGTTAACATACAGTGTAGTCTTGGCTTAAGGAGTAGAACCCAGTGATTCATCTCTTACATATGACACCCAGTGCTCATCTCAAACAATGCCTCCCTTAATGACCATCACCCATTTTATCCATCTCCAGGCCCCCCTCAGCCCTCAGTTGGCTCTCTCTATTTAGAAGTCTCCTATGGGGTGCCTGGGTGGCTTAGTTGGTTAAGCGTCTGACTTTCACTTAGGTCACGATCTCGCGGTTCTGTGGGTTCAAGCCCCGCGTGGAGCTCTGTGCTGACTGCCAGCTCAGAGCCTGGAGCCTGTTTCAGAGTCTGTGTCTCCCTCTCTCTCTGACCCTCCCCTGCTCACGCTGTCTCTCTCTCTCTCTCCTAGAAATAAATAAAAATATTTTAAAAATAAATAAAAAATAAAAATCTCCTATGGTTTGCCTCCCTCTCTGTTTTTATCTTATTTTTCCTTCCCTTCCACTATGTTCATTTGTTAGGTTTCTCAAATTCCACATATGAGTGAAATCATATGATATCTGTCTTTCTTTGACTGACTTATTTCACTTAGCATAATGCCCTCTGGTTCCATCCATGTTATTGCAAATGGCGAGAGTACAAAGAAAAAATTGAGAATAATAAATGAACTCATGTTCATATCAGAATATAATACCAAGTGATATTGGTCAGGGTATAGTTTCAAAAATTTTAGTACTCTTCAGTTAGATGAGATCATTTCTAACATACATATGTGGATTTCATTCAGAAATTCTCCATATCTTTTATAGACTTCTATGAAAGCAGTTATGCTTCCCAATGGACTAATATGATCATTACTCACTCACTCACTCAGACAAGTTTTGATAGTATTAACTCTAAATTTGACTTACTTCATGTTTCTCAGTCCTCTCAATCCTTCTCCCTCTTTTTCATTATGAAGTCCCCATGAATGATTCTACCCAAATGATTCTTCTTTTTCAGTATATCATAGTATATATCCAATTCAATAGGGTGTAATAGACAAATACCAATCAACCAAATATCTAGTTTAACCACAACCACCACCACCACCACCACCACCACCACGTTATGGGATATCACCCTCTGCTTCAGGGCTCCAAAAAACCTCCCTCTTCTCTTTGCTGAGTGCAGATACCTAACTCTTATGGCAAGTCATCAGAAATATAATTTTAGTTTTCTAAAATTTAAGTGGATATGTCTTGTCGAAATAATGGTTACCAATTTTGATATAACACTTCAACCATTTCTAGTATGTGAAAACTGATTTACCTATTCAACATCATGCTTTTACTTTACACATTCTAAAGTTATGTTTATCTCCTAATATTTCAGTGATAAAATATTGAGTTCAATATTGCTATTAATCTCTTTAGGAGTGCTCCTAGTGTAAAAGCACTTAAAACCAAAAATAGCATAGTGATTGAGAGGAAAGATAAGTCATATGTAATATATTTGGTGATTCTCGAGTCAAATTTAAATGTTAAATTAAGTTGATTATGATAAATTGGCAATATTAAAACAAGAGGACGTGTTGTGGAATGCTGTAAAGTTAATGTATGATCTTAAGGCAATTAATTTGAGATACAGTAACAGTGTGGTCCTTAAAAATGACATAAGTGATTATTTTATAAAAGGGAAGAGGATGTAGACATGTAGAGAAGTAGAAGTATTACATCTTTCTTTAGCCATATAGAGTCTAGTCATTATGGAAGAAATTGTTGTCATATAATTCTCAGTTTTTCTAGAAATTTCTTTTTGTATCCTTTTATTTTGATATAAATTCAAGTTTATAGGAATGTGAGAATATTGTAAGAATCTCCTATATACCTTTTAACTATATTCAACAATAATTCCATTTCCCCAGCCATTTGTCTTATTAATCCTCTATCTGTTCTCAGTCACTCATTGTAGTTATGATCTTAATTTCCCTAATGATTATTAATGTTTAGCATCTTTTCAAGTGTTTATTTGTAATACACTGTCTTCTTTGTAAAGGATTTTTTCAAATCTTTCACCTGTTCTTTATCAGGTTGCTTTTCTTCCTACCATTTTGATATGTCTATATATTCTTGATATAAGTTCCTTTATCTAATATGCAGTTTGTCAATATTTTCTCCTAGTCTGTTTCTTGTCTTTCCATTCTTCAATTAATGTCTTTGGAGTAGCATTTTCTTTTTATAATATCAGTGGTGTATTGTTTTGGGCATGATATCTTAAATATCTTTTCATAATACAAGGACATAAAGTTTTGCCTATGTTTTCTTTCAAATTTTACAAACAGTATTTGTTAATGTTTTGGGTTTTTTCATCATTAATTTGCTGCATATCGTTAAAGGATAAAGACAAAATATCTTCAATATATAATTTGACTAACAATGTACTAGTGACTGATATTTATTTCAAAAGTTGTGCAGCATGAATTTAATGAAGTTAATATATGTAACACTTTTAAAAAGGAGCCTGGTTCATAATTGGCACAAAGTATCATGCTATGCAATTAAATGTGTTAATATGCTAACTTGCTGTAATAAAACTGTGATGCATGGGATGTATGTAATGAGACATATTAATGAGACTGTAAACACATACCAACATGTAATAATCACTATACAAGTTTGTTTCTGTAGTATTATCCTTCTTTCAAATTTGTAAATTTAGGTTCCTTTAATGATATTGGCATTTATGAATTTTTTAATAAATAGAATGCTTATAGCAGAAAACAACTGGCTAACTTAGTAATACAGAAAAATGAATGGTAAAATCATTGGTACCATAGCAAACGTGGCAAATTGTTAACTATCAATCATTTTAAAGAATTTATGTTGGGGCGCCTGGGTGGCTTAGTCGGTTAAGCGTCCGACTTTCACTTAGGTCACGATCTCGCGGTTCATGGGTTCGAGACCCGCGTCGGGCTCTGTGCTGACTGTCAGCTCGGAGCCTGGAGCCTGTTTCAGAGTCTGTGTCTCCCTCTCTCTGACCCTCCCCTGCTCACGCTGTCTCTCTGTCTCTCCTAGAAATAAATTTTAAAAAATTAAAAAAAAAAAGAATTTATGTTAAAAGTACTATCTAATGTTTTCAGTAGTTATATATTTGGCTGATTGAAATATTTACATTTTCTATACTTCCTACCTGGATATTTAATTTTTTTTAATGTTTATTTTTGAGAGAGAGAATAATAGAGCACGAGCACAGAAGGGACAGAGAAAGAGTGGGAGACACAGAATCTAAAGTAGGTTCAAGGCTCTGAACTGTCAGCACAGAGCCTGATATGGGGCTTGAATCCACGAACCAAGAGATCATGACCTGAGCCAAAGTCAACCAACTGAGCCACTCAGGCACCCCTGGATTTTATTTAATAGTTGATTATACTTTGCTATAAAAATATGCTCTTAAGGATTAATAACTTGAGGTTCTGATAAATGTAATATTTTAAAATTAAAGTGATGCTAAAAGACTGATTTATAATATTTATAATATTATATCTAAATTGTCACTGTTTTATCATGTATTCACTCCATATCAGAATGAACAATATTAAAAATAAGAAATTTACTTAGCAGTTAAGATCTTTGATGTGATTTTCTCTTTTTTTAAAATTTTTTTTAAACATTTATTCATTTTTGAGACAGAGAGAGACAGAGCATGAGTAGAGAAGGGGCAGAGAGAGAGGAAACAGAATCTGAAACAGGCTCCAGGCTCTGAGCTGACAGCACAGAGTCTGATGTGGGACTTAAATTCACAGACTGCAAAATCATGACCTGAGCTGAAGTCAGACGCTTAACCGACAGAGCCACCTAGGCACCCCAATGGGATTTTCAAAAGTAATTATTTTAATTCGGTCTTTTAAACTATATGGAAGCCTAGTGTAGCATTCTCTACTGAAGTTAAGTGGCCAAGTGAAAATTTTATTTACTCCGGGTAACACTTTCAATGGGAGTATGTGTATGTGTGTTTTTGTATTTTTAATACAGATTTTTAAGTATTCTTTGATAAGTGTGAATGCAAAATCTACCACCACTGATACAAATGTGGAATAAATATTTATTCATTATCTATTTGGTTTCCATTATAGTCTATTATATTTCTCAGTTTTACCCTGTTTAAATTATTTACTTATTATACAAGAATTCTCATGATGAATCACAAATGCCCAAGTAAAAGGGTCACACATTCAGTATTTATGAGTAAATTATGAGCAAATGATGCATAATTATAATGACTTTTTGATGTATACCCATACATACACACACACAAAACCCTAATGACCAACAGATACTTCTATGTGAAGATATGTGAAAAATTATCTTTTAGGTCAAGGGTTCTTAAACATATGTCTTTTTTAACTAAAATAAATGTGATTTCTTATTTTGGATCTTTGGGGAAAAAATCAGTGAGAACATTAGAAAAATGTGAACAGACTCTATATGTGAAATTATAGGACTGTATTAATGTCAGTTTTGGGTTTTTATAATTGTTCTCTGGTTTCATAATTTTTCTTGTTTTTAAAGTATATTCATTGCAGTACTTACAAATAGTTTATATATAAAAGCACATACCTATACACATAAGTCAATATTAATGCTAAAGAAAGAAGAAAGGGAAAAAGGAGAGAAATTATAATAAATTAAGTAAATTTATGTCATTTGGGGAATCTGAGTATAATACTTATTTAGAAATTATTTTTGTAACTTTTAAAATATGAATTTTTCACAATAAAATATTTGGTAATTGAGACTAGTTCAGTGCTATAATTTCAAAAGAATTTCAATATATCATGTTTTTATAAATTAAACAGTAATGAACTTACAAATGAACATACAAATCTTTTTCATAAGGTTTCACTGCAATGCAAGAAACTGAATCAATATCCTGGCAAATGAAAAGTGACATGTATATCCCATATTCAATGAAAATTTTAAGCAATTAAGTTGCCTTTTATAACCTTCATATGCTCAATCCCCTAACTAACCTTTTCTCTATCTCTAGTGTTAGCTGATTTTAGATTGATGTATCATTTGATGTGCTTACCCTATACCAAATGTGCTCTGACAAATTATTTACAAATGTCAATGTTCCAATTTAAATCAGGAGATGTTTTAATTTAAGTAAGATTTACTTTTCATTTAGTTTCCCTTGTGTTTCTAAACTCTTACCTCAAGGATCAGATTAAAAGTTTTAAATTAAAAAAAAGCAAGCTATGAGATATTGATTAAACTAATGAAGTGGTCTGTTGAAAGCACATCATCCATAATTAGCTACATCAATTTACTTTAATTCACTTAGGATTTTCCTATTTATGTTTTTCTATGCTTGTTCAAATAGGACACTTAGTTAAAACAGTAAAAAGCCTTAGACAGCTATGTAAAAAAGAAACATGGAATCCAGAATTAACTGATACCTGATATTTGATTTATATCCCAATCCATGATAATATTTAGTATAGGGGCAAGAGTTGATTTTGCCATTAAGAAGGGAGAGTATTCTCTATTTTATACTGATTTATTTTGTAAGAGATTAGTCTATTTGCCACATTTCCCCTGGTAGATTCACCTACTCTCAAAACCCCTAACATCAGACCAATAAGTATTCTTGTGAGAAATTAACCATGACACCATCACACTTAGGAAAGACTTCTTTTTCTGCAATCTTAATTTATTGTTGCTTCCATAACCCTCAAATGTAATTATAATTGTGATTTTTGGGAGGTAACTTATCGGTTATTTCTGTGTAACAAGAGGACAACTGCCTTGTTTCTGTCTGCTGTATCCTTTTCAGAGATAAATCTAAGTACATTTAATGTATATTTGAGTTAATCTCATTTGACCTCTTTGTTATTTATCATTACACTCTGCTTTTTTGTTGAATTTTATCCAGCCTCATCATTTCCTTGGTATTTATGTTTTACTTTACAATTATTTCAGTGCTTAATCTAAAAATCACTAACTGCATTTTGATGAAAGGCAAATAGGCATTTCCCAGGAAATGCAAAGACTTTGGAACAATTCAACTGCACATAGGTCCCTTTTGAATAATATGTTTATTATGTATGTTGGGGCACCGGGTATGTTGGCCCGGTCAATTGAGTGACTTTGGTTCAGGTCATTATCTTGCAGTTCCTGGGTTCCAGCTGTGTGTCGGGCTCTGTGCTGATAGCTCAGAGCCTGGAGCCTGTTTCAGATTCTGTGACTCGCTCTCTCTCTACCTCTCCCCTGCTCATGCTTTGTCTGTCTGTCTCTTTCTCTCAAAAATAAATAAATATTACGGGCATTTGGGTGTCTCAGTCTGTTAATTGTCTGGCTTTGGCACAGGTCCTGATCTCAACAGTTCCTGAGTTCAAGCCCCACATCGGGCTCTGTGCTGATAGCCCAGAGCCTGGAGCCTGCTTTGGATTCTGTGTCTCCCTCTATGTATCCCACTTAGGCTCTATCTCCCTCTTTCTTTCAAAGATAAGTAAATATTTAAAAAATTTTTTAAATGATACGTATTAAAAAAAGATTCATATGCTTATTATGTTGCTCCTGAAAATTATATGTATCTGTTTTCTATTTACTTTCTTCCTCTAACCATCACACTTTACTCCAAACTATCTTATCCTTGTTATCAAAAATGATCAAGGACTCATTAAATAGACCTTCAGATCCAAATTCCAACTATTTACTAGCCATTCAAGCTTTTAGTCATCTTATATTTAGAGTTCCTATGCCATAAGTGTCTCATCTATGTAGTGAGTACTGTAAAAGGGTATGTATCTTATTTCTTATTCCAATAAATGAGTTAATATATTTAATATGCTTAGAACAGCAACTGCACATATTAGGTATTATATTTGTATTATTTTTATCACTTCCAATGAAATAGTGCTTGCTAAGGACTACGATACTAAACAAGATATCCACTTAACAATTTTCAACTTTTTGTCAACATTTAACACTATCACGTGTATGTGTAAAGCTAGCGTTAATGCTATAGCGTTAAATGTATATCCACATCGTTTTGGAGACACATTTTTAAGCTTTTCTGACCCATTTTCTCTTCCTCTTCGATTGTTACTTCCATGTTTCCTTTACAGAATTATTGTCTTCTTCCCCAACACTGATTGAATTCCTAAGGATTCTGTCTTTGTCTTGTTTCTCAATATATTCTGAGGAATATATTTGTCTAAGCAATCATATTTATGCCTTCATGTTTAATTACTGTCTATACACAAATATTTTCACTAATTTATATATATTTCCCAGTATCTTACTTCCATGTCGGACATACATATCCAAATACCTATCTGGCATCTCTGCTTTGAAATCTCAAAAGCATAACAAATATCCAGTCCTCCCACAAAATATTTGTCTTCCCACAAAAATAAACTTAATTTTCTTTCAGGAATCTTAGCAACAACATAATCAACAATCCAGTTATGTGATGATAATAATTTGATGACATATTTAATGTACCCTCACTCTCCATATCTAATTGGTCATCAGGTACTCTCAATAGAAACTTCTGATTATACCTAAAACAATACAGGTTTCTGTATTGGGATACAGGGATCTCTGGATCCCTGAATATCTTATCCCAATAGAAACCTATATTCTTCATACCAATTTACAGTGATAGCCTCTAGATATTATTTATTGTCTTTCTGGTATCCCATCAATCTAATGTCTACACAGAGGCAAAAGTTAATATCCACATAACTACTATAATTAATATTTTAAGCTATTTCCTACTGCCCTGTTAAGAAATAATAAGTTTTTAAAAACTTAATATACCTTTATATTTGGTACTTATCTCTGCCCATCTGTGCCTTGAAAAAAACATACATCTTTGGTCTCATCATTATGACTATATTACCCATATAATTCCTATAGGGTGCCATGTTCTTTCCTATCATAGAGTCCTTGCACATGTTGCTCTCTTCTATGTGGAAATCTCTTCTTTTGCCGAGTTTGAGGCTACTAAAACATAAGATTGATGTTATTTCACTTCATTATAAAAAGCTTTCCATATATACTTGACTAGATCAAATTCTCTAGCTGTAAATCTTCCTGTTACTGCTTGTCTATCTCCTTGTAGCACCTATTACAATTTGAATTGTACATGGCTCCTTATTTTCATATTATTCTGTGTATTTCATGTACATCTGTTTTAACCATCTTTGGATCTTCACTTCTTAGTATTAAAAAGGCTTTTGAAGGTTATTGGATACTGAATATGTATTTTTAGATTACTTAAGAATTCTAGATTGAGATTCATCAAGTTATAAGTGAGAGAGAAGACAGTTCAATATATCACCACAGAGAAGACTGACAGTCAATAAAGTATAGGAAGAAGATGGATCCACAAAGGATATTTGATAAGCTATGATAGAGAAAAAAAAATGTAAAATGATGTAGTGGTTACATCAATAAAGTAGAAGATATTAAAGAATCAGTAAGTACAATATTCAGTGATACCAAGAAATCAAAAGACATACACAACATTTTCAATGGAATTAACAATGTAAAAATAATTGGCTATCTTTTTAAAGAATAATTGTCTATCTAAATTAGAGCATTGTGCAATACTATATCACAAATTAACATTGTATGAGTTTGATTACTAAGTAGGAAATTATAAGGGAAATATAGACTCCTATCAAAGAAAATTATCATTGAAGAAAGATCATATGAGAGATAAATGAAGAGGAGAATTTTACTATTGTTATTTGAGATGTTCTATTTTCGTATTAAATCAAAGAAATATAGCTAAAGATGAGGCTGAAGTTAATAGGAGTGATTCTGAAAGCCTAGAACATGAGGAGAGAAGAAAAAATCTCAAGCTAGACACAAAGTACATATGTGTGAATACAAAAACAAGTACTTTTTAAAAACAAAAACAACAAAAATTATATGATGGTGGAATTGGGTAGTTGAAAATTAAAATGGAATTGTATGCCAAGTATAAGGCATGGAGGGAGTTTTTCTTATCATTATTGATATTCTGTAAATTATCAAATTTCCCTACTGAAAATGAAAACAGAATGAACTGAGAATATGCTCCTGAGGTTGGGATTGTGAAATTAATATAAAAATTTGGATTAGCAGATGAAGAGGGTTTTTTTAGCAGTAATTAAAGGGAGGCAAAATCTTGACTGACTACTGAGGAGTATTCATAAGATGTAAAATACATCAATTTACAGTATCACACATATATATATTATCATTATCTATATACATATTCATCTTCCATTGGTTATCTTTTTGTGACTGTATTTAGTTATACATTTACTTACTGTTGATTTATACTTATTTGTGGTTATACTAAGACAGTGTTTAGAAGAATTGAAGGCCATATTTTACTTGATCCAAAGCTGAAGTGTCTTATGGAAGATAAAATGTCTATAATAGTAAAAAGAAAGGGAATAAGGGAAGTTGAGTGAAGTAAAAGGTAATGAAAGTGGCAGAATAATTAATCTGTTGTGTGTGTAGGCCATGGCCTTTCCCACCCTCCTTGACAGCTTAGATTCTTCTTTTTCTCCAGGATGCTCTTTTATTTACCCCTGTCATTTTTCTCCATCTTCACTATACCACTCCCACTGAAAGAGAAAGAGAACAAGAAGAGAGGGAAATCATAGAAAGAAAAAGACAGAAGAAAGAAAAAGAGGGAGGATTGAGAGATGAATAACCTATTTTGAGGAAATATACAAACATTAAGTATCAGAAATTCTTACATGTTGAAGGTTTAACACGTTAAATAATTAAAAGCAAAGTCCTGAATTCAAATGCAACTATGATCATATAACCCTGTACTGATAAATATAGGAATAAAGCAAGAACTAAAACACTGAACGAATTCAGTTAGAAAACTAGTCAAGCATTGTAAAACTGTTATAGTAAACTAATAGAAGTAATATTTTGTGATCATCTAAAATCATAAAATGTGTTAAATACTGTAGCACATTCTGGAGCTCCATCTCTGAAAATTATATAATTTTCTTATTTGTTTCTATTCCCTCTTTCTTTAAAATGGTATATAATCCTTGACAATAAACTATTTGTAAATTTAAAAAAGCTCATATGAAAGTAAAAAAAAATTGATTTTTTGTGGTGACTTAAAGTTGTGGAAAATTACGAGAAGCTTAAAAAGTAGACCCCCCCCCCAAAAATGGTATACAATCTTCAAGAGGAGTTAGTCAAGAATATTCATATTGTGAAATACTTGGAAGCATTTTGATGATTTGGAAAAATAAAAGAGATTATTGAGAATGATAATCCTGAAAATTATTTCTTAATAAAGATTTTCATGGGTGACTAGGAAGTAAAAAAGGAACGATAAATTAATAAGGGAAGGAGAAAGAGAAAGAACAAATGTATATCTAAGAAAAGTAACAAATGATCACAATTGAAATGTGCAAAATAATAGTTTTATAATCAGTTACTTATAAATGAGACACACTGATGTGTATATTGTCTATGCCATCCGTTTACAAATATTTAATATCCAATGTGAGCTAGCCGAGCATTGCTAGTGGAAGTGTCTGGCTAAAGTGAAGAGTAATAATGAAGAATGCAAGAGATTCTGAATAATGAATAATGCAAGAATGGAAGAGATTAAGAGCACAACACACATTTCTCCTGTCATTTGCAACTCCATGTTTAATTCTTAAGATCATTGTAAATGTAATTCAAATTTATAGACTCGACCAGCTGTTTTAAGTTTAAAATTGCAGTCTGTTATTTCCGCCTGTGGAATCCTCCCTATCTGCTTTTAAGTCTTAACTTCTTCTCTCCAGCAGGTAACTCTATGAGTCAGGCATGATTATTGAAGAGACATAATATTCCAAAAGTTTTCTTTTATCATTGTGATAAAGTTTGCTCAATATTGATTTTTTCAAAAAATCGTTGATTAAACTAACCTTTATTTTAAAACCTTAACTGTCTGGTCATTTGGTATCTTGTTTTGTTTTGTTTCATTACATAGGTTTGCTTTTGTTTTTGCTATTATTTAGGGAAGTGGAGTTTGGCTATTTGCTGAGTTTTGTTTATAGATACCAAAAAAAGACATGAATTTAAAAAATCATTTAAAATCTTGGCATTTTAAAATTATAGAAATAAGTGTATAATAGAACAATGTTTTCTAAAATATTCAACAGGAAAGGTTCAGAAGTAAATATTGTTCATTTCATTAAATTAATTTTGCCACGCTAATTTAATCATATATTTTATTACCATAGAACATTTATAAGTCCTCCAAATCTACCTTTAATTGTCATATTTCCATATATAAAAAACAGCAAAAGTCACAACCATGTGGGAAAATCTTTGTCATATCAGGTAATTTGAATTTAATAAAACTCAAGAAATATAAGAGTAAGAAAAGAACGATGAAATATAAAATAAAATAACAATGATTATCGTCCATAGATGACAGCAAAAACAGACACACAGATCATGATAAAACTAAAATAAAAAGCTCCTGCTGCTCATTAACTTCAGGGCAACAGTTTACCAGAGGCAGCATATGTATACTTGTTAACTCATATGTCAACAAAGCTCAGTAAGCCGTGTGTAATATGTGTACAGTTTTCTATGCAGATTCAGAGGAAGTGACGTATATCACCATTTAATTGTAATGTTTTTTAAAGCAGTTGAGCTACCAAGTTATACCACTCCTACTTAAAATAATAGAAAATAATTGGCTTAGTTGAGTGGAATTTCAAAGTATTATACTATGTTCATCATATGATGTCTTAATGAATAGAATATTGATAATCAGGAAAACGATATACCTCTTTACCCAAAGTGATTGTCAATAATTCATAAAGAATCACTAAAAATGAAGTTGTAAGTCACAATTTATAGTAATTAAAATAATCTATATCGACATGAAAGGAAATTGCCATATTAGTCATATGCTTAATATTTACAAGTGTAATTTTTTTCTGTAACCCTTTTATAAAAAAATAAGTAACAAATATATATGAAATATTTCTGAGCTAGAGAAATCAACAGACATAAAACAGGCATGCCCTCAAGGACATTTCTATCTAATTATATAGTCAAGATATACACCAATATTATATTTAAGAAATATAGTATTCTAGGAGAAGATGGAAGAAATGTCACAGAACAGTATGGGTAGAGTTTATCATTGATAAATTATAATGATATTTTTATGCAACCTTTAAATGACATGAGGTATAAACACTGGTGGAGATGTATTAGGAAGGTTTAATGGAACAAGTGGGATTTGTTTGGGAGCTCTTAAAACAGGAGATGCTTTGTGAGTTGGAAGACGTGTTTAGATAAATGAGAAGGCCTGAGGAAAAAGCTCAAATATAGTAAAGTTCACCTTGTAGACCAAGTTGTTAAATAAATCAGCTGCTCAGTGTTTAAAGAAGTAGTGTGTAATGGAACTGGATATTTAGTTTATGGCTTTCCTTTGTGTAGCATGTTTTCTAGACTTTATATACATCTTCCTGGATATATATATATATATATATATATATATATATTTTTTTTGATCCTACAGTGTCACAAAATTCAGCATTGCATTCATTTTCCTAAAATCCTGTGAAAGATAATAAAATCCAACCATATATTAATTTATTCATTAATTTGATATTTATGAGCTGCCATTTTGATAGATACTGTAAGTATACAAATAGTGTGGCTCAGTACATTAGAAGGGTTTCATGTTAGAGTGAGAACGCAAGGGAATAGTATATTAACTGTGAATCAATGAAGGTCTCAGAGATGTGTTCCCCCATCACCAGTTTTGAAAGCATATACTTAACATGCAAGAGATATTGACAAAAATACATTCACAGCATTAGTCAGTCACTGAAAACAGAAAGAATATTAGAGGATGCCCTCAAAGATAACTGTACTACTTTGAGATTCAGGGAAATTCAGTGTCATTGAGTAAAGGGAGTGAAGAGAATTCATTTTAAAAAGAATTTCCTTTCACTATGCCTTATTTTAGTGACAATGAAACAAAGGGATATGAAATTCCTTATTAGACCTAAAATAATGAATGAAATACATGTTGTCAAAAAATGTTATCTGTACCTCATATTGAAAATGTTTAGATTAGATTAATATATGTAAATATAACAGTTATCTACTTAATAGCTTAGTTAGCTTATATGTTGAAGTTTGGGAAAATAAAAAGGTCTAACCTTGAAAAATAATTTTAGAGTTAATTTGGATATAGACAAAAATCAGTGAGAGGCAGGTCAAACTATGGAGCTTGTTTTCTGATAAACCTGATTGTGAAAATTGCCTTCATCCTTTCATATACTTAGTTTCCTTATTTTTAAAGCAGACATAGATTTACCTACTCGGACACATACAGAACTACAACACTGCTGATCGATTCAACAGGAGCAAGAAAGCCCCTTCAAACATGGCCACAAACCCAACAAAAGGCAGACAACCTAAAAGAAGATCAAAAAGGTGTTGTGATATATCTACCTAACTCCTTACCCCAAATCCACTCATATAATTCATTCCTGTGCCACTCGGGAGAAAGATGTGAGAGGGTAGGACATGAGATCAGTGGGGCAAATCCAGTAGTTGTTCCTCCAGATGAGAATATAAGCTTGGAACCATCTTCTTCTTTCACATTATAAAGACTAAAAAGAACAGTAATAGGCACCTGGATGGCTCAGTCAGTTAAGTGTCTATTTTTTTTTTTTAATTTTTATTTATTTCTGAGAGAGAGAGAGAGAGGCAGCATGAGCAAGGGCGGGTCAGAGAGAGGGAGACACAGAACCAAAGAAGGCTCCAGCCTCTGAGCTGTCAGCACAGAGCGCGATGGGGGGATCGAACCCACGAACCGTGAGATCATGACCTGAGCCGAAGTCGGACGCTTGACCGACTGAGCCATCCAGGTGCCCCAAGCGTCTGACTCTTGATTTTGGCTCAAGACATAATATCACTTGTGAGATCAAGCCGCACATCCAGCTCTGCCTCTGAACTGAGTGGGTAACCTGCTTACGCGTCTCTCCCTGCCCCTCTTCGGCATGTGCACACATGCTCTCTCTCCAAAAAATTAAAAAAAAAAAAAAGAACAGTAAAAATGAAAGCAGAATATAAGAAAATTATTTACAACTGGGCCTTTGTAAGTGCTATTGTTTCTCTCTCAGATTCTGACCTTATCTCTTTTCACTTTACAGACAGACAAACATCATTTACTAAGGGGAAGATTTCCTAGGCAACTGCCACCCTCCTGCAGATATACACGCTCAAAACAGTTTGGTTCTCATTTTCTCCCTTTTGTACATCATAAACAAATTAACAACCGTTGCAGTTGGTATTTATACGTACATTGGTGTTCTATTTTTATGTTTATTTATTTATTTTTGAGGAGGGGGCAAGTCAGGGAGGGGCAAAGAGAGCTGGAGAGAGAAATCTGTTGGAGGCCGTGCTGGCTCCGACAGGTCCAGGGGTCCCTGAAGGATAGACGGTGTCGGCAAAAGAGAGTGAGAGAGCCCCGGAGATCCTTTCTGATCACCAGGTAGGCATGTCTGTCCTGTCGGTTTTGGTGTCTTTATTTATAGGTCAAAAGTTAACATGGCATTAGGAAATGGAATGTTTACAATGGATAGCTCTTTGTGATATAGTGTTCTTGGAAAATGTACAGAAACCGGTTTTACAGAAGTCTTCTTGCAGAACTGCCCCAATTATAGTGAGGTTGAGTAACTAAGAAAATAACAAGGTGTTCACATTTTAATAACGCTAAGATTAAGTCATAGGTCTGTAGATACTCTTATCCATCCTCATCAGAGCTGCCAGGGTAAGGGAAGGTGTTTGTGAAAAGTAGGCCTTAGGGAAAGGGCTGCTATACACCATCAGTTAGCAATGGTGTAGGTACTAACTTATCTTCTGCCCGTATCTGTTCCTTTTCTCTAAGTTAGGCTCTTTGTCTCCGGGCAAGACTTGATTTTCCAGTTATATGCTTTATGGCACCAGAGAGCCAACCATACCTTTAAAGAGTTTACCTTATTTCCCAATACATAGAATAGCCTCTACAAGTGCATTTACCTTTGTGTCTACTTTTATGATTTCTTGAATAGCTAGGGCATGAAAGACATTTTTGGTTAGTTGATTTACATGTTGAGCTGTATGAACATCTTGGACTAACACAACGGTAGAAACAGAATTGTACATGTCTTTTATGAGTAAGGGTCATTAGCCTGTTCATAGCTCAAGGGAAAGTATGGAGGGAAACAGGACCTTCTGGAGACATGATGTCTGTTCCCATAATCAAAAGAAGAAGTTCCCACAATAAGTTCCTTCACAAGGTGCAATCATCATACCAGGGCCGGAATAAGGGGACAAGTCACTCCCGATATTGATCAACAAGGTACCTTAGGGGTCAGTGCTCAAGCAGAAATAATTGAGTGGGGGTGGATATCGGTCGTCATCTGATTGGCAAGAGACCGTGCAAACTTGCTTTAACCTCACCAGGAGTTTTCTCGACTAGTGGGCTCAGAATGGCTCCCAACAGAAATCCCAAGTAGGCTCTGTGCTGGCAGCACATTTCGAACCCAGGAACTGCGAGATGCTGACCTGAGCCAAAACCAAGGGTCTGACGCTTAACCAACTGAGCCACCCAGGCGCCCCTATGTACATAGCGAGTTTTTTTTTAAATCAATGCTATTCTATGCTGCAGGAAAGAAGAAACTGAGATTTTTATTTTGTACCCACTTAATTACCAAAACTAATAGGTTGCCTGACAAAGAGAAATTCTAAAGGAAAAAAATTATAAAGACATGTTAATGAAACATTCAATAATACAATATTAGAATGCATTTTCCACAAGTTAGAACAACTTATAAATAATTGCAAAATATATTTTATGTAAAATTTGGTCTTTGAAATATTGCCAACCACTCACAATGACAGAAAAAAAATGGCTTTATGATGAAGAAACATGGATGAGTATAAGGCATAATAATGAGTGAAAGAAGTCGGATGCAAAAGGACATATACTATTTCTGTTTATAGTAAATTCAAGAAGAATGCAAAATTAACCTATGGTGACTTTGGACAAAATACAGATTACTGTGGAAGTAATGGCTGAGAGGAGGCTTGAGGTAATTGGTGATGCTGAAAAGTTTTTTACCTTAGGCCATACATAAGTAAAAACTCAACAAGCTGTGCATCTAAAATTTGGATATACATTGTCCATAAGATAACACAGTTTTTAAGTTAACTTTAAAGACTGAAAGATCACCTTGGATAAACTTGGATATTTTCAATTCCATGTGAATTTAGAATCAATTTTTCAGTTTACACAAAACCATCAACTTATAACAGTACTATATTGAATCAAGGAATGATATTTAGGCAGAATTGACACATTTTATAATATTGCACAGAATTAACATTTAGAAATGTATAATAATGAGTCTTCTAATCAATACACTTGATCCCTCCCTTAAATTATATTCAATTTGATAAATAAGTTGTTATTTTCTGTATAGAAATCTTATATATATTGTTATTGCTTATATTTTTTATGTTTTTAAGACTATTGTAAATGACTTCCTTTCTAAAAATAATGTTGCAATTGCTTATTATTGTTGGATATTAGTAAATTTATTTAATATTGAACCTATTCATTGTAAATGTAATTGTTATATTACTAGATTATCTAGATAGAAAATTACACCATTTATAAGCAAAAATAGTTTATTCTATTTCTTAAACTTTTAATTTTCTTTTACCTTATTTTATTTCCAATGTACTTCATCCCAGTGTTATACTGATGTGGTGATAATGGAAATGCTTTTCTTATTTCCCATTTCAGTGGAAAATACTGAAAGTATGCATGGGTGGCTTAGTCACTTTAGGGTCCAACTTTTCATTTCCATTTAGGTCATAATTCCAGGATAGTTGGGACCCAGCCCCACACTGGGCTCCACACTCAGTGTGGAGCCTACTTAAGATTTTCCTTCTCCCTCTGCCCCTCTCTCTTCTTGTATTCACTCTTTCTCTCAAATGAAAACTAAAATAAAATTAAAAAATCATATATGCTGGAGAGTTTTGTAGATGAGTTTTATTAGATTAAGAAAGTTGTTTTCATTTTATAGTTTGTTAAGGGTTTTTAATCACATTTGATGCTTTTTTTGCATGTATTTAAAAATCATGAGAGGCACCTGGATAACTCAGTTGGTTACGCTTGTGACTCTTGCTTCAGCTCAGGCCATGATCTCACGGTTCCTGAGATCAAGCCCCACATAGGGCTCTGTGCTGACAGCACAGAACCTGTTTGGTATTCTCTCTCTCTCTCTCTCTCTCTCCGGCCTTCCCCCAGTCATTCTCTCTCTCTAAATAAATAAATAAACTTAAAAAAATAATGATAAGATGTGTGTCAATTGTACTGACTTTTTTGAATGTTAAAATAATCCTCGTTTCTAGATAAACCCAACTTGGTCATGAAGACTATATATTATTACATATATATAATGTATAGTATATATTATATACATATAATATATATATTAGACTGTTTTTAGTTGAAAAGAAACTTAGAATTGTTTGCAACTTCCACACAGAGTGATTCTTTTATCATTATGAAATATCACTTTTAATCTGTCATAATGTTTTTTGCTTTAAAGTCCACCTTTCTCTTGCGGCAAAAGAGTTATAGCAGATCTCTTTAGCTAGTGTGTATATGATATATATAAAAGGAAAATATATCGTCCTTTTACTTATAAAACTTTGTATCATTATTTTTAATTTGTACCTCTTTTTAAGGTAATATGTACTTTTTCTTTACCAACTCTAGTCAGTCTCAACAATTGATTTCTTAATGGAATTATTTGTTGTGTTTGCTTTTTAAAATACAAGGTAATTATTGCTGCATTTGGATTTATAAGGCATCTTGCCATTTATGTTCTAGTTATTTTCTCTTATTTATTCCTTTGCCTCTCCTTTTTGTCATCTATTAAATTAATCATGTTTGTATTATTTTACATATACCTCATTGACTAGTTAATCCTATACTACTTTATTATTATTTTAATGATTACCCTAGAGATTTCTATACACATCTTCGTCATATTGTAACTAAAATTATTATTTTACCCCCTACTGGTCAATTCAAGGAATTGAAATGTTACCTCTTATTTATTTCTCTCTCTTTTCTGATATTGGTGCTTTGTTTTATTCCTGTGTATATTTAAATTTCTCAAGATATCATGTCTATCAGTGTAGACTCTCTACATTAAGTTAAATTAATACATATGTTTAAGCTTTGTATTTCTCTTCATTTCTTGCATCAATATGGAATAATTTTCTTTTGACCTGAAAAATTGTTTTTATCTTTTCCATTGTAATGTTATAACTAGGGACATATCTCTTTAATTGGTTTTTCTAAAAAATGTATATATTTTCCAATTTATTTAAAGAGAAATGTTGCTGAGTTTAGAATTCCATGTTGACATTATTCTTTTCTTCAGCATTTTAATGATATAATTTGATACCTTTCTATTATTTCTGGCTTTTTTTATTTTTACTGGTAAATATTTTCATTGATCTTTGCTTTCTAGCTACTTTTAAATTTTATTTATTTTATTTCATCAGTTTTCATATAATATGCCAGCTGTATTTCCTTTAAATTTGTTGCACTTTGTAAAACTTCCAAAAACTGAATATAAAGTCTTTTTTCAATTTTGGAAAATTTTCTTTAAATATTGTTTCTACCTATTATTCTGCTCCTTTGCAAACTCCTTATGAACACTTCTATTGTTAAATTCTTGTAATAATCATTATTTTAAAGCATAAATCTTATTTATCAATGACTTCCATATTTCATTCTACTGTCTTACAAATAAGACAGTAATATTACTATTTTATCTTTCTGAAAATCTCATTATTTTTTTTTTTGATTGCGGGTTATTTACGTTTCTAAGAAAAAAAAAACTCAAGTACAATTTATGGTTCTGCTGAGGTTATCTTCTCCCAGAAAGAAGTTAATATTGTCTTTAGAAGGAAGTTTAATTATGGTTGACCATCTTAAACCAGCTCTCATTAGGGCTTAGTTTTGTTATAGATAAGGACATGTCTATTTCTCATTCGTGCTTACTGCTATAAGTTTTAGAAGAGTCCCAAGGAAGATACATGGTATGTTTAACCAGGCCTCTCTAAATGGTCAGTTCAAAACTCCAATTTCACTGCTGCCCTACATAACTCAGGATAGCTCTACTTAACTTACAAGGGTCTCATTGATGGCTTGTACTCCTACAGCTCAGCTGTAGCTTTTTGGATTAGCCATTTTCTCAAGAGGAAAACGAATGCCAAAAATGTGTCTCTTCTCTCTGAGTTTCTATCTCTCTGGGATTTTGATCGATCATCCAAGGCTTTGGTAACCTTGAAGAACATTTATTTCATACAATGTAGTCTACCATAGTTGAAAGTGGAATTCTTTATAATGATAAAAGAAGAAAAAAACCCTTTCTGAAATAGTCTGAATATAGCAGAGATGAATATTTAAATATATGACATATTGTATACCACATTCTAATTCATTTTCTTACTTGCAGATCAAAAAAAAAAAGGTCTAATAGTAGATTTAAATGTATGATGTAGGAAAAATACAATATAGTAACAATAACAATAAAACATGCAATATAATATTATATTAATATCTTTAAACTTCATTATTGCCTAGATCTGGATGTGTGTCTCTTTCAACACTTGGTATTATTGACTTGATCAGATTTCTGAGATTATCATTTATAAATGTCATCATGTTTTGTGTTCTCTATAATATCACCTTTTAGAAAGTTAACTCTTTTACATATGTTCCCAAAGTACTTTTTTATTTTTTGTTTTGTTTTGTTTTCTTGGTGTTGCTATTTCAAGTATTTATTTAAATTCTAATTAACATATAGGGTAATATATATTCCAGGTGTAGAATTTAGTGATTCATCATTTACATCCCAACATCTTAATGTCCATCTCCCATGTAGCCCACTCCCTGCCCACCTCCCCTCCAGCAACCCTCAGTTTGTTCTCTGTGGTTAAGAGTCTCTTAAGGTTTGCCTCTCTATCTCTTTTTCTTTTTTTCCTTTCCTCTATGTCCATCTGTTTTGTTTCTTAAATAACACATATGAGTGAAATCATATGGCATTTTTCTTTCTCTGATTGACTTCTTTCACTTAGCATAATGCACTCTAGCTATATCCACTTGCAAAGTAATATTCCATTCTGTACACACACACACACCCCTCATCTTCTTTATCTATTCATTGGTTGATGGCAACTTGGGCTCTACTAATAATATGGCTATTGTTGATAGTGCTGTTATAAACATCGGGATGGATGCATACCTTCCAATCAGTATTTTTGTACCTTCGGTTAAATATCTAGTACGCAATTGTTTGGTCATAGGGTAATTCTATTTTTAACTTTCTGAGGAACAACCATACTGTTTTACAAGGTACAGTGAAAAATCAGGCACTCAATATAATTACTGATTCTTTTTTTTTAAAATATTTTTATTTATTTCTAGGAGACAGAGAGAGACAGCGTGAGCAGGGGAGGGTCAGGGAGAAAGGGAGTGACAGACTCTGAAACAGGCTCCAGGCTCTGAGCTGGCAGTCAGCACAGAGCCCGACGCGGGGCTCGAACCCGCGAACTGCGAGATCATGACCTAAGCGAAAGTCGGACGCTCAACCGACTAAACCACCCAGGTGCCCCTATAATTACTGATTCTTAAAACAGGGTCCACAGATGACAGTAAAAACAAAATTCATAGAATATCAGACCAGGAATTTTAAAATATGATTAATATGCTAAGAACTCTAATGTAAAAATACACAATTTGGAAAAATATATAATTATGTAAGTAGAGAGATGAAAATTCTAATAAAAGATTCCAAAAGAAAATCTAGAAATTGAAAACAATATAACAGAAAGAAAGAATGCTTGTCACCACAAAAATAATAACCAATAAAAACATGCATCTTAAATGGGAAAAAAAAATCCGTAGATAGTGAACCCATGATCTTGGAGAAAAAACAAAAAATTTACACTTTAATTTTACTAATGTCTAAGTGAAATTTAGCATCTTCTTTAGCTATAATTATAGGTAAGAAATGATATTAGTATTAATAGTATTTGTGATTTTGTTACCATTAAACACTCAAGATGGTTTCATAGAAAATTATGGAGTTTATTTAAAGAAATTTTGAAATATGATGTAAAGTGTCTGCTTTGCAATGGTGGTAACTATTAATAAGTCACTGATCATTTTATTTGCTATTTTTTAATAATTTTTATTCTTTCTTTTTTTTTTTTTTTTTGAAACACAGAGACACAGAGTGTAAATGGGAGAGGATCAGAAAGAGGGGGAGACACAGAATCTGAAGCTGTGCTGACAGCTCAGAGCCTGACACAGGGCTTGAACTCACAAACTGCCAAGATTGTGACCAGAGTAGAAGTCAGACTCTTAACCAACTGAGCCACCTATACCTCCCTACTTTATTTACTATTTTAAAGGAGAATGAATGATAGACAGACAGATAGACAAAGTGATCAATAAGTCAGTAGAGAGATAGATGACTCTTTAAATACAAAGCTTTTAATTATATCTATTTTAGATATTTAAAAATATTATTCTGAGAAGACGGTCAGTAGACTTCCCAGAATAAAGAGTCCATGACAAAGATGTGTAAGTACTCCTGGAAAACATGTTTGTTTGAAGAGAGAATATAAGAAATATTTTATTGGTGTTAGACAATAATTTGTTTTCTTTTATATTAAAAATTAAATATTCATTCACAGGATTTAAAATTGTTTCAGTATAGCTTGCTTATGTAAAAAAATAAAAATTAACTTTAGCATTCCACTATTTGGTGCTTTGAAAACAAAATTTAGTTCATGGCAATCACTTTCTCAAATATGATATGGTTATACATTCAAGATGACAATTTTAAGCAGAGAAAGTCCCAGAAAATTTCATATGTCCATTTATTTTATGCTTTGCCTAATTACCAAGAGAGATTAACTCAATAGTGAAAGCTCTTATCTCTTAAACTATTCAATTTTTAAAAATGGAAAAGAAAAGTAGAAGTCATATATGGGGCAGTTCTGTCTCTCTCCCTCTCCATTTTCTCCCCCACTCAATAAAGAAATACAAAAATGTTGGTCAAACATTCCTCAGATCTTATGGCCTTAATTCAAGAAGGTATTGAACTGCACTAACACTAAATAATAAAAAATTTTACCCAATTAAACTCCGAACTGAAAAAAAATAGTAAGATAATGATGAACCCATTTTCTTTTCTTTTAATTTTTTTTTGATGTTTATTTATTATTGAGACAGAGAGAAACAGAGAATGAGTGGGGGAGCGGCAGAGAGAGCGGGAGATACAGAATTCGAAGCAGGCTCCAGGCTCTGAGCTATCAGCACGGAGCCTGACGCAGGGATTGAACCCACCAACCATAAGATCATGACCTGAGCCAAAGTTGGACGCTTAACCAACTGAGCCACCCAGGCACCCCTGAATCTATTTTCTTAATCCGTTTGTTTTCCTATTGGACATTAACCATGCAAATCTAAAAACCTACATAAAAATAGCATTATTTACATGTAAAGTTAAAATGTTTTTTACTCTTTATTTTCTTGATTAAAAACATAATACATCCCTAGTTCAACTCAATAATTATAAAGATTTCAAGATTTCACATCAAATATGAATAAAATTGTGACTTAAAAATAATACCAAATTACACATATTTTAATCAGACCACAATCCAGTGTATTCGAATTAAATCACACAGAATGTGCAATCTAAAAATGATCAAGAAAAAAATAAAACTTGAGAAAACAATTTGCTTTCAACTTTAGACTACCAAAAGAAGAAAAAAGGAAAAGAAGAAAGAAAAGACAGAAAGAGGAGGAAGAAAGGGAGACAAAAGCAAAAGCAAAAATCAAATACAGAATAGAAAAAATATATGAGTATTTTCTTAACTATTTACAGTAATTGTAACTTTACTATCTTGAAATTGACTGCTTAAGGCCTCTATTTGTCAAGCCTTTTACAGTAAGACATACTTAGTCCAGGAAAGAGCCTTTTTCTAGAATCAATTTTCATTTATTAGTGGGTTAATAAGGAGCTTATTATTAGTATTTTCTATTTCATAGAAGTATTCTTAAGAACTAAGACATAATGGTCATGACCCTTGCTTTAAATTATGATGCAGCTAACTTTATTAAATCCCCCCTCCAAAAAAAGGGAATCCGATTCATGTGTAGAAAATATTTCTCAAAGATATTAGAATTGCAATGCATACTATGCATATATGCGAAGCCAAAGGCTGAATTGTGGCACGTGAAGTTCCTTTTTTCTATTATATCTTATCTACAAATTGGATATGGTCATGTGTCACATAAATTCTGAATAAGAAGCTAGCATGTCAATTTTATCAAAGTTCCATCTGATTATAATACAGAATAGCTTAAAGCAGAGGCCTTTGGGGGCCCTGCTTCCACTAATAGAGATATGGATAAATTATAAGCTTGCTTGCTGCAGGACCCATAATTTATACACTAGTCACTTTTGTAACAGAAGCACTAGAATAGAAATGAGATTTCACAACAATTTTTTAGTAGATCAAGGTTATTACATCGTGTGATGAAATTCAGGTAAAATTAACAATCAAATATATTTGTTAATTAATTGTCAAAGTTAAAAAAAAAAATCCCAACCCTCTCACTGACAAGATTGCCCATGTAACATAATCATAACAAATCACTTACAAACATGCTCAAATCCGCTGTTACTGTCTTACCCTATAAGTGGAAATCCTTAGGGCTGAGCTAGGAAACTGGGGAGGGTTTAGCTTCCCAAAGAATAAAAAGGAAAAGCACACAATAAAGACTGTTTATGTCTTTCTGATCTATCTGGCCAGAAATGTGTATGTAAGACCTGTAGAAGACTCCAATAACAGGAGAATTAAAGTTGCATGCTAATGACTGAAGGACCTAGTTCTTTGACAACATTGTTGACCTGGAATACAAGATTTAAACTCTTAGTGTTTAACATCTTATCACTTATTATAAATAAACCCATCATCTGTTTAAAATTTTTTTTGTTTATTTATTTTTGACGGAGGGAAAGGGCAGAAAAAGGGAAACAGAATCCAAACTAGGCTCCAGGCTCTGGCTGTCAGCACAGAGCCAGACAAGGGGCTTGAAATTACAAATTTCGAGATCATGACCCTGAGCTGAAATTGAACAATTAACCAACTAAGCCACCCAGGTGCTCTGCCCCGCCCCCCTTATCTGCTATTAATTATCCTTAGTGGATTAGATTTCTAACAGATAATTTAAAGATTTATTACTCTATCGTACAATAGATCTCATATACCTTCATAGAACTCTTCTGAATTCTATAATCATGTATATTAAAATACCTTGAATACAAAATTATATTTATTGTAATCATGTTATACTTAAGTACAAATTATATAAAATAAAAATAATAATGTTAATAAAGACTTTTTAACTTAAAGATTAAACTGTGAAAAAAGGTTGCCATTTTAAGTACCAGCAGTGCCCATTAATACAATAACAACTTTTATACATAAAAACATTTGAAATTCATATACATTGCCATTTCCTCCTTTGAATTATGTTTATATCCTCATTATTATTATATACATTTTATCATTTTGTAACAAATATATAAGTATTAAAAATCGAAGTACCTAGGACAAATACTTTGCTTTAAAGTATCCATTTAAATAAAAATAGTTCTATATATTTGCTTAGCGTTCTCAAAATATTAAAGAAAATTCTATTAAATGCATACATTTCATGAAATTTTCAGTTAATTTAAAAAATTGGCCAGTAGTTACAGATGAATACTATTTTTCATTTTGCTCCTAGACACATTAATCAATCTGCAGGCATGTTGGGATCAATCAATTGCATCAGTTGTGTTCATTCATCTTTGTCCTGCCATTCATCCCATGGCAGCAAGGAGCACACTGTGTAATTGAATTTGGTTGAAATCTAATATAAGGGCAAACTGTGACACAGTAGCAATAATCAGGTTGATTCAAAAATTTTAACAGAAATTTTTGTTTTCTGCTTTCAGCAA
Source organism: Proteles cristata cristata (assembly GCA_017311185.1). NCBI lineage: Eukaryota > Metazoa > Chordata > Mammalia > Carnivora > Hyaenidae > Proteles > Proteles cristata. The sequence continues at coordinate 212,555 of JAESUZ010003798.1, read as the reverse complement.
AAGGAGTATATTTTATTCTGTATAGTACCATAAGTGAGAGCTCTGAGGAAAAGGCACACAGAATGCTTTAGCACACACCAAGTGTTTGTAGATTCTCAGCTGAAATATTAGACATGGTTAGAGGAAGGAGAGTTAAATACAATAAAATGTGTATAGAAAATAAGGGAATAAAGCTCAAGCTTCATGATTTCTCAAGATAGTAAGAAAGTTTATGTCATAAAATTTTCCTGTTAACTATACTGGAGTTGAAAATATTTTTTCCCATAAATATAGTCACGAATTTAGAGAAAGTTATGTGATACAATAAAGTTCCTTGTTTTAGAGATTTGGAGATTCTTAAAAATTATATCTGTACCTATATATCTATAAACCTAAGGCTACATCTATTTTATATGTAATTGTGCTTACAACGAAGCTTTATCTAGCTCTTTTTTAAAGTTAATTTTGAAATGTGATCTAAACTAGCCTATGTGAATGGGAGTAATCATCTGGAATTATTTGGTTTCATATTTTAGGAAAATAACACGTTTTCTCCATTCCACTTCCAGTCTAGAATTAAAGTAAGCCTTTGGAGAGTTTTTGAGTCTATATATTCTACCTACTCACTCCATAAATTGTTCCATTATATATTCTGGGTTACACTGAAATTTTCATTATTAATTTTTAAATGTCATTTCTTATATTACTATGATTTTCCCTTAACTAGATAATTTAAAAAGTTTTTATCTCAAAATGATAGACTAATTCAAAGATAAAAGATAGTAAGTTTTTTCTATGGCTGGTTTCAAAGGAAAATCCTCAACTTTTCAGTTTAATATTTATTATATTTATTTTTTGTTTCATTTTAATTGAAATTCCTTTTACTTAACGTAACAGTAATATTGGTTTAGGATAGGATTTAGTGATTCATCACTTACGTATAACTGCCAGTGCTCATCACAAGTGCCCTCCTTAGTACCCAACACCCATTTAATCTATCCAACTCTGCTCTCCTCCCCTCCAGCAACCCTCAATTTTTTCTGTAAAGTAAAGAGTCTCTTAGGGTTTGCCTTCCTCTCTCTTTTTTCCCTTTCCTGTATGTTCATCTGTTTTGTTTCCTAAATTTCACATGAAAGAAAGTATATGGCATTTGCTTTTTCTCTTTCTGACTTCTTTTGGTTAGCATAATACACTCTAGCTTCATCCACATCATTGCAAATGGCAAAATTAAATTCTTTTTATGGCTGAGTAATATTCCTGTGTGTGTGTGTGTGTGTGTGTGTGTGTGTGTGTGTGTGTGTGTATGTATACACACCATATCTCTTTATCCATTCATCAGTCGATGTGGACACATAGGCTCTTTCCATAATGTGGCTATTGTTGATAATGTTGCTAAAGTATGTACCCCTTTTAAAAAGGTAAATACCGGGATGCCTGGGTGGCTCAGTCGGTTAAGCGTCCGACTTTCGCTCAGGTCATGTTCTCACGGTTCGTGAGTTCGAGCCCCGCGTCGGGCTCTGTGCTGATTGCCAGCTCAGAGCCTGGAGCCTGTTTCAGTCTGTGACTTCCTCTCTCTCTGACCCTCCCCTGCTCACGCTGTCTCTCTCTCTCCTAGAAATAAATAAAACATTTTAAAAAAATTTAAAAAGGTAAATACCTACCTAGTAATGCAATTGCTGGGTTGTTCTATTTTTAGGGTAATTCTATTTTTAACTTGTTGAGGAACCTCTATACTGTTTTCAAGAGAGCTATACCAGTCTGCATTCCCATCAACAGTGTAAGAGGATTCCCCTTTCTCAGCATCCTCACCAACATCTGTTGTTTACTGTGTTGTTAATTTTAGCCATGTTGACAGGTGTGAAGCGGTATCTCATACTAGTTTTGGTTTGTATTTCCCTGACAGTGAGTGATGATGAGCATCTTTTCATGTGTCTGTTAGCCACCTGCATGTCTTCTTTGAAAAAGTGGCTCTTCATATCCTCTCCCCATTTCTTAATTGGATTATTTTGGGGGGACACTGAATGTGACAAATATTTTATAGATTATGGATACTTAACCCTGTGTCAGATATGTCAGTTGCAAATATCTTCTCCCATTTATTTCGAAGATTGCTTTTTATTTTTGTTGATTGTTACCATTGTTGGGCAGAAACATTTTACCTTGATGAAGTCCCAATTGTTCATATTTGCCTTTGTTTCCCTGGCCTCCAGAGATGTGTCTACTAAGAGGCTGCTATGGCTGATTCCAAGAGGTGGCTGCCTGTGTTCGCCTTTAGGATTTTGATGGTTTCTCATCTCACATTTAGGTCTTTCATCCATTTTGAATTTATTTTTGTGTATGGTGTAAGAAGGTGGTCCAGTTTCATTCTTCTGCATGTTGCTGTCCAGTTTTCCCAACAACATTTTTGAAGAGACTGTCTTTTTCCCATTGGATATTCTTTCCTGCTTTGTCGAATATTAGTTGAGCCATTTTTGGTTTTTTTCTTCTGTTCCATTGATATATGTGTCTGTTTTTGTGACAGTACCATACAATCTTGATGGAAAATGCTCATTTTCTTTCTTTTTTTTTTAATTTTAGAGAAAGAGAGACAGCACAAGCAGGGGAGAAGAACAGAGAGCGAGAGAATCTAGAGCAGACTCCATGCTCAGTGCAGAGCCTAATGCAGGGCTTGAACCCACAACCCTGGGATCATTACCTCAGCAGAAACCAAAGTTGGATGCTCAGCTGACTGAGCCATCCTGTTGCACCTGAAAAATATTTATTTTTAACCAAGTTTGTCTTCATCTACCACTATCTTTATAAAATAAATAAGGCTAAAGTTGAATACTTTTTTTTGAAGAGGAGCCATTGGAATTTTCTATTCATCTTTCTGTTATTTATCATGAAAAATAATAGAAAGCAGTTTGCTTATAAAAGTTAAAAAACACATCAAATTAATCACCAAAATGTATTGAGCAAATGGCAAAAATTCCCTAATCTGTGAAATAACATATTTTCAAAGGTCTCTCCCTATTCTAACATTCTGTGAGTTTATAAATATGAAACTACATACATTAACTCATTTACTGCTCCGTGATTTTCCTACCTCAAGTTCTATGCTTGATGCTTTCTCTTTTTTTAATTTAATAACATAGTCAACTGACTAAATCATCTTTACCCATATCAAATAGCACTTTATCCCATCATTTGGTTTTCTATGGAGTACACATGAAAAGTAGAGCTTACGAAAATATAAATATGTTTTTCTACTTTTTATGAAACCCTATTAAAAATGATATGTGTCCTTTTTTTTCCCTACCTCCTTGGGATAAGTAAAGGATTTATTGCGAGTAAAAAATATGTAAGAAAATATACCTAGACCTTGGTACCAGCTCATGATCTTTTAAAAGGCTACACTGAAAGAATTGCTTACATTACAAATTTTTGTTCTGCTGTATATTTTTTGTTTGTTCTTTTTTATATTTTCTTTTTCACTTTGATCTATGAGGTCTCTTTTATAAAACAAACAAACCAACAAATAAACAAGAGACTCTTCAGAATCACTTTACAAGGACTGTGCAATGTCAGTAAGGAATATATATGAATTCTGATGAGATTTCAAGCCAGACTACTGTGCAAACTATTTTTATTGGATAACATATATTAAATTAGAAAATATTAACTACTATTGTTCCCAGAAGCTAGCTGTAATGACAATTTTCCATCCATAATGGATTTATTCATAATATAATTTATTAAATTATTCTATTAGTTATGGGAATGCATCAGTATGCATTAACTCTGATTTCTCTAACTTTGGTGGGTAATATCAAAGGGATCAATATTAGTTAATTTTGGTCAAGTTTTTAGTGGATTACTTCAATTTAAAATGAATATCTACTTAAATTGTTCTAAATCTAGTCTAGATCTCTCTGAGGTGGATGAGTCTGTATCAAATGTACTTTATTGAAAGATTAACAAACATTTTACCGACAGAATATTCTCATTGATTCCATGTCTTAACTGGTTAAAATAAAATTATTAAAATAGATTTTATAAAATTTTTTGAGAAAAGACAATAATGTAACATGTAGATTATAGTGGTAGTTATGAGCCATAAGAGGCAAAGCACTATGTAGGAGGGACACTAATGGAGGGGCATCTGGGTGGCTCAGTTGGTTAAGCATCCAACTCTTGGTTGGATGGGAACTCTTGGTTTCAGCTCAGGTCATTATGATGAGGAAGTGTGGGCAAGCTGAGGGCAAAGTGCAGCAAACAGCCCCCCACCCCACCCCTACCATCGGACATATATGATTTTCCTTGGATACTACTGACTACCCAAAAATGGGAAAGGACTAAAAACAAAAGGTCAAACTAATAAGAGTCTCCACCAGTTTACCAAAAAAAGGCAATGCCATCAATAGGCTAGAGTGTAAAATCTCCCTACTACCTTAATGTTAATATCTTGGTAGAGAAAACAAAAAACAACAACAATTTTAGCTTAACAAAAGCTTGGCCTCCAGTAAGTCTTTAGCCTGTGAAAGTCTCTTTGGAAACTCCCTCCCGACTTCATCCCCACCTTCCTCCATAAAATGTCCTCCCCCCACCACACACACACACTTGTAGTGCAGTTCTTCCTGCCCATGGGTTCTGTCCTCATGCTTTAATAAAATCCCCTTTTTACTCCAAAGACATCTTCAAGAATTCTTTTGGACTGCCACCCCGCCTCCCCCATCAATCAAAACTTCATCATTTAGAGCTGCACATTGGTCTCTGGACTGACATTGCAGAGTGTGCTTGGGATTCTCTCCCTCTCTCTTCCTCTGCCGCTCCCCTGCTCACTAGCTCTCTCTCTCTTTCAAAATAAATGAGTAATCTTAAAAAAGAGAGAGAGAGGGTCACTAATGGAATTGTCTCATTTTGTAGTTTTAAAATTTAAAAAACAAATAGAATGACATAGATAAAATTCAAGAAGTTATAAATGCAACAGTTTTGAACTACAATGATCTGTACTGTAAAATATGAAAGATTCATTCAACTTTACTTGTAGTAATGATACGGTGCTTCATAATGAGTGAAATGGACAAAACTTCATGTATTTACACTTAGTAGGAATCACTAAGTTGGTGAAAGCAAAGGATAGTAGATGATAGCTATAAATCCAAAACACTTTTTGAGATAAAAGTAGGAATGGCAGTAAGGCCTTTTTGAAATATATTTACTCTGAGAAGATTCAGAAAATGTGTTTTCTTATCTTTTAAAGAAAACACGATTTTGTGATCTGCAATTTTATATTGCTAACAGTTGGAAAAACTGAAAATGTCAATTTAAATACAAGTGATTCTAAGCCTTCAGAAAATTAAATTTAGGAATAAGTATAGATTAGTTTCTTCCAATGATACATTTTCTGTTGCTTTGCATAGAAATCGGCAGTATAAATGCAGTACTTTTTAGTGCTGTATTATTCTGGGAGCCGCACTGGCCTTGCTGGATGACAGTCACAGCAAGGAAATGGTAGTGTTTTCACAGCTCCTGCCATGAGAAACGAAAACTGTTATCTCTTTCTGCTACTACTGGCTCATGTTGGAAATGAGCCTGCTGGTATTGACCAGGCCTCACAATATTCCATATCAGACCAATATTCCAAACACAGATACCTCATAAGGAAAAGCATATCCCTGCCTTTTCCAAAGAGACTTCAGATGAAAGCATTGTGGTTGATTGTCAAAAGGCTCTTCCTATGGGCCTTGCAGATCCAAGACTTACATAATAAAGGGGGCTTGAGTCTGGCCCTGAGACAAAGAGCCTAATTTAGAATTAAGTGCAAATATCCACTCCCACCCATTTGTTTCTGCTTGGAGCATTTTCTGGCCTTGTATATGCTGATTACTCCCTGTGAAGGAACCTATTGAGGAACTTCTTTTGTGATTATGAGAGCAGAGGTGTTCCCTGAAAAACCTGTCTTTCTTGATACTTCCACCTTAAACAAACAAGCTATTGACCCCTGCCCACAAAGAAGTAACTTCACCCTTTTTATGCTAAAAACTTTGTCTGGTATGTTAAAGATACTTTCCTTCCCCTTAGGATAAGCATCTAAATCCCCTCCCTCAATCACTTTTGTAAAAGTTATGCATGAGTCTTCTACAAATCTATGTTCCAGGAATTCTTACATATCAAAGAAGTCTGTTATCAGAAACCATTATCTAAGGCAAATGCCACTTCTGTGCCATCCCCCATACACTTAATTATAAAATAAAGTTGAGCCCCAGTCAGAGCAGAGATGCTTGTCTGGTGATCAGAAAGAATCTCAGGGCTCTCTCATTCTCTCTCTTGCCGACACCGTCAATCCTTCAGGGACCCGTGGACATGCTGGAGCCGGCCTCCAACAGTATTATGCAGAATCCTTTAATGATTTAGTTGGTATTAGATTGTATAAATGGCTTTCTTTATAAATAAAAGTGTTTCCCAAACTAATCTCATGGGAATAAGTTCAGTGTATTATGAGTCTTTAAAATTATGTTTGAAGGAGCTTACCAAGACAATGCAAATAAAAATATTTATTTTTAGTCCTTTTTGAGGCTTACAAATTGATATTTGCTCTTTACAACTGACATTTGTCTTTTATTACGACATAAACAACGTTTTGTAATATTTTAGAAAATCATCAAAAATAGCACAAACTTGGGGCGCCTGGGTGGCTTAGTCGGTTAAGCGTCCGACTTTTGCTTGGGTCATGATCTCGCGGTTCGTGGGTTCGAGTCCCGCGTCGGGCTCTGTGCTGACTGCCAGCTCAGAGCCTGAGCCTGTTTCAGTCTGTGACTCCCTCTCTCTCTGACCCTCCCCTGCTCGCGCTGTCTCTCTCTCTCTCCTAGAAATAAAGCTTTAAAAAAAAAAAAGCACAAACATATTTCAAAATTAAGAAAGCAGATGCTTATTTTGTTTCCTTCACATGACCATTATTTTGTCACTATTTTCTGTAGACTCTTATCACATGCAGTTTAGTGTTTTCATGTAACACAAATTTTGCCTGATTTCTCTCTTCCCCAGCAAACTGTACTGCTGTTGTGTCTTAAGTAAAAGAGGAACACACTAATCTGATAAACATTTACTAACATATGGATGGTTTCTTACTATATAAAACAGCAACTGCAACAACAAAAACAACTCTTGTTATACCCAGATCGCAGTATCCTCACCGACCAGAGAGCACCGGGGAGACCGAGTCACGCATGCAAAGGCAAAGGACTTTATTACGGGCTGGAGCTCGGGCTCACAGACCTCACCAGCGTATGGGTCCGTGCTGAGAGCTCTGAACAAGGGCAAAGTAGGGTTTTTATGGGGTTTGAGACGGGGGAGTTACAGAAGTTGTGACATGGGAACAGTGATCCAATCATAATTATACAACATCATTGACAGCCGGTTTAACCATACACATTGTCTAGAATATTCATTACTTTTGGCGGGATCCAATTACAACGTTTAGAGCACCTTTAAATTCAACCAATCACAGAGCGAGCCTAGGGTCTTGTTCGGCGACTGACAGGTTAACTTTAACATTAGGTAACAGGGTCCTATCTATAGTTTCTGTCTCCAGGCCTCTCCCTCAGTATTGTGGAGGGTGGTCGCTGGACTTTCCTGACTGGGTGTTGCAAGGGTGGTTATTCCTGCCTTGGGCAATGTGTAACTGCCTGATAGTTTCGGGAAAGCTGAAACTCAGGCCTTCTAGTTCAGAGAGGAAACTTAAAGCCTGTCATGGAGTCAGTTTGGTTTACACCTTTAGACTTGTGGCCTTACACTTTCAACCCTTATACTACATAGAAAGTGTCTCAAAATGTTTCATATGGCTATACAAAAGCTAAGGAAAATACAACTGTTTTAAGAATAAAGTTAGGACAAAATTTTGTGACCTTGGATTTGATTGAGATATTTTAAAGAGCATACGAAAAAAGAAACATCAAAAAATTAATCTTTATCAAATAGACTCCATAAAAATTAAAATGTTTTGCTGTTCAAAGTTACTCGTAAGAAAATGAAGACAAACTACAATTTTGAAGAAGATACTTGCAAATCATATATTTATAAATTAGCTGTAAACAGAATAAACAAAAAGCTTCTAAAATTTAATCATAAGAGAACCCATTTTTTAATGGGGACCAACTTTTCAGGCATTTAATCAAAAAGGTATTCCGATGGAAAATAAATACATGAAAAAACATTCAACATTATTACTCAACATTTAATGCAAATTAAAACCATAATGTGGCATCACTTTGTATATAGAATAGATACAATTTTAAATGTTGAAAATATCAGGTATTTGCAAAAATGCATAAAAGATAAAATGTTCACACTCTGCTGACAAGAATGAAAAAACAGTCTCTTTTTGAAACAGTTTGGCAGTTTTCTTAAAACTACATGTGTCCAGGGGAGCCTCGGTGGCTTAGTCGGTTAAGCGTCCGACTTTCGCTTAGGTCATGATCTCGCGGTTCGTGGGTTCGAGCCGCGTCGGGCTCTGTGCTGACTGCCAGCTCGGAGCCTGGAGCCTGTTTCAGTCTGTGACTCCCTCTCTCTCTGACCCTCCCCTGCTCACGCTGCCTCTCTCTCTCTCTCTCCTAGAAATAAATAAAACATTAAAAAAAAAAAACTACATGAGTCAGATGGCCCACATGTCCCACTCTTAGGGACTTATATAAAAGTAATAAAAATATATCAGTACAAAGATTTGTATTCAAATATCCCCGTTCTAAAAAATTATTCATAATGACCATTTTTAGAAACAACAGAAGGATACATTAACTGACGTATTGATTTATAAGCTAATTTTACATATCCATACACTAAAATACTACTTAAAATTTAAAAGAATAAATTACTGTTACACACAGCAACATAGTAAGTCATAAAAGCATTATTTTTAGTGAAAGAAGTCTGATACAAAAGACTATATCCTGTATGATTCCATTTACATTAAATTCTATAAAAGGCAAAACCATTTTGACAGAAAACAAATGATTACTTTCCATTGTTAGATTGGGGTCGGGAGGCAGCAATGGCAATTTTGTGTCATGATCATGGTAGTGGTTATGCAACTGTATATATCTGTCAAAACTCTAGGAACTGACCACTTAATATTAATGAATATTTTGTGTGTAAGTTAAACCTCAATAATACTGCTTGAAAGCAAAAGAAAAATGTTCATCGACTAAACATCATAATTCAAATGCCAAATTGTCAGAACGGATGAAAAAAGCAAAACTCAACTGCATGATGCCTGTAAGAAACGTGCTTTAAATATAAAGATAAAATGGATCCTATGTGTATCATACAAAGAATAGTAAGAAGTCATTACTTAAATATTAGATATTTTCAAAATGAGGTATTAAAGAGGTTGAGAGCAACATTTACCAATGATAAAAAGTCAATTTATTACTAAGATATAAAGTTCATATGTAAATTAATATGAGAATTCAAAAATATATGGAACAAAACTTGATAGACATAAAGGGAGATATAGCCAATTCCAAAATCACAATTAAGATTTTACCATCCCCCTCAGCAATTAATAGATCAATTAGATACACTTGTGCAAATACCTGTTTTTAAAGTGCAAATACCTATGTTTTTAAAGTTTATTGATTTATTTTGAGAAAGAGAAAGAGTGAGAGCAGGAGAGGTTCAGAGATAGAGGGAGAAAGAGTATTCCAAGCAGGAGCCTGACATGGGGCTCCATCTCACCAATCGTGAGATCATGACCTGAGCTGAAATCAAAAGTCAGCAAACTTCCCAACACACCTGCAAATACCTATTTATTTCAATAGCACTGCCAACCCCTTGAATTAATTGATATTTACCAGACTAAATATTCTTTTCAGGTGCACATACTATAGTCTCTAAGATAGACATATGCTAGGCAAAACAATCAGTTTCAATAAATCTGAAAGGACAAAATTCATATGGAGTTATCTGATCACAACTGAATTAAATTAGATAACAATAAATATATAGGAAAATCCCACATATTTCAAAATTTTAAAACACCTTTTGTAAGGCCCCAAGTCTAAAGGTCTAAACCAAACTGACTCCATGACAGGCTTTAAGTTTCCCCTCTAAACTAGAAGGCCTGAGTTTCAGCTTTCCTGAAACTATCAGGCAGTTACACATTGCCCAAGGCAGGAATAACCACCCTTGCAACACCCAATCAGGAAAGGCCAGCGACCACCCTCCACATTATTAAGGGAAAGACCTGGAGATAGAAACTATAGATAAGACCCTGTTACCTAATGTTAAAGTTAACCTGTCAGTCGCCGAACAAGACCCTAGGCTCGCTCTGTGATTGGTTGAATTTAAAGATACTCTAAATGTTGTAATTGGATCCCGCCAAAAGTAATGAATATTCTAGACAATGTGTATGGTTAAACCGGCTGTCAATAATGTTGAATAATTATGATTGGATCACTGTTCCCATGTCACAACTTCTGTAACTCCCCCGTCTCAAACCCCATAAAAACCCTACTTTGCCCTTGTTCAGGGCTCTCAGCACGGATCCATGGCACTGGTGAAGTCTGTGAGCCCGAGCTCCAGCCCGTAATAAAGCCCTTTGCCTTTGTCCCTCGGTCTCCCTGGTGGTCTCTGGTCGGTGAGGATACTGCGATCTGGGTATAACACTTTCTAAAGAACCAGACGTTCAATAAATAAATGCTCCATTTCTTAAGCGGGTTGGTTTTATGTTTAAATTAGGCAATATTTCAAATATAATAGCTGTCATGTGTTTTATAATGATTTTTTTCAAAATGGAGTGAATTCTGTTACTGACTTTCTTATTCTCACTCTTAGCCACAAAAGTCAAACATAGACACAGTTATCACACATTTCGTGTAACTGAAACAATCTGGTGATATAATGTTCAAAAAGTTTTGGCTAAAGTATAAAATATTTTTTTCTGGGCATATTGCAACAAAATGTCTAACCTATTCCTTAGAGCACTGTTGAGAAATAAACTCATATAGATTTTAAAAAATCATTTTAAGGAAATCAAACAGAATCTGAAGGAAACAGATTATATAATTGAATAGTTTAAATAAAACTCCTCAATTATACTCTACCTCTATATATTATTGCGGCAGCTCACTGAACAACACACTGAATGAGTATCAGGGATTGTCATATTCCAGAGTGTTTTCAATCTAGGATAATAATCTATAGTTCTAGTAGCAAAGTGCTGATGTCATGGAGAGAGAACGGGAAAGACAGAGAAAAGAGGAAGGGGGAGAGAGAAAGAGATATGCTGTATTAGATTTTGCCAGAGAAACAGAATCAATAAGATGTATGTATGTGTGTATGTATGTATGTGTGTATACACACACAAATGATATGTAAATATATCTATATATCATATATGTGTGCACATATATGTGAATATACCTATTATGTGTATCTGTAGCAATCTATCTATCCATCAACAGAGAGAGAGATTAGTTTAAGGAAATGGCTCATCTTATTTTGGGGGCTGATATGTCTGAAATCTATAAGTCACTGGGTAGGATGGAAATTTAGGGAAGAGTTGATGTTGCAAGTTACGTTCCAAAGGCAGTTTGGAGGGCAGAATTGAGATTGTCATAGGCAATGCAGGAAAGAAAACAAATCAACTAACAACAGAGAAAACAAATTCTATGAAGGAACCATATAGACAAGTCAACAATATATATATTTTCTCCTTGTGTTGAGAACCTAAATGGATAGGACAGAAATTTTTAAATTAAAACAGAGAAACAATTCTCTAAATTGGGAACTCCAATGAGAGAACTAAATTTCAGATCAAAGGGTATATCCTATTGTAAGGAAGAAAAAAAACCCTGATTTTAAAATATATGTTCATTATACTACTGGTGCTCAAAACTAACGACATTCTCTGGCTTCTACAGAAGTGAGAGATAGGGGTGGGGGAGGGAAGGGAGGTCACTGATGGTGGAGAAAATGCGAAATTATCTTTTTCTCTTCTATAACGACTTTTAAAGCCAGAATTATAGGCAATATCCACAGTCTTGAGAGCAAAAAAATGAACCTGAATTATATTCTCTGTCTGGGGCCCATTTCTATGGTCAACAGCCACATAGTTTCAAAAAATTAAAGATCCTGGTAACCTGAGTATGTATAAACCTTCCTATAAAAAACAACAACACAAGACTAGTATTGAATATAGCAGAGAAAGTTATCAAACACACAAAAAAGAATCGAGGGTAGGTGTCAGTTTGTATTTCAATATATTGAGATTTTGTTTTTTTCATAATTATAGAAAAAATTATAGAAAAACAAAAATACCTTTAAATATTGATCAACTAACATATTTGAAAATCTGGATTCATGGATGAAGAGATATATGAAAAAAGAAAATAACCACCCATTCTCACAGCTGGAAAAATACTTATAAAGACTATAAACAAAACATTATGTTGTAATGTAGTCTTGAAACAGTTATTTAGGTACTAATTCTTCTTATGTTGAAGAATGGCTGTTGATATAATTTGGTTATTTGTTATGTTATTTTAACATTTACATAGTACTAACTTAAAAACAGGCAAATTATTTTAAAATCAGTTTATTTTTTAAATAAAATGTAATATTAACTGAAATTAATATTACACTGTATATTTACTACCTGTAATTTAAATAAAAATATAAAAAAATAAAATGTAATATTGCTCATTCTGTTATGTTAATGAAAGTATTACATAAATATTGAAAAAGATCAAATAAATGATGAGAGTAGGAAGTTCCAGGAATCACAGCCACCATGGAAGCAAGAATTGAGCAAATAAGAATCATCAGAACCAACTAATTTAAAACCCTTGATTCAAGTTGAACACTTCCAGTATCAAAAGGGGTGTTTGATGAAGAAAAAAAGTTGTTAACTTTGGTTAATTTCAGTATTTAGTATAGCAACTACTGTCTCCAAGGCCCAGACTCATGGTAGGCAGCTATGAGGAATTTGACTTGAATTTCTTGTGTGGCTTGCTGGTGCAAGGTTGGGCAATAGAACTTTATCCTCCAAGGATCAATGTTATTTATTTAATCTGCTTGGTGGTTCACTGAGAGACCAGTGCAAGAAATGCCCATTGTTTCTGTCTCCTCAGCCTAATCTAACATCCTGGGTACCAACTGTTAGAGGTAATTTAAAGAAACAGAACATTTCTTATCTTTCTCTCTCCTTACTATACCCAGATATTGAAGGAAATCTCTGTCAGGTCACTAGATGACTGTAGATATAACAGAAGAGAGATAAGTGATCATACAGAACAAGGAATATAGTCCTTGCATAAGTAGAAAAGTCACTAATAAATAGACTACTGAAACCCTCCATTGGTACACTAGCAATTCCTGGGAAACAGAAAATCTGAATTCCAGAGTTATCATATTATTCAAAATGTCTACTTTTCAATAAGAAAAAAATATAAATCATATAAGGAGGAAATATAGCCCATTCACAGGTAGAAAGAAAGAAAGAAAAATTATCCCAGAGGAAGTTCAGGTATTGGACATAACAGACAAAGATTTTAGGTTAACAATCTTAAATATGCTTGGAAGGCTAAATGAAACCATTGACAAATAAATAAAGGAAATCAAGAAAATGAAAAGTAAAGAATATGAATAATGAAGAAATAAAATTATAGATATAAACCAAAAAGAAATTCTGGTTCTAAAAAATACAGTGGGGGCGGCCTGGCTGGCTCAGTTGGTTAAGCGTCTGACTTTGGCTCAGGTCATGATATCACGGTTCATGGGTTCAAGCCCCGTGTCAGGCTCTGTGTTCATAGCTAGCTCAGAGCCTGGAGCCTGTTTCGGATTCTGTGTCTCCCTCCTTCTCTGACCCTCTGCCAGGAGCCACACCAGCCTCTCTGGATGGCAGTCACAGCAAGGAAACTGGTATCTCCTTCTGCTACTACTGGCTCATGTTGTAAATGAGGCTGCTGGTATTGACCAGGTCTCACAATATTCCAGATCAGACCGATATTCCCCACACAGATTGATCATAAGGAAAGGTATGTCCTTGCCTTTCCAAAGATAATTGTCAAAAGCCTCTTCCTATGGGCCTTGCATATCAAAGACAATTGAGTCGGGCCCTGAGACTAAGAGCTTAATTTAGAGTTAAGGGCAAATATCCACCCTCACCCGTTTGTTTCTGCTTAGAGCATTTTCTGGCCTTGTATATGCTGATTGCTCCCTGTGAAGGAACCTATTGAGGAACTTCTTCTTTTGTGATTATGAGAGCAGAGGTGTTCCCTGAAAGACCTGTTTTTCTTGATACTTCCACTTTAAATAAACAAGCTGTTGACCCCTGCCCACAGAGAAGTAACTTCACCCTTTATATGCTAAAAACTTTGGTATGTTGAAGATGCCTCCCTTCCCCTTAGGATAGGCATCTAAATCCCCTACATCAGTCACTATTGTAAACGTTATGCATGAGCCTTCTACATATCTATGTTCTGGGAAATTTCTTACATATCAAAGAAGTTTGTTATCAGAGACCATTGTCTAAGGCAAATGCCACTTCTGTGCCATCCCCCAAACACTTAATGATAAAATAAAGTTGAACCCCAGTCAGAGCAGAGATGTCTGCCTGGTGACCAGAAAGAATCTCTGGGGCTCTCTCACTCCCTCACTGACACTGTCCATCCTTCAGGGACCCCTGGACATGCTGGAGCCGGCCTCCAGCAACCCTCCCCTGTTCACACTCTCTCTCTCTCTCAGAAATAAATAAAAACATTAAAAAAAAATTTTTTAATACAGTGGTTGAATTAAAACTTTCATTTAGAGGTGTTTAACAACTGACTTGAGTAGGCAGAAGAAAGAATTAGCAAACTAGAAGACAGGGCAATTGAAGTCACATAGATAAAGGTATAGAAAGAGAAAGAATGAAAAAAAAATATAGCCTAAAGGACCTTGGAACCTCTTCACACACCTACATACACATTACAGAAGTTTCATAAAGAGTACAGACAGAAGCAGTGGCAAAAAATATATAAATAAAAATACCCCCAAATTCTTAAAATGTATGAATACCATGAATCTACATAATCAAGATCAGGACTTTCAAGCATGATAAAGAGAAGGATATCCACCTTGCAACACATTAAAATAAAAATGTCCAAAGCATAAGCCAAAGAAAATCTTGGAAGGAGTAAGAGAAAATTGACTCATTATGTTCAAGAGATTTTCAATAAGTACCCAGAGTCCCACTCAGGCCAGTTCAGGGCTCCCTGCAGAATAGACGGTGTCGGCGAGGCAGGGATGAGAGAGACACGAGATCCTTTCTCGTCACCAGCCAGGCCTCTCTGCATGTTGCCATCTGACGGGTAAGAGTCCAAGCAACTTACATTAACCTCACAAGGAGTTCTATCTCAGCTTATGAGTTCAGAAACGGCTCCCAACAAATAAGATTGATAGCTTTTTAAAAAAACTATAAATCATAGAAGCCACGATAGAGGAAGACATACTTAAAATGTTGAAAGTACAAACTGTCAACCAAAAATCTATATTCAGTAAAGCTATCCTACAAATGTGAAGAACAAATCAAGACATTTCCAGGTAAACAAAAGCCAACAAAGTCTGATGCTAACAGAATGCCTCATATAAAATGTTAAATTAAGTCCTTCATGCTGAGAGAAGAGGATACTTCAGTGTTAGCTCAAAGCCACTTGAAGAAATAAAGATCTCTATTTAGGTAAATATAAAAACTAATGTTATATTTTTTTCCTCTAATCCTCTTTGTGTTTTCTACATGCTGTAAAATGAATAAAATACTAATTATTATTTCACATTAATGGGAATCTATATTAATGAAAAACAGTGTACAAGTAGAATTTGTGGCAACACAAACTGTAATTTGTGACAATAACAACATTAAGGGGAAAAGAAGAGTTGTACAGGAACGCAGTTAATATAAGCTATTATATAGTTGCGATTTCATTGTTTCAAACTAGATTGGTATAAACTTAGGGTATTAACTGTAATCTCAGTGGTAACTGCTAAAACAAAACAAAAGGAACACTAAACTACACTAAAATGATAACTAATTAAATAAATATAGACAAAATCAAAATAGCACAAAGGAAAAAAATCAAGCACTTATTGGAAACACTGAAGAAGAAACCATAAAGAAAAAAATAGAGGGAGAGGAAATAAACAGCAAAGTGGCATAAATAATTCCTTCATTATCTATAACTACTTTAAATATAATAGATTAAACTTACTGTTAAAAGGCAGAGATTGGCAGAGGGATGAAAAAATAAAAGGATCAAATTACATGCTGTATACCTGACATTCATTTCAGACTCAAGGACACAAGTAGGTTACATGAATGAAAATGGTAACCAAGAGAGACTTGAAGTAGATATATTAATATTGGGGAAAATAGACTTTATCAAAAATTGTTACAAGAGACAAAAAGGGCATTACATATATAAAAAATGTCAACTATTTAAGAAAATATAATCACTATAAACATATAGTGCTAAAAGTCCTAAAATATATGAAGCAAACTTGACAGGATTGAAAGGAGGAAACAAAACAAAACAAAACAAAACTCTGTACAATAATAGAGACTTAAATATTTCACTTTCAATTGTGGATAGAACATAAACCACTGGACCTAAAGGTCTATACAAAACACTATACACAATAACAACAGAGTATATATATATTGTCTTAAGCACACATGAAACAATTGGGAATATACCGTATATTAGATTTTTTTTGAATCCTAATTTTAAATACATTTGAAAATCCTGAAATCATAGAAAAGTATATTCTCTGACCACAATGGAATACAGAAGGAACAATGAAAGAAAAAGTGGAAATGGAATAAATATCTGCATCAGCACTCTTGTACCCCTTGGGTAAATTCCTAGCAGTACTGTTATTGCTGGGTCATAGTGGGGTTCTGTTTTTAATTTTTTGAGGAACCTCCACACTGTTTTCTAGAGGGGCTGCACCCATTTACATTCCTACCAATAGTGTAGGAGGGTGCCCATTTCTCCACATCTTCTCCAGTATCGAGAGTCCTCTGATTAGCTCATTTTAGCCACTCTGACCAGCATGAGGTGATATCTTAGTATGGTTTTGATTTGTCTTTCCCTGATGAGGAGGGATGCTGAATATCGTTTCATGTGTTTGTTGGCCATCTGGATGTCCTCTTTGGAGGACAGTGTCTGTTCATATCTTCTGCCCATTTCCTCACTGGATTGTTTGTTTTTCAGGTGTGGAGTTTGGTGACTTCCTTATAGATTTTGGATATTAGCCCTTTATCTGATATGACATTTGCAACTATGTTTCACCATTCCACTGGTTGCCTATTAGTTTTATGGATGTTTCGTTTACCGTGCAGAAGCTTTTAATCCTGATGAGGTCCCAATAGTTCATTTTTGCTCTTGATTCCCTTGCCTTTGGGGATGTGTCAAGTATGAAATTGATGCGGTTGAGGTCAAGGACAAACTAGATTTTAAACCACATATTTTTAAAAAGGAATGAAGGAGGGCACTATATCATAATGAAGGTGTTTATTCAACAAGATCTGTCCCTGCTTGTGCTCACACTCTTTCTCTAAAATAAAAAGAAAATGATCATTTTTGCTCATTTAGACAGTATGGTACTAGCACAGAAACAAGCACATAGATCAATGGAACAGAAGAAGAAAAAAAACCCAAAACTGGACCCACAACTATATGGTCAACTAATCTTTGACAAAGCAAGAAAGAATATCCAATGGCAAAAAGACCATCTTTTCCACAAATGGTGTTGGGAAAACTGGACAGCAACATACAGAAGAATGAACCTGGACCACTTTCTTACACCATACACAAAAATAAATTCAAAATGGATGAAAGACCTAAATGTGAGATAGGAAACCATTAAAATCCTAGAGGATAACACAGGCAGCAACCTCTTTGAATCAGTCATAGGAACTATTGGAATTTCATCAAGGTAAAAAGTTTCTGCCCAGCAAAGGTAACAATAAACAAAAGTAAAACACAAACTTTGGAATGGGAGAAGATATTTCAAAAACATATCTGATAAAGGATTAGGTATCCAAAATCTAAAAAGAACTTATTAAACTTAATGCCCAAAAAACAAATAATCCAGTTAAGAAATGGGCAGAGGACATGAAGAGCCATTTTTCCAAAGAAGACATGCAGGTGGCTAACAGACACATGAAAAGATGCTCAACATCACTCACCATCAGGGAAATACAAACCAAAACTAGTATGAGATAGCACTTCACACCTGCCAAAATGGCTAAAATTAACAACACAGGAAATAACAGATGTCAGCGAGGGTGCAGAGAAAGGGGAACCCTCTTTCTTACAATGCTGGGAATGCAAACTGGTGCAGACACTCTGGAACAGTGTGAAGATTCCTCACAAAGCTAAAAATAGAACTACCCTCAAAATAGAACCACCCACCAACTACACTATTAGGTATTTACCCAAAGGATACAAAATTACTGCTTCAAAGAGGTACAAAGACCCTCATGCTTTAGCAGTATTATCAACAATAGCCAAATTATGGAAAGAGCCTAAGTGTCCATCGGCTGATGAATAGATAAAGAAGTGGTATAGAACAAGTGCCCTTCTTAATATCCATCACCCATTTAGCCAATCCCTCATCCACCTCCACTCCAAGAACCATCAGTTTTTTCCTCTATAATTAATAGTCTCTTATGGTTTGCCTCCCTTTCTCTTTTTTTCCCCCTTCTCCTATGTTCATCTGTTTTGTTTCTTAAATTCCACATGTAAGTGAACTAATATGGTATTTGTCCTCTTACTAGCTTATTATGCTAAGCATAATGCACTCCAACTCCATCCACGTCATTGCAAATGGCAAGATTTCATTCCTTTTGATGGCTAAGTAATATTCTATTGCATATGTATACCACTTCTTTTTTATCCATTTGTTAGTTTGTCAAACAAGTAGGGCCCATTGGACTAAAATTTTATTTTGACTAAAGAAAGATCTATTTCTTCTGTTTTGTTTGGACAATCCAGGCAGATTAGCAAATTTTTATTCAGTTGGAACTTTCCATTTAGGCACAGCATCTGCACTTGTCAACCCAAATTCTGTTGTGGACTTTAAGTATCAGATTAGTGAAGAACTTAAAACAAAGTTATAGAAAAGTTGAAAAATAATATGAATATAAATAATGAAAGGTTCAAATTTGATTAGTTGATACTCTCTTGAATTCAAGCTTTTATTATTCTATAAACACTGTGAAACTCAAGACAAAATTATGAATCAGCCTTCAGAAAAATTCACATAATCAACTACCTAAAAGAGATTCCCAACATGACATCAAAATTTAACTTTTCTACTTTCATGTAACTAAATTATTTCTTTAAAAAATTTTTTTAATAGTTTATTTATTTTTGAGACAGAGACAGAACATGAGCGTGGGAGGGTCAGAGAGAGAGAGGGAGACACAGAATCTGAAACAGGCTGCAAGCTCTGAGCTGCCAGCACAGAGCCTGATGCTGGACTTGAATCCATGAACCACAAGATCATGACCTGAGCTAAAGTCCAATGCTTAACCGACAGAGCCACCCAGGCACCCCAGTAAATTATTTCTTTACATCAAATAATTTCTTTCCATTTTTCTACACATTTCACTTTATTAAAGAATTTTTAAAAAAATATGTTGAAGTTTTCTTCCAAATGGTATAAATGATAATTTATTTATCATTAAATGATAAATTTCTTTAATGAGAAGTAAAATTGTGTTTATCTTTTGGGTAAATACCTAGTAGTGCAATTGGGTGGTTCTATTTTGAGGGTTGTTCTATTTTGTAATATTTTGTTTGAGAATCTTACTCTTTGGTCTAACTTATTTATAGGATTCATTCAATGTTTCCATTGAACTGGTCTGAAATTTGAAAGGTTTTAAAATGTGAATTGTCCATTCTACAATGTGCAAAAAAAAAAAATCAATGGTTTCTTTAAGTGTTAAGGGCATAAAGTATTGACTCATTTAAGTCAAGCAGTATAGAATAAATATGCAGTTTTAATATTGGGTTAATTTTGCAAAATTATGCTGAGTTTTCTATTACATTTTAAGAAGATTAACTTAATAATTAAAATTATGCTTAATCTTTTTATCTGTCAATCTTGTTTTGGTTGACAGATTATCAGTCTGACAGAAGATAATTTACTTATTTTAGCAAATAACTAATCTTTTTGGCTTTCATTCAATTCTATTTTTATTATCTGCCCCAACCAATTTAATCTTATAATGGTTAAATCAATGTACAGAAATCTGTTGCATTTCTAGACACCAATAATGAAGGAGCAGAAAGAGAAATCAAGAAATCAATCCCACTTACAACTGCACCCAAAACTATAAGATACCTAGGAAAAAAAACCTTACCAAAGAGGTAAAGATCTGGGGTGCCTGGGTGGCTCAGTCAGTTAAGCATCTGACTTTGGCTAAGGTCAAGATCTCATAGTCCGTGGGTTTGAGCCCTGCATCGGGCTCTGTGCTGACAGTTCAGAGCCTGGAGCCTGCTTCTGATTCTGTGTCTCCCTCTCTCTCTGCCTCTCCCCACTCCTCTCTGTCTCTCAAAATAAAATAAACACATAAAAAATTTTTCAAAAAAGAGGTAAAAGATCTGTTCTTTGAAAATGTTCTGATAACAATACCAGATACAGATTATAATAGTTTTATAGATAAATAGATATATTGATAGATATTAGTCTTAAAAGTCTACTTAGTCAATGAAATTATTTAGGTACAATGGCAGCTATATGGAAGAAACTAAATCAGTAATTGATTTGTCAAGTATGAGAATAATTTTCAATTTTTTTTTTTTACCTTCAATACTTTTATCAACATAATCATCTATTCTTTTTGGGAGAAGTGATTTGTTTCACATTCTCTGTCACACACACACACACACACACACACACACACACACACACACAGAAAAAGGAGGATTGATCTCTGAAGGTCTCTTACCACATTTTTTCAAAGTATAAGTGTCATTACTTAGAAAACAGTAACATGTTCCAGAATATTTCTTATCTCTTTAAAATGACTAGAATACAATTAGATCTATTCTACATTTGTTTTTTGGAACAATAATATCCTTGTTTATACATTGGCTCATTGAATTTGCAGTTTAAATATACATATATTAGCATGATAATACATACTATGTACTGGAAAAGGAGCACATAAGTGAAACTGGAAATTTTCATTTCTTTAGAAAATTTTCCTGGAAGTGAATGCATTGAAATAAGATTCAACCAAAATAAAAGACAAGAAATGATAAGTTAAAATAAGTAGCAAAATATCCACTTCCGAAAAAGAAAACTAGGGGGTGCCTGGGTGGCTCAGTGAGTTAAGTGTCCAACTTCGGCTCAGGTCATGATCTCACAGTTCGAGGGTTCGAGCCCTGTGTCGGGCTCTGTGCTGACACTACTTCAGAGCCTGCAGCCTGCTTCAGATTCTGTGTCTCCCTCTCTCTCTCTTACCCTCCCCTGCTCACACTGCCTCTTTCTCTCTCTCTCAGAAATAAATAAAACATTAAACATTTTTTTAAATAAAAAAAGAAAAGAAAAATAGATAAACTAAGAAATGACAAAGAAGATACATTTTAATATATAAAGAATAAAATGTTTTTGAATTTGTCATTGATTTTTTTTGATATTTACTGTGGGAAAGATTATATAGTTGGGGGAGCCTGGGTGGCTCAGTCAGCTGAGCAATCAACTCTTGATTTTGGCTCAGGTCATGATCACAGGGTTGTGGGATCAAACCCCAAATGGGGCTCTGCACTAAGTGTGGAGCCTGCTTAAGACTCTCTTTCTCTCTTACTCTGCCCCTCTCTCCTGCTCACACACACACACACACACACACACACTCTTTCTCTCTCTTTCTTTCTCTCTAAAATAATAATAATAAAAAAGATTGTATGGGATTTTTGAGGATAAAAAGGAAAAAATAATAAGCCATCTTTATTATCAAGGAAATTGGAGTAAAGAATACTTCAAAAGTTAATTTAGGTTTATTATGTAGCAAATTATTTTAACCAAAAAATATGACAACCATTTTAGAGAAATTTCTAAATATATTTAAAACTTCAGTTGGGCCTTGAACTTGGAAATGTAGAACATGTTTCACACTAATGGTAAAGCAATCTTAAGTGTTTCCATAGTGATAACATTTACAGAGAACCAATGTGTCCATTTCAACAGTGTTCATGGTGACTACAATCCAGATTTGCCAATCTACCATCTAGACTTTTTCATTTCATTTCATTTCATTTCATTTCATTTCATTTCATTTCATTTCATTTCATTTCATCTCATTTCATTTCATTTTTTGCTTTTGGCTAGACTACCCTAGTTCTCAACAGTTTCCTTGGTTCTTGATATTCCTCAGAGCTTGACCATCTAAAAGTAATAACTATAATGTTGGTTAGAGGGAATTTGAATAGCCACTTAGATGTGATGAAAATGTGTGACTGCCTAGATTTGGTCCGGGTGAAAATACGGAAACCATGCATTTAAATTAGAACGTATGGTATATTTTCTTGAAAATCTTATGAGTACTAGATACAAATGTTTTTTCAACATAAAATTTGCCTAAAATATATACAGCTATGTACTGAAAGATAATTGCATAAAATAACATTGAACATGCAGTTTTGTTGTATGCTATCAATATAGGGGCACCAAGAGGAAAATATTCCAGTTTTTATACTTTATTTGGGCAAACTTCACATTATCCTACCTCAGTTATGTCATCTAAAGTATAGGAAAAATAACAGTATGTAGCAGCTAAAAAGACACTTGTATTTGTTAGGGTTCAATCTGAAAAATAGAATCACTAGGAGAAACATTTATTAAATAAATGGCTATTAACTGGCTTTCTCGATTATGGGGTCTGGCAAGCCAAGATCAAAGTCCTTTGGGCAAACAATAAGAAAGGGCAAGCTGGATGAATCTCAGGCATTACTAAAGCTGTTATTCATAAGTGGATTTTTTTCTTCCTTCAGGAACCTTTACTTCAGCTCCTAAATCTTTGTATCTAATGAAATCAGGCACACCCAGATTAATTGGGATAATCTTAAAGCCAACTAGTTATAGACTTTATCACATACACAAAATACCTACACTGCAAAACCCAGATTAGTATTTGACTGAATAGCTGGGAACTATAGCCTAGCCAAATTGACACATAAAACTTGCTATGGTAACACTGAAGTCATGCTGCAAATTTCAGACAATAAAATATAATACAGAATAATTATGTTTACCTTTATTTTTTTCCTTACTAAAGCTCCATTAAATAGAAATAATTTATTCCTGATTTAACATAAGGAAGCTGAGAAGAGGCATTTGGTGTTGGTAATAAGCAGAAAGTGAGAATTAAATCAATGTGTGAGATAACACATACTTTTTTATTTTACACTGTACTGGTCACAGAAATAATGAGACAGAAATAATGTGGACCATTACAGTCCAATAAGTTTATTTAGAACTATTGTTTTCTGTGATGTATTGATTTCTTTTGCCTTTAATGAGTACTCTCACAGTTTACAAGTCCTCAGATACATTTGCCATCTTACTTTTTCATTTTAATTGTGAAGTATGTAATTCTATTTCAGTTGAAACATATTGATACACTTAAAACAAGTAACTGAATTGCCAAAATTTCACAATTTGTGTTGTTTTCTCCCTATTCTTAAATGAAAATAGTACAGATTTTTCATTAACTATTTTCCTAGTATAAGATACATCATCGTATCCATTATAGATTGATTTCTTTTTTTGCCAATAGAATATTTTTGAAAGATAGTGTGATTTCAACAAATTAAACAATAAAAAATATATATAATTAATTTGCGCTGTGATAGTATTTGACAGAACATATGTATGTTCATATCAAATATAACTAAGAGGGCATAAATATAATATAAAAATATTTCATAAAGTATTAAATATATTTTGCTATAGACTATGTGTTGATAACACATGCAGTGCATTTTACACATAGAACTTTAATAAATATTGTTGATTATATAAATAAATATTTGTACTGCCCATGATTATTATTTGCTTTAAGCTGGTTCAAAAGGCATGCATAAACATTTTATAAGATGGTAAAATGAAATTATGAAGTTAACAAACTTTCCAGAGTTTCAAAACTATCAAGAAATATTTTACCATTATTAGAAAAATAGACCATTAAATCTCGACAGTACTTATAACTAATGGGCTATTTCTTGATGCTGGTGTAAACTTAATCATTTATATTCACTTCGAAGCAGCAGCGAGGTATAAATAAGCTTCAATAAGTACTGACAATGAATAGATGGAAAGGTAGACATTTAGGTAGAAGATAATGTAAGTAACTTCTTTACACAAGATGAATTTCAAGATTAATTTGAAGTAGACATAATCTGACTCTCGATACTAAAAAACACCATTTGAGAGAAGAGCACATTCAAGAAAATAATAATTCAGGAAGAATTTGTAAACTTCTATTAAAATCCCATAACTTTAAGATGTTTTAGCACTAATTAGAAAAATTTGTTGGTTTTAAACAACAGAAATATATTCCCACCATGCCAGAGGCCAGAAGTCTAAATTCAAGGTGCTAGAATGGCAGCACTCTCTCCAAAATCTCTACGGGAGAACACTCCCTTACTTATAGACTCTAGTGGCTCTATGTGTACCTCCAATCTCTGGTAGCCGGATAACTCCAATCTCTTTGTCTTTATAGTCTCTTCTCTCTTTGTTATATGGTTCTCATATTGACATCTGCTCTTCAATTTAAGGCCCAAAAGAATGCAAAGGAAGATATGTTCTTGACATTCTTTTTTTTTTTTTTAAAGATTTTTATTTATTTCTAGGAGAGAGAGAGAAAGACAGCGTGAGCAGGGGTAGGTCAGAGAGAGAGGGAGTCACAGACTGAAACAGGCTCCAGGCTCTGAGCTGGCAGTCAGCACAGAGCCCGACGCGGGGCTCGAACCCAGGAACCGCGAGATCATGACCTAAACGAAAGTCGGACGCTTAACCGAGTAAGTCACCCAGGCGCCCCATGTTCTTGACATTCTTAAATACAACAACAAAGACCCTTTCTCCAAATAAGGTTACATTCATAACTTCTGGAACATGGGCATATCCTTACTGAGGACATTATTCAACTCATTACAATACATCTATTGCCTCCTTCCCCAATTAATACTCCATATACCAAATACCTTTACCTGATCTAACATCACAAATGTTTCAACCCATTACAGTATCAACTCTAAGGTCAAACTCTCATTTAAACATAATCAGCTCAAAAAGTCTTACATTTCATGATCTAAATCAGATACCCATGAGACTGAGAATGATTCATCCTGAGACTAAGTTAATCTCCATCTACGAACTTTTAAAATTAGAGGGGCGCCTGGGTGGCTTAGACGGTTAAGCGTCCAACTTTCACTCGGGTCATGATCTCGCGGTTCGTGGGTTCGAGCCCCGCGTCGGGCTCTGTGCTGACTGCCAGCTCGGAGCCTGGAGCCTGTTTCAGTCTGTGACTCCCTCTCTCTCTGACCCTCCCCTGCTCACGCTGTCTCTCTCTCTTTCCTAGAAATAAATAAAAAAAAATTAGAAAAAAAAAGTATCTGCTTTGATAATAAAATGGTGGAACAGGCCTGGGTTAGAGATTCTCATAGGAATAAAGTGGCCACTGATCTGAACCAAAGCTGAAATCCAGCAGGATAAATTCCATTATTTTTCAATGTCTGAGGATAATACTCTGAAACTTGATTTCCTGACTTCTGGGTCTGCAGAAACTCTACCTTCCATTCTGCCCATTGTGATCCTACACATCTTTGTGCAGTGCATGGAGGCTCTGCTTCTATATGTAATCTTCCTTCTTTGAAGGGCAGAATATTTTGCATCCAGACAGCTCTCTGAATTCATTCCCTACCTTCAGAATTTTTGGAAATCCCACAACCTTCTCTCATTTCATCCTGCATTTCTTGTTCTTGTTGTTCTTCTTCTTCTCCTTCTCTCCTTCTCTTAGTTTATTTATTTATTTTGAGAGATAGTGTGTGCACAGGAGGGGCAGAGAGATAATCCCAAGCAGGCTCCGCACTGTCAATGCAAGGAGCCCAATGTGGGGTTCGAACTCACTAACCCATAAGACCATGACCTGAGCCAAAACCAAGTCAGACATTTAACCAGCTGAGCCACTCAAGTGCCCCTATCTTGCATTTCTTCTGATACAGAATCCTCAAAAATCTGATTCTCCTGTGTGAAACAGTGGTCCATGCCAATAGATCAGAAGGACCACTACAGATCTTTCCTTATTAAACCCATCTCTATTTCTATCTTCTGTTGAAAGAGTTGAGTAGATCCATGTGTCAGACAACCAGTATCTTCAGCAAAAGATTTTGTAGTCATGCCTTTGGTCCTCTGTCCTGATCATGCTTTTTCAACAGAGAATTTATTAATTTTTTATCTTTTACAATCTGGATAGGCCAAGAACTTCCCAAATCAAGTGCTAGTGCCTTTTTGCTTAACAGTTCCTTCCTCAATTTAACTCTTTCCTCCTATGTTTTACTATGAGCAGCAAGAAGAAATCAGGTCACACCTTAAATACTCTTAAAAAATTTCCTTCAGTAAATATACAAATTGATTTCTTACAAGTTCTACTTTCCACATAACCATAGAATATAAAAGCCAAGTTTTCTGCCATGATAACAAGGGCTCCCTTACCTCCAGTTTCTAGCAACAGGTTTCTTATTTCCTTCAGAGTCCCTTCTAGAACATTCTTAGCTCTTTCAACATTCTGTTCAAAACAGTCTATGCTTTTGTTCTCATGAAACTCAAAATTATTCCAGCTTTTGATCTTTCAAATCTTAAGCTATTTCCACATCTGTTGCAGTAGCATTCCATTTTCAGTCACCAAAAATGGCATTAGTTTCTTAGGGCTTCCTTAACAAATTAACACAAACTTTAGAGCTTAAAAATAACATAAATTTATTTCTCCACAGTCGGGGTGCCAGAAGTCTGAAATCAAGATGTCACCAGGTTTTTGCTCCTGCAAAAGGCTCTCAGAGAAAATCCTTCTTGTTTCTTCCAATTTCTGGTGACTTCAATTGTTTCTTCTGTAGCTGTGTAATGCCCATCTCTGCCTCCATCTGCCAGAAGGCCTTCTTTTCTCTGTGTTTCTATTCTGTTTCTCTTATAAGAACACTTATAATTTTATTTAAGCTTCACTGGGATAATACAGGATGATTCATTTCAAGGTCCTTAATTTTGTCTACAAATACCTCTCCCCATCCCTATTCCAGAAATTAGATCACTTTCATGGGCTCTGCGATGTGAATATATCTTTGGGGAGCTAACATCCCACCCAATTTGAAGACAGTAATAGTGTCCCCATTCTACCTCTTATTAACTATATGGTATTAGGAAACTTCCTTTACTTCCCTATGTCTCAGTTTTCCCATCTGAAAATACAAAATATGCCACATATCAGACTTTAGGGCAAGCTTAAATGAAAAGAAAAAGCTATTTTCAGATTAGGTTTCTGTTCAGGAATATGAGAACAAATTTTTTAAAACAAAATATGAACAGCAAATTAATGATGAACATATTAAATTAAAGAAACTGGAGCAAGTAGACTGAAAAATAGGAGCACTGGTATAAAAAATGTCCGTGTGGATGCAGAATGTTCTAATATTAAAAATTAGGGTTGTTATAGATATAGGCTTCCAGCTATAAAATGAGTAAGTCACAGGAATGAAAGGCACAGTATTTGGGAATATAGTCAATGATCTGAGAGCAATGTACAGTGACAGATAGTTGCTACCCTTGTGGTCCACATATTATAATGTATAGAGAAGATGAATTACTAGGCTGTATACCTGAAAGGTAACATTGTGTGTCAAACAATACTCTAATTAAAATAAAAGTACTATAAAAAGTTAAGGTTTTTGAAAATCTGTGAGAATATAGAATAAATGTAGTAAAATAGAAAATAAAACTATCACTAAAAATATAAAGACCAAAATTTTGACACATAAAATACACAAAAGTTTATAGAAATGGAATGGAGTTTCTAGCTATTTAATCCAACTAATCCAATAAAGAGAAGAAGGAAGGAATGAGTTGAAGAAATGTTAAAAGTTTAAAAGATAAGCTAAAAACTTATGTGAATATCTGCTTTTAAAGAGACTATTGATAAACCATACAAAGCTTTAAAAGATAATATCTAGCTATATTATGTTTTTGTTATTGCCTCCAATTAACTTTATGCTTTTGTTAACATAATTTTGCATTGCAGGTAACTTATGTGTTAAAATAATACATTGGAAAACCAGTTAGAATAAGCAGGTAACCTACAAGATACCAAATATAAAATCTGTTTCACACCATTTATGACACTAAATTTCAGAAGGCACTGGAACAAACTTACAGATTTTGAAAAATTAAGAAAAACAACACTGTGACCTGAAAATATGCAAATAAATAACTATATCCAACATGCAAGGGGAATAGAAAGTGTGAATTGGTATGTTTGTGTATGTGTGTGTATATGTGTGTTTATGTGTGTGTACTTTTAGGAACAGAAGAGTTCAATAAGTATGTATCTGTAAAATGTTACCTTAGAAAATGGCCAAGTAACTAAGAGCCATCAAGATAAAGAATTTGAAATTGGATATATTGTGGTAATAAAATAAAGGTAGCATAACCTAAAAGTATGTCTAGAAGATTGTTAGTAAAACTATAACAACATAACATCAGTAACAATATAGGAAACTATTTGCAACAAATAGTGATATAGTAGCAGAGATAATTCTTACTCCAAAATTCCAGATTGGGTAATTAAAAGTGACATAACTAGAAAATGTAAATGCTTAGGAAATCTTCACTAAGACTATCAATACTTCCCTTAAAATGACCTTCTTCTAATAAAATACAATGGCATTATTAATCCTAAGACAATTAACATTAATTATTATTAATTTTGCAATGCACTGAGTCATTATGACTGTTGCATTTTTCATTCTGGAAATTTCCCATCTAAACTTTTAATTTTAAAATTTGATTTCTTAAAGAATTCAGGTCAGATTCCTGTAGAATGGATCATTTTATGAATTTATCTGACTGCTTCCCCACAAAAGAAATCAAATTGAAATAGAAATAAAATTGTAACATATCATAAAAATAAAATTCTTCTAAAGTATAGGGGCTGTCATATCAGATTGTGCTATGGCTATCCTTTAGGTCACATAAACTCATGGGTTCTGGTGAATATTTGCTTGGTGATATGTATTTAAAATATAGTACATATTTATACATATTTAATGTTGATGGACATACTTAAAAATCAGATAATCATAAGTTTTGATCAAAATATCTAAGATAAGGACACCTGGGTAGCTCAGTGAGTTGAGCACCCAACTTTAGCCCAGATCATGATCTCATGGTTGGTAAGTCTGAGCCCTGCCTGTGCTCATTGCTATCAGCATGGAGTCTGTTTTGGATTCTCTCTGTCCTCCTCTCTCTGTCCCTACCCCACTAACACACATTCTCTCTCACGCGCGTGCTCTCTCTCTCTCAAAAAAAATAACTTTAAAAAATAGCTAAGACAGAATTTTATATAAGTGTGACTTCTTAGATTTCAAATATACAAATGTAATTGAATATACAATACGGGTCGATATGTAATTCAAATCTATAATAGTGAGAAACCACTCTGTCAGCTAAAACCAAATACAAACAGGGTATGAATGATATATTCAACAAGGTATTCAAAAAAACAAATAAACAAACAAACAGAATACATTGCAATTATTTCACCTGTCAGTGGAATTTAAGAAACAACAGATGAACATAGAGTAAAAAGAAAAAAGAGAGGCAAACTAGAAAATAGACTCTCAACTGTAGTGAACAAATTGGTAGTTATTGGCAGAGGAATGGGCAGGGGAATGGTTTAAATGGGTAGTAAGTATTAATGAGGGCACTCGTGATGAGCATTGGGTGTTGTATGTAAGTGATGGATCACTAAATTCCATACCAGAAACTATTATACTCTATGTTAACTAACTGGAAGTTAAATATAATTTTGAAAAAGAAAAAGTGTGTATGTATATATGTATTTCTACCTTATGAGTTTGGATAAAAATATACTTGTATGTTTCATACTCATATAAACATATAGTTTATATCCACATATATGCATATATATGTAGTTTTTATGAGCACCTCAAGACACTAAGATGCATGTGTATACATTTTAATTAACTCATTGTGATGCTAAAGGTTTCTCTGTAATCTGAAAGTTACAAACTTCACAATCAATTTTTAAAGAATTATGTGTTTTTTAAGCTCATTTTGAGAGAGCTAGTGAGCACATGAGCACAAGTTGGGGAGGGGAAGAGGGAGAGAGAGTCCCAAGTCGACTCCGTGCTGTCGGCACAAAGTCTAACTAACTCAGGGATCCATCTCAAAGCAACAGATCACGACCTGAGCTGAAATCAAGAGTCTAATGCTTAACCAATTGAACTACCCAGGTACCTCAAGGATTAGAATTTTTAAGGTAATCCATAGACCAATTATCATTCAAACCTTCCATTATTCAGCAATACAAATGTGGAAATAGTGGGGCACCTGGGTGGCTCAGTTGGTTTAGCGTCCACTTCGGAGGTCATGATCTCACAATTTGTGGGTTTGAGCCCCATATCGGGCTCTGTGCTGACAGCGAGCTCAGAGCCTGGAGCCTGCTTCAGATTCTGTGTCTCCCTCTTTCTCTGACTCTCCCCTCATGCTGTCTCTCTCTCAGAAATAAATTTTAAAAATTACATAATTTTTTAAAATGTGGAAATAGAAACTAAATAATTTAACATCCTTCACCGAAATGTTTTAAACTTCACCAGTAGCTTGTGATATGGTCATTAAAAAACTTATACAACTCAAATAACCTGATGATGTCTTTTATTTCTTTTTCTTGCCTAAGTGCCGTGGCTAGGGCTTTCAATATTATGTTAGGTAAAAGTGGTGAGAGCGGACATCCTGGCTTGTTTCTATTCCTAAAGGAAAAGCTTTCAGCTTTTCACCATCACTTTTGATGTTAGCTGTGGGTCTGTTATAGATGACCTTTATTATGCTGAGGTACATTCTCTCTACATCCTTTTGTTAAGTCAATTCTTATTTAAATGAAAGCTGGTAGAACTATGCCATGTCACTTTCTTTTTCAATTAAAGAATACTGTGGATGTTTTAGGTTATAAACAATCCTTCAGAAATCAGTTTCACACAGAAGTTATTTTTATCTTGAGTAGATATATACACATTCTGTAAATACACTCACACATACATAGATATAAGTGCAATTTGTGTATTTCTTGTGATTGTTGATTTTAAAGCATGTTCAGTTCACTTTAATCTTTTTAAATTTTTTTTAATGTTTTTTATTTATTTCTGAGGGAGAGAGAGAGAGAGAGAGAGCATGAGCAGGGGGGGGGGGTCAGAGAGAGAGGGATACACAGAAGACAAAACAGGCTCCAGGTTCTGAGCTAGCTGTCAGCACAGAGCCTGACACAGGGCTCGAACCCACCAACCATGAGATCATGACCTGAGCCAAATTCCAACGCTTAGCAGACTGAGCCATCAAGGTGCCCCAGTTCACTTTAATCTTGTATAGATTTTATATAGAGGTTTTACTGCTTTTATTGTTACTTTTCTCATTATTTTTAGTTATAATGGTACAATTATTATCATGGTACATGATACATGGTGCAATTTTTCAAGTGTCCTAAATAGTGAGAATAACTTTGCTTCAATCATTAAAAGGTATCTAAGATTGATGGCACTACTACAACCAATTCTTTAAATCTGTCACTCTGGAATTCTCAAATGATTAGGAATTACTCTTTTGTGGCTGTTGTTTGCAAAGAGCAGCTAACTGAAGCAAATAGTACATAGTAAAAGAGAAAACAATGATAAGACAGTAAGAATTCAGACACTGTCAAATGTAGTGTTCTTGACACTGAAAAATGATCCCCCCACTTTTATAATGAACATAGTTTTAGGAATGTTATGTGATTTAGTGACTGAACACATGGTCCAAAACTAATATTTTTCTGACAACAAATATGGATCTTTTCTTAGACTCATGAACTAATTAGTATATGACTTTTTGTTTTCTACAGATCTGGGACTTGGCTCTTGTTCAGAGTGATGTCTTCAGTTCAAAATGTGATAGGGTTAGCTAGGGAAGAAATATGAAACAGGTGTCCAAATCAAGAGACGGATGCTCTTGGCTCAAGCTGATCTAGAAAAGTGTGTGTATATGACCAGGATTTGAGGAGCAAGTGAGAAAAGAAAAGAATATAAGTAGTGTAAGTGGAAAGCAGATTGCTGTGAAGGATTCCTAGGAATAAATTTAATCAATTTGTGAAGTTGTTTATATATATTAAAGTGTTCTGTCCTTAATGGGTCAGAGAAGAGACAATGTGTCAGTATACTACACATACATGCTGTGGTAAAATATCAGAAGGCTTAGGATATAGATAAGAGAAATAACAATAATAATAATAATAATGGAAAATTAGTTTTTGGTTATGTACTTCATGTCATTTTATCAAAAATATTCTGGGGGCCCCTGGGTGACTCAGTCAGTTAAACATCCGACTTCAGCTCAGGTCATGATCTCATGATTTGTGGGTTCAAGCCCTGCTTCAGGCTCTGTGCTTATAGCTAGCTCAGAGCCTGGAGCCTGCTTCAGATTCTGTGTTGCCTTGACTCTCCAACCCTCCCCTACTCATGCTGTCTCTCTCTCTCTCTCTCTGAGAAATAAATAAAAACATTAAAAATTTTTAAATATTCTGTAAAGTGTAGAATGGCAAAAATGCAATAATGAATTCACAGAATCTTGAATATAAAGATATTTACAAGAAAATATATTTCTACCCAAAGAATTAACAACAATAACATTTGCCCTAGTGAGGGTGTACAGCAAGTTTACAAGATGTGGGCTGATATAAAAGAATTAATTGCTGTTCTATTTATTGTCAATTAACAACTGGATTTTGAAATTAAAAATGCAAAACCATTTCCACTAGCACATACACATAAAAATGAAGTTTTTCAGTATAAATGTAACCTAATATGTACAAACTCTATATGAAGAAATCTTTAAAAAGAAATTCTGATGCAAGAAATCAACAATCTAAGTAAATAGTAAGATATTCCATGTCTATGGTTAAGAGCAATAAGTATTATTAAGAAGTCAGTTCTTCTCAACTTGATAGTCAGCATAATCTCTGTCAAAATCCCAGCATCTTATTTTTGGTATCAACAAACTGACTCTAAAATTTATATGAAAAAGGCATAGACCCAGAATAGCCAACACAGCACTGAAAATAAATGAATACATACATACATACATACATATATACTCTGAAACAGACACTGATTGACTTCAAGATTCACTAAAAATCTACAGTAATCTACAGAGTGTGGTATTGGCAAAAGAATAATCAAATGTATCAATGGAACAGAACTGAAAGTCCGGATATAGATCCACAAATATATAGTTAACTCACTTTGACAAAGGAGCAAAGGTAATTCAATGGAAAAAGATCGTCTTTTCAATAAATATGCTGGAACCAATGAAAATTCACGTGCACAAAAACCCTAATATAGAGTAAGATCTTACACTACACATACACACACACACACACACACACACACACACATCCTCAAAATTTATCATACACCTAAATTTCAGGTGCAAAACTTATAAAACTTGTAGAAGATAATAAAGAAGAAAATTGATGAGTAATTTTTCATATTTTAAATAATTAGGTTAACATTTATTTCCATTTGGATTGAGATATACACATTATAAAGTATTTACTATTCCCTAACTTCAGAATATTATACAACTACCCAAGCTTTGGGCTAATGGATGGATACTGGAAATGGGTGGTAAAGAAAGAGGAACAAAGATTTCAGGAACCTTAAGATTGCTCTTTGCATTTTAAAACAAAACTACTGATTGACAAGTTACTTGAAGTGATTTTCCTTACTCATAGTGGTGATGACTCTTTATTTTTTTTTAAAGTGTTTTATTTATTTCTAGGAGAGAGAGAGACAGAGTGAACAGGGGAGGGTCAAAGAGAGAGGGAGTCACAGACTGAAACAGGCTCCAGGCTCCGAGCCCAGCACAGAGCCTGACGCGGGGCTCGAACCCACGAACCGCGAGATCATGACCTAAGCGAAAGTCGGAAGCTTAACCGACTAAGCCACCCAGGGGCCCCTATGATGACTCTTTAGATACAACACCAAAAGCATAATTAGGGGGAAAAAATGATACGTTGGACTCCGTTAAAATAAAAAATTTTTGCTCTGTGCAAAAAACAGTTAAGAGAAAGAAAAACAAACCACAGACTGGGGTAAAATATTTGCAAAACACATATAAAAAACTGGTATCCCAAATATTTACAAATAACTCTTAAAACCCAACAATAGAAAACAATCCAAGTTTATTATTATTTTTTTTTAATCTGGGAGCTTGGGTGGCTCAGTCGGTTCAGCAGCTGATCCTTGATATCGGCTCAGGTCCTGATCTCACAGTCATAAGATCAAGTCCTATTCAAGCTGTGTGTGGAACTTTGATTGAAATCCTCTCTCACTCTGCCCCTCTACCACTCATGCAGTGTGTGCTCGCTCGCTCTCTCTCAAAAAATATATATATATATATATATATATTAAAATGGGTATAAATCTAAATAGATACCTCACCAAAAAAGACATACAAATGTCAAATAACTATATGAAAAAATACTAAACATCATATATTACTAGGAAATTGCAAATTAAAACAGTAATGAGATAGCACTATATAGCTATTAACATTGATAAAACTCCAAGCCCCGACAATACCAAATGCTGGTAGAAATGTAGATTAAGAAGAACTCTCATACATTGCTGGTGAGAATGCAAAATGGTACAGCCACTTTCGAAGACAGTTTGACAGTTTTATACAGCACTATTTACAGAACTACAATATGATTGAGTAATCCTGCATCTAGGTCAAATGACCCAAAGAAGTTGACAACTTACATACACAGAAATCTGCACATGAATGTTCCTAGATGGCTTATTCATAATTGCTAAGACTTAGAATCAATCAGATGTCCTTCAACAGGAATATGGGACAAGTAAAATGTTACATCCATACAATTGAATAGTATTAAGCAGTAAGAAAGTAATGAGTTATCAAACCACAAAAAAAGACATGGAACTTTGAATGGTATTGCTAAGTGAAAGAAATCAATCTGAACAGGCTACATATTGTATGATTCTAACTATAAGATATTCTGGAGAAGGCAAAACTATGGAAACTGCAGACAAACACACAAACAAGCAAAAAAAAAAGGCAAAAAATAGCAACTGTCAGGTGTTTGGAGAGAGGTGGAGACAATGAATAGATGGAGCACAAAGTAATGTTGGTTTGTGAAACTACTCCGTATGATACTTTAATAGTACATACTGGACATTATGCATTTTCCCAAATCCTTAGACCAAATAACACAAAGAAAGAAAACTAATGTAAAATGGACCTAATAATGCATCAGTATTGGCTCACCAACTGTAATAAGTGCACCACATTAATATAAGATAATATATTATATGTGCAACGGGACAAGGGGATTACACAGGATTTCCTTGTACTTTCTGCACAATTTTTCTACAAACTTAAAAAGTGCTCTAAAATTAAAGTCTATTAAAATATAATTTTAGATTTTTTAATAATTTTAAAATGTTTATTTATTTATTTTAAAATGTTTTTATTTATTTCTGAAAGAGAGAGAGACAGTGTGAGCAGGGGAAGGTTAGAGAGAGAGGGAGACACAGAATCTGAAACAGGCTCCAGGCTCTGAGCTAGCTGTCAGCACAGAGCCTGACATGGGGCTTGAACCCACGAATCGTGAGATCATGACCTGAGCCGAAGTCGACGCTTAACCGACTGAGCCACCCAGGTGCCCTTTTTGTTTATTTATTTAATTTTTATTTTTTAGAGAGAGTGTGTGTGTGTGTGTGTGTGTGAGAGAGAGAGAAAGAGAAAGACAGAGAGAGAGACAGAGAGAGAGACAGAGAGAGAAAGTGTGATGGGGGTGAAGCAGAGAGAGAAGACACAGAAACTAAAGCAGCCTCCTCACGATGAGCTGTCAGCACAGAGCCTGATACGGGGCTCAAAGTCACAAACTGTGAAATCATGACCTTAGCTCATGACCTGACCAGAAGTTGGACATGTAACCAACTAAGCCACCAAGGCACCTCCAATTTTGTACTTTTTAAACGTATACATATAACTTCCTTTCTTTCTTTTTAATCACAGGTAATTGTAGCAGTTTCAAAATAAGGAGAAAATGTACATCTCCCTTGGCTTTGACTTATAGATCATTTTATTTTCTCATTTGGTTAAAAAAAAACAAGCTCAGTTTAATTATATTTGTGACTTCCAGTATGTAAAACACTGGTTTTAATTCATCTAGAACACCAGGATATCGTCATTTCATAGAAACATATGTGGAATCAATCAGAGATGTGGTGGCTTTCTGTAAGTGTAAGGCGCAAATAGTGACTTATGAGGCAGGGTCTTCAACATAAAGCACTTCCTGAATGTTTACTGTTAGGATGCTATACCATCTCCTACACCTTACTCTGAAACCATATGAGAACAACATGCTAAACAAATACTGAAACTATCACTATACTTACGATTATTTACTTATGAATTAATTTTGAAAGCTTAACACAATTTAAACTTTTACAAAGTCATTGTTTTTCTAGACACCTATTTCTTTTAAAGACTGACTCGTTTCTTTACTATGGCAGTTTCGAATAATATATTGCTCTAAAATAATTCTCTTGTTCTTAACATACATAAAGAATGATTCAGGAGCATAGAGTGACTGAGTTGGGTAAGCATCCAACTCTTGGTTTTGATTCACCATCTCACAGAGCTCGAGCCTCCATCAGACTTTACGCTGACAGAGCAGAGCCTGCTTGGGGTCCTGTCTCTCTCTCTCTTTGCCCCTCCCATGCTTGTTCGCTATGTCTCTCTCAAAATAAATTAAGAAAAAAATTGCTTCAGAAATTTATATGTATAAAGTTTATTTATTTTGAGAGAAGAGGGAAAGGGCAGAGAGTGGGAAAGAGAGAATCCCAAGCAGGCTCCATGCTGTCTGCACAGACCCCAACAAGCAAATAAGTCGATTTATCTTCACCTTTCCTTCTTTTATTCTATCCCATCTTGCTTCAGTAAGAAATCACATTCAAACAATAAATACAAAGCTTAATGCAATTTATCTGTTCCACTTATATTCATTAAAGTGAGTGGTTTTATTTTTATTAAATATGAGGAAATTCTTAGAAACATGAATCCTTTTAGATTTTTCATGTAAGCCTATGTTGAAAATCACTTTAAGGAAGGGTGTCTAAGTCTGTACATCCTGGCCTTCATATCCTTCAGCAAAAAGTCTTGCTGGAATAACTTAAGTTTAATATGTGACAAAATAATCTTAATAAGATGATAATGTATCTAAAAATAGTTCTTTGAAAATAATAAGAGTAACAAAATAAATTTGAGTGGATCGAGTAGAAAATTGTGCTCCTACAGAAACAAAAGCTAAAATTAGAGATTATTTACTGGTGAATATCAACTTTAAAAGCAATAAAATAGATACAGGGACAGTAATGTGTCCACTTTGGAAGTTCTAATAAAGAAAGCATTGTTTCCCATTAAAAACTGATAAAATTAAGCCTTTAATTAAAAAATAATATTTAAGCAAAAACAGTTATTTCTGTCTTTAATAAAATGCATCAGTTCAATATTGAACAGAGCTTACCTTGACCAGCATTTGGAAAGAGAAATATATATGTTAGAAATACTATGAAAATATTTTTTCAATATTTGAATCTGAAATACAGCAGGAAAAATAACAGAATACATCTTTTGCTTCAGGAATCCCTTTATTCAGCTATTCTAGACTCACTGCATTATTCTCTTCACACAGATGCAGAGACACAAATGCCTGCATTCTAGTTTTCATTTGCATTTAGTTTTCTTCTTTTATGAATTAAAAAAAAATCTGATAAATGTCTTCTCTATACTTTTGTGATCTTATATACAGATTTGATTTTAGAAGCTACTTTGAGTTTTTAAGACCATATAATACTGGAAGGGTCTGTATAAAAATGTTTATGCAACATGCCATGAAATTTTATTTAATTTATTTTTAAGTTTGCTTACTCTATTTTGAGAGAGAGAGAGGGCACAACCAGGGAAAGAGCAGAAAGAGAGGGAGAAAGAGAGTATCTCAAGCAGGCTCTGTGCTATTAGCTATTTATACTGGGCATGAACCCACAAACCATCAAATCATGACCTGAGCCAAAATCAAGGGTTGGACACGTAACTGACTGAGTCACCCAGGCATCCCAAATTTTATTTAATTGTGATTACGTTTTTAAAATTTTATTATATATTTACTCAGACTGCAAGATACTATTTGCAAAATAGTTAATGCTTCACAACTCTATTAAACACAAATTGGGGATTGATGATTTCCTACCTTGTCAAAACCTGAATAAAATATATCTTCACAGTTTTTAGATGAATCTTTTGTGGTAGGTAGAGTTTAGAAAGCTGCATGCCTAAGCCAACAGTAGAAAACTTTAAATACTGCCTATCAACTTCAAATGTCAATGGAAGATTATTAGTAATAAATATCATGGGGAGCACTAATTACTTCCTACTGCTCTGCTGCTTTAGTGAAGATGTTCTATCCATGCAGGTCATGCTGCGTAACATATTCATTAAGTATTTTCTGTGCTAATGAGAATTTATAAAGTAAAACAAACAAAAATAATGTTTTATCAAAAACAACAGTGAAAGAAGAGCACATACCAAAACAAAGAATTCTTGCCATTAAGAAATAAAATCTCCAATTTACAACAATCATACTGACTGGCATTATACCTTCTTTAATATTCTGGCACTTGTGGAGATGAGCCCTGGGTGTTATATGGAAACCAACTTGACAATAAACTGTTTGTAAAAAAAAAAGATTAAAAATAAATAAAGAAAACATTAAAAAAATATTCTGTTTGCAGACAAACAGGTAAAGAGGTATTTACACAACATTAAGGCCATTTTATTTTTCCTCCATCCTTTCAGAATGAGGTATTACATTTTTGCAGACTTGAGAAGTACATTAACTAAATGAAAATGCATCTCTAGTGTCACAAGTTTCTCCCATTGTCACCATATGATTTATTCAAATATCTAGTATATGCAAAATGTTATTCATTTATGGGGATATTTTCAGTTATAACATGAAAAATTGTAATGTGCCAATTCTTTTAAATGTAAGTCTGTTTCCCTAAAAGATAACTTTCCAGGAAAACAAATGGCATTAAAATTTTTTTAATCCAAATTAGGATTAAAATTTTAAAATTTCATAGGTCTATTTTAATGTTCTTTACATTTTAACAAAAGACAACAAGGGCAAAGTTAATATAGATTTAAACTGTGTGGGCCCACTCATATGTAGATTTTGAACAGTACAGTACTATAAATCTATGTTGACTTTCTTATAATTTTCTTAATAACATTTTCTTTTCTCTAGCTTTCTTTATTATATGAATACAGTGTATAATAAATATAACATAAAAAATATGTGTTAATCAGTAGTTTATGTCTTTATCTATAAGGTCTCCAGTCAACAGTAGGCTAACAATAGTAAATTTTTGAGGAATCAAAAAGTTGCATGTGTGAGACATCAATATGTCAAACCTCCATGTTGTTCAAAGGTCCATGCGGATTGAAAAGTATTTTGGGGGCACTTGGATGGCTCAGTTGGTTAAGTGCTTAAATCTTGATTTTGGTCGGGTCTGATCTCATGGTTCATGAGTTCCAGCCCTATGTCGGGTTCTGTATTCACAGTGCGGAACCTACTTGGGATTCTCTCTCTACTTCTCTCTTTGCCCCTCCCTCTGTCTCTCTCAAAATAAATAAAAAACTTAAGAAATATTTTTTATATCTTTCATGGGTTATGACAATTAACTACATTCTAGAGTTTTTAAACAACTGAACATTCTGCTAATCATTTGGTTTTTAGTTGGTTATTTTTTCATGGGTTTTGTGTCTGCTGATTCCTCTCACACTAGTTCCTTCAAAAAAACTGTGATGTATTTTTCATCCATAACCTTCCTACTGAAGAATCCAAAATTTCTTTAGATTTTTTTTAAATGACAATCTTAAAATATGTGATTTCTATAATTACAGTTATCTTAATTATTCTCTTTCTCCAATTAGACTTCCTGATCTACTTCACTTGTTCATTATATGACATTATAGTATATCTGATGGACTCTCTCCACCACTATATTAACAACAGCATGAAAGTAGTCAGTGTCTGATTGCTTCCCCAAGGTTTTAAGTATTCTAGGCTATACCTATGGAAATGGATTAAGTCAACATTAAGCATTTTAAATTTAATTTTGCATTAGCTTGTCTAACAATCTCATAAAATCATAAGCCTAACTCAAATGTCCAGATGATTTTTTAAAATAAATTATAAATATATTATTAATGTCAAAGTTTTTATGAGAATTAAATGAATATATATGTATATGCATACATACATACTAGAAAAGTTCTTGGCATAC
This sequence comes from Proteles cristata cristata, assembly GCA_017311185.1. NCBI lineage: Eukaryota > Metazoa > Chordata > Mammalia > Carnivora > Hyaenidae > Proteles > Proteles cristata. The sequence goes on along the minus strand of JAESUZ010003798.1, from coordinate 171,861 downwards.
AATGAACGTGAGTTGGCATACAATAAACGTGAGTTTAATTATAATATTTTTCTAATTTATCAAAGAACTTTTTTACATAACTGTCTGTGAAATTCTAATATACTATATCTAAAACTTATTATTGGGATGGAATTAAAATTATACAGACCACTCCCATATAGAAGCTATCTTGGTGGTGGGATAAACAAACAAAACACTTTATTTTAGAAATTAATATCATAATTCCTAAAACCAGGATCATTATTTTGAGAACTTTTATGTTTTTCAAAATTAATATTGTATTTCTATAGTCACACAACACACACACACAGACACACACACACATTCATCTCCTCTCATTTTGGATAAAATTACTCTATATCCTGACAACCAGGATACTAAATTATTAACCACCTGACTACTAGTGCTGACTTTGGACTCAGAATTCTCGATAATTTTTACCATGTTCTTCCATTAAACTGTATGTAAGCAAGCTGTATACATTTCTGAGGTTCAATTCCTTCCACACTGAAATAAAGAATATAATTCTCTTCCTCAGAATGTGGTTATAAAGATTCAATGAAATGAAATGTGAATCAAAATGCCTAGAATTCGGTAAGAATCTGATAAATGTTACAAAGATACATTGTTATTTTTATTTATTACTAGGTTCTAAAGTAGTTACCCTTAAAAACATAGGTTGAGAGGAATATAGCTGTAATTCGAGATGGTGATTCCAAAGGGAGTAGATATAGAAAGCTTAGACAATGGAAATCAAATTATACAAAGAATTTATTTAGAACTTGTAAACATATTTGTGCATATAATGAATTTAAAAATCTCTCTAAGAGGCACCTAAATGGCTCAGTTGGTTAAGCATCCACTTAGGCTCAAGTCATGATCTCACAGCTCGTGACTTCAAGTCCTGCATTGGGCTCTCTGCTCTCTCAGCCCAGAGTCTGCTTTGGATCCTCTTTCTCTCTCTCTCTCTCTCTCTCAAAAATAAACAGATATTTTAAAAATAAATAAAATGAAAATCGCTTTGAAATCTCTGATTAAATTCATCCTCTGTGTGAATGATTTGTGGTAGTAAAAGTGTGGAAACCAAGAACCATCATTTATGACAAAAACTATATTCATATTTACTTTTAAAATCTTCACTGTTACTCCATGTTTAAAAATCTGTTTTTTTTTTCTTTCTTTATCCATAACCTTTCTTTGAAAACATTTCCTCTCTAGTTTAGAAAAGTGGACTGGAATGAAAGCAACCTTTTAACTATTTGTATTAATCAAAACCTACAACCTAGTAAATAAATTAAATATGAAGTTATACTCTAAACCTAAAAAGAAATTTAAATAATTGCATAGGATCCTAGTTATTAGTTGAAAGTATAATTGAGGACAAATAATGAAAATAGGAGCCTTATTATTTTAAAATGAAAGCTTAATGTTTTATTTTATTAACTAACATGTGAATGTGCAGATTTTTAGATATTAAAAGTATACAGCATTTCTGTTTCTGTTTCACAACTCAGATAAGTAAACCAAAAGCTATTTCTCCAAGTTTTTATGTAAATTCCAGTTAGTTAATGTACAATGTGATATTAGTTTCAGACATAGAATTTACTTATTTAAGTTGATATAGTATTCTTATTTAACTGATCATGTCTCTGATCAAGTTGTGATGAAATGAGATAGACTTAATTTACAAATTAACATTGTAAGTTTGTCCAGGTATATATTATTCTTGGGTTTTGGATTTTTCCCAAGAATTTAGAATGCCTAAGCAAGAATGTGTCAACAAGCAGTAAGTAATCATCAGAGTTAGTTTTTGTCTCATGTGTCAGTCCTCATAAGAAAATGCATTAAACAGTGATATAGGCCAAGTTTTGAGGGTTAGCCTATTGGAGAGTCCCTATTTATACATGACATTTCATTTTAAAGACAATTGTAAACTAAGTTAATATACAATTCATTGCTCTTCCTGTTATAGTTTTTACTTACTCTGTACAGAAAATAAATTTTTTAAGATCACAGATTAGTTAATTATTAAATCATCTTTTTTTGCAGTTAATTAAATGAAAGCAAATGTGAATAAGTATGTAAAACATAATACAATGGAGTGCACATGTCTACACATAATAGAGATACACCCGTTGTGTGTGTGTATATATAATATATATATGTACATATATACATATATATTTTATACACACGTACATACAGTAAAACCTTGGTTTCTGAGCATAATTCATTCTGGAAACATGCTTATAATCCAAGTACCTAAATATCAAAGTGAGCACTCTCTATTGGCTTAATGGAATCTTTTTCTTTTTGTGCAACTTTAAAAAGGAATCTATCCAATGACACTTGTTTTTGCCTCCCTTTGAGGATTTCCCCCAAATGTGACATTGCATTGTCACTAAACTGATTCATCACTTGCACTGCTACAGCCTTATTCCTGTGGTGATTTTCTACAAAATTTTGCACTATTTCCCACATTTTATGCATCTCCCTATCACCTGAAGTGAGGAATTCCTTAGCCTTTTTCTCCTCCTCCTCTACAGATGAGATACAGACAGAGACTTCTTATAAAAGCTTGCAATTTTAGCCACTTGCATACTCATTCGTACTTCTCAATGATTTCCTTCTTAATTTCCACTGTAATCATCTCCTTCTTATCACCTTTCTTTTCAACCTTTTTCAGTATGAGGACATTGTATACGCTCCCACGGATGTTGACTACAGTACAGTATTAATAAGCTCTTGTCATATACAGTATTTAATGTAACTGGCTACAAGGCAACAGAGGAAAGGATCTATATCTGGAGGCAAAGTGACCTAGAATGAAGCAAAGCATTCCTAAGCTTACTCTTGTGTGGAAAAGCAAAGGACTGTCCATAGGTGTTTTGAAGTGACAACAAATACACTAGTGCCAGTTCTGAGCACCTTCCAACATTCTGAAAAATCACGGGTTTCAGCCAAACACTGCAGCCTGAGATGGAGCATCCAAGCATGGGAGATGATCACCCACAATCCCATAACAAGAGAGAGAGAGGAATCACTGGCTCAGTTGTGATGTGACATTCAGCGTCACATATTACCTGTATTGCAAGATATTGCTCATTTAACAAGTTAAAATTGATTGGAAATGTTTGCTTCTCTTACAGAACATGCCCAGAACAAGTTACTCACAATCCAAGGTTTTACCGTATTTGCCTACATACATACATACACACAGACAGAAAAACACACAAGTATATACACACATACACAGCTTATCATGGATATATGAATATGTAATTGAATATTCTGTCCTCTTCATGTAGAGAAATGCATGATCCTATATAATGAACATCCATATAGATTTCATTTCACATATATATATTCCAAATTATACAGACCTAAACAAAGCCAGCTAGCTATCCCCCAAATCAGTGTATATTATAGGTGGATTCTAATTCACTTCAAACTTTCCTGTAGTGAGTAAGCACTCACTTCCACTGTAGTGGATTTGCTTCATCTGTGTAAAATTGAAGTTTAAAACAATGTGTAATTCATAGGGCATTTGTAAAAACTAAGTACAAAACGACATGGTAAATGATTTTCATAATATCTATGTGTTAGCTAATATAATTATTGTGATTATAATTACTAGTGTGGTCTAAAATAAATTATACTATTATCATAAGATATAGGGTGACAGAATTTTTATATATTCTAATGTCTATGAATTATAAAACATTTTATTTTGTTAATCAGTTTAATAATTTTGTAGATACTTTGACATTTATAATCCAAAATTTGGAAGAATGAGAATCAGCTCCAGAAATCTTCTTCATTATTTTTAAAGATAACTATTTTAGACAAAGACAGACAGAGCATAAGTGCGGGAGGGGCAGAGAGAGAGTGAGACAGAGAAGCTGAAGCAGGCTCAAGGCTCTGAGCTGTCAGCACATAGCTTGACATGGGACTCCAACTCAAATACCGTGAGATCATAACCTGAGCTGAAGTTGGATGCTTACCTGACTGAGCCACCCAGGCACCCCAATAACATTGTTCCTTTTTAGATACATATATTGGATTCTAAGATATAAGAAACATACATACATAAATGTATTTTTCAAAGAAGAATAAATAGTTTACTAGGGCACTGAAATATTTCAATTGTTTGTTAAAAGATAAACTGAGGCATAATAAAAATATTGAGTTTATTTGAGCAAAACAGATTCAACATAGCAATAAAAAGAAGCTCAGAAAAGCTGTACAAAATGAAACTTTTATAGACAGAAGGGACCAGGAAGAAGGAAGTTCTATTGGCAAAAATCGCAGGTTTGTTATTGTAAAGTTACTTTCTTTTAGACAATGGGAGAGATCTGTTAGGCAGGTGATCTAACTAGTGTTGATTAGGTGATTCCTTTTTTTTAAAAATAGTTTATTGTCCAGTTGGTTTCCATATAATATCCAGTGCTCATCCCCACAAGTGTCCTCCTTCATGCTCATCACCCCCCTTTCCCTCCCTTCCACCCCCATCAGTCCTTGGTTTGTTCTCAGCATTCAAGAGCCTCTCATGGGTTGCCTCCCTCCCTTTCGCCAACTATTTTTCCCCATCTTCTCCCCCATGATCCTCCATTAATTTCCACCTAATCCTCTTATACTTGCAAACATATGGTATCTTATTTCTCTGCCTGACTTATTTCGCTCAACATAACACCCTCAAGGTCCATCCATGTTGCTACACATGGCAAGATTTCATTCTTTCTCATTGCCATGTAGTATTCCATTGTATAGATAAATCACAGCTTCGTGATCCATTCGTCAGTTAATGGACACTTAGGCTCCTTCCATGTTTTGGCTATTGTTGAGAGTGCTGCTATGAACATTGGGATACATGTGCCCCTATGCATCAGCACTCCTGTATCCGTTGGGTAAATTCCTAACAGTGCTATTGCTGGGTCGTAGGGGGGTTCTATTTTTAATTTTTTGAGGAACCTCCACACTGTTTTCCAGAGGGGCTGTACCAGTTTACATTCCCACCAGCAGTGTAGGAGGGTGCCTGTTTCTCTACATCCTCACCAGCGTGTAGAGTCCTCTGACTTGCTCATTTTAGCCACTCTGACCGGCATGAAGTGGTATCTCAGTGTGGTTTTGATTTGTATTTCCCTGATGAGGAGGGAGGCTGAGCATCATTTCATGTGTCTGATGGCCGTCTGGATGTCCTCTTTGGAGAAGTGTCTGTTCATGTCTTCTGCCCATTTCTTCACTGGATTGTTTGTTTTTCGGGTGTGGAGTTTGGTGAGTTCCTTAGATAGATTTTGATCCTAGCCCTTCACCTGATATGTCATTTGCAACTATCTTTTCCAATTTCGTTTGCCATGCAGAATATTTTAATCTTGACGAGGTCCCAATAGTTCATTTTTGCTCTTGATTCCCTTGCCTTTGGGGATGTGTCAAGTAAGAAATTGATGCGGTTGAGGTTAAAGAGGTTGCTTCCCGCTTTCCTCCTCTAGGGTTTTGATGGTATCCTGTCTCGCATTCAGGTCCTTTGTCCATTTTGAGTTTATTTTTGTGTATGGTGTGAAAAAATGATCTAGTTTCATTTATGTTGCTGTCCAGTTCTCCCAGCACCATGTGTTAAAGAGGCGGTCTTTTTTTCATTGGATACTCTTTCTTGCTTTGTCAAAGATTATCTGGCTGTATATTTTTGGATCCAATTCTGAATTTTATATTCTATTCCACTGATCTATGGGTCTGTTTTTGTGACAATACCATACTGTCTTGATGATGACAGCTTTGTAGTAGAGGCTAAAGTCTGGGATGGTGATGCCTCCCATTTTGGTTTTCTTTTTCAATATTACTTTGGCTATTTGGGGCCTTTTGTGGTTCCATACAAATTTCAAGATAGTTTGTTCTAGTTTTGAGAAGTATGCTGGTGCAGTTTTGATTGGGATTGCATTGAATGTGGAGATTGCTTTGGGTAGTTTCACATTTTAACAATATTTATTTTACCAATCCATGAGCATGGAATGTTTTTCCATTTCTTTGTGTCTTCATCAATTTCTTTCACAAGTTTTCTTTTTTTTTTTTAATGTTTTATTTATTTCTAGGAGAGAGAGAGACAGCGTGAACAGGGGAGGGTCAGAGAGAGAGGGAGTCACAGACTGAAACAGTCTCCAAGCTCTGAGCTGGCAGTCAGCACAGAGCCCGACGCGGGGCTCAAACCCACAAACCGCGAGATCATGACCCAAGCGAAAGTCGGACGCTTAACCGACTAAGCCACCCAGGCGCCCCATCTTTCACAAGTTTTCTACAGTTTTCATCATACAGATCTCTTATATCTTTGGTTAGGTTTATTCCTAGGTATTTTATGGTTTTTTGTGCAGTTGTGAATGGGATCAGTTTCTTGATTTCTCTTTCTGTTGCTTCATTATTGGTGTATAACATGCAACCGATTTCTGTATGTTGATTTTGTACCCTGCAACTTGGCTGAATTCAAGGATCAGTTCTAGCAGGCTTCTGGTGGAGTCTGTCAGGTTTTCTGTGTAGAATATCATGTCCTCTGTGAAAAGTGGAAGTTTGACTGCTTCTTTGCCAATTCTGATGCCTTTGATTTCCTTTTGTTGTCTGATGGCTGATGTTAGGACTTCCAGCACTGTGTTAAACAACAGTGGTGAGAGTGGACATCCTTGTCGTGTTCTTGATTTCAGGGGAAAAGCTCTGAGTTTTTCCCTGTTGAGGATGATGTTAGCTGAGGGCTTCTCATAGATGGCTTTTATCATGTTTAAGTAAGTTCTTTCTATCCCAAGTTTCTCGAGGGTCTTTATTAAGAAGGGATGCTGCATTTTGTCAAATGCTTTTTCTGCATCTATTGACAGGATCATATGGCTTTTATCTTTTCTTTTGTTGATGTGGTGTATCACATTGATTGATTTGTGAATATTGAACCAGCCCTGTAACCCAGGAATGAATCCCACTTGATCATGATGGATAATTCTTTTTATGTGCTGTTGGATTCGATTTGCAATATCTTGTTAAGGATTTTTGCATCTGTATTTATCAAGGATATTGGCCTGTAGTTCTCTTTTTTATTTTGCTGGGTCTGTCTGGCTTGGGAATCAAAGTGATGCTGACCTTATAAAATGAGTCCAGAAGTTTTCCTTTGATTTTTATTTTTTGGAATATATTGAGTAGAATGGGTATTAATTCTGTTTTAAATGTCTGGAAGAATTCACCAGGGAAGCCATCTGGCCCTGGACTCTTAATTGTTGGAGATTTTTGGTTACTGATTCAATTTCTTCACTAGTTATGGATCTGTTCAGATTTTCTATCACTTCCCGTGTGAATTTTGGTAGTGAGTGTGTGATTAGGAATTTGTCCATTTCTTCTAAGTTGTCCAATTTGTTGGCATATAATTTTTTATAGTATTCCCTGATAATTGCTTCTATTTCTGAGGGGTTGGTTGTAATCAGTACATTTTCATTCATGATTTTGTCTATTTGGGTGCTCTCTTTTTTCTTTTTGAGAAGCCTGGCTAGAGGTTTGTCAATTTTGTTTATTTTTTCAAAAACCCAACTCTTGGTTTTATTGATCTGTTCAACTGTTTCTTTGGTTCCTATATTGTTTATTTCTGCCCTGATTTTTATTATTTCTCTTCTCCTACTGGGATTAGGGTGCTCTTGTTGCTCTCCCTCTAGTTCCTTTACATGCGCTGTTAGATTTTGCACTTGCACTTTTTTTCTAATTTCTTGAAATAGCCTGGAGAGCAATATACTTTCCTCTTAGGACTGCCTTTGCCACATCCCATAGAGTTTGGTTTGTTGTATTTTCATTTTCATTTCTTTCCACATATTTTTAAATTTCTTCTCTAATTGCCTGATTGGCCCATTCATTTTTTAGTAGGGTGTTCTTTAACTTCTATGTTTTAGGAAGTTTTCCAGACTTCTTCCTGTGATTTATTTCAAGTTTCACAGCATTGTGATCTGAAAGTGTGCATGGTAGAATCTCAGTTCTTTTATATTTATTGAAGGCTGCTTTATGTCCCAGTATGTGATTTATCTTGGAGAATGTGCCATTCACACTCGAGAAAAAAAGTGAATTCCATGGTTTCAGGATGTAGAGTTCTAAATATATCTGTCAAATCCATCTCTTCCAATGTGTCATTCAAGTCCATTGTATCTTTAGTGATTTTCCGTCTAGGTGATCTATCCATTGCTGTAAGTGGAATATTAAAGTCCCTTGCTACTAGCACATTCTTATCCATAAGATTTTTTCTGTTTGTGATTAATTGTTTTATATATTTAGGTGCTTCCATATTTGGTGTGTAGACATTTTTAATTGTTTGTTGTTCCTGATGGATAGACCCTGTAATTATTATATAATGCCCTTTTTCATCCCTTGTTACTATCTTTACTTTAAAGCCCAATTTGTCTAAGTATAGCTACTCCAGCTTTCTTTTGACTTCCAGTAGCATGATAGATATTTCTCCAACCCCTTACTTTCAATCTGAAGGTGTCCTCCTGTCTAAAATGAGTTTCTTGTAGACAGCAAATAGATGGATTTTTTTTTATCCATTCTGCTACCCTATGTCTTTTGATTGGGGTATTTAGTCCATTTACATTCAGTGTTATTATTGAGAAATATGGGTTTAGAGTCATCGTGTCCTTTGTGGGATTCATGCTTCTGGTGGGTGTCTCTGGTATCTTTCATTCTTTACATTTCTCTCATAGAATCCCTCTCAGGATTTCTTGTAGGGCTGGTTTAGTGGTGACAAATTCTTTCAATTTTTCTTTATTTGGAAAGACTTTTATCTCTCTTGTTCTGAAAGAAAGAAAAAGAAGAGGGCAGCTCTCTAGCGGTGATGGGCATGGTTTGGTCCAGGGCGTCCTGCGGGGGTCCTGCCTTGGTGGTTGTGGGGAGAAAATGGTGGCGCTCCAGTCCCTTCTCGAACCAAGCATTGCAACTCACTCTTTTGGACGTTATCTCCCTGTGCTGGGGGCATAGCGAACGTGGGCCGTGTTCTTTGTCCCAGGACAGGTCTCATTTCCAGATCTTAGTCTGTGTACCCCATTGATATTGCCTGAAATGTAAACTCGCAGGCGGGTTCCTCAGAGCAGTTTCAAGCCTCTTGCCTTCCCCCTGGGGATCCAGCTGGAAGCTGCTGCTCCCGTCTCCTCCAGGTAGAGCTGGAGAGAGAGGAGCAGTTTCACGAGTGCGTCACGCCTAGGGTCAGCTGGACAGCAGGAAACTGGGTTCCTCTGTGTCCTGAGCAGAGATTTTTCTCTTTTCTAGCGACAGGGATAGTGTCTGGAGCAGTTTTGGCCACTCTTTCTTTCTTTTTTTTTTCTTTCTCCCCTCTAGACTAACCACAGCTCCCCGGAAAGGGGGATTCCCCCCATTCCCTCTGTGTCTCTGGTCCTGGCCGATTTTATCTTCCCCAGCTCACACTCATGCTATAAGGTTTTCTCGGTGGAGTCTGTCTCCTTTTTCTCCCAAACTCCTGCATTCTGTAAGGGCTCCTATGGCTTCGGGCCTTCTCCGTTTGAGCGATGGGGGTGAGTGAAATGTACGGAGCTCCCTACTTCTCTGCCATCTTCCCTCCTCCCCGAGGTGATTCCTGGTTAACAGGTTTTAAAACTTTATTTCTGGGAAAGCTGTAACTGTCAAATCTCAGTTTTGTGACATGGCATTATCATAAATGACTCCATTTTGGGCCTGATGTTTTATTTTCAACATGTTGAACATCTCTAAAAATGTCTATAGTAAAATACCAATAGTTATATATATTATCTTTCCAGCCTAATATATCAATGAAAATCATTATATTCCAAATAAATTTACATAATTGGAAACAGAAGAGTTACTCAGGTAATGTATACTTAAAGTAAAAGCTTGCCTTGAATACTGATGTTGAATCTTTTGGAACATGGCTTCTGTCCAAGGTACCCATTTTATGCTGAAGGCTGCATTCTGAATGGAAAATAACCCTGAGATCCACCGTTTTTCACACAAATCACATCACCCAGACTTACACAACCTGAAACAACACTGGAATGCTGTGTTATTCTAGTGTCACACAATACTGGCATATGAAAGCCTTGGCCATGATCCCAAGAAGGTCTGAGTGCCATTTTTTAGAATGCAACATAGGTACCGACACACAAAAAAATGATATACTGTATAGGGGGAGAATCAATTCCTCCAAACATCATTCTCACTTTTCTACTTGAAAAATTGTTTATTTGTTTTTTTCATTCCTCTTAGAGGCTATATCAAGTAGAGGATTGTTCAGTAAATATTCAGTTCCCATTGCTCCCAACCCATTCAGACACATGCCATGGAAAGACTATATTTTTCTGCTCTATTGATGTTGAATTTAGCAATATAATCTGCTTGGCTCCTTGAAGTATATTTCCCTGCACTTTGACTTTGGGCTCAGACAGTGACTTGCTTTAATCAGTGGTATGGTAGCAGGGATGACTCATGCAAAGGCTTGAGGTTCACTAGCATAGTTAGACAAGGATGCAGGCCTTGTCTCCCAGTGTTTCTGCCATTACCGTGAGAAGGTAGCCTACTGATCCCAGAGAACAGGAGACACATGGAGCACAACCAATCCAGCCAAACAGGAGACCCACAGCTTAAAGAGGAGTTTTCCCGATAGACCTCTGAGCATCATAATAAATGCTTATTGTTTGAGATTTAAAACAAATAAAATAACTTTATCACGTTGTCTATAGACTCTATCCTAGTTGTTGTGACAGACATCCTGATTTCAAAAATTCGAAAAAAATGAAAATTTCTGGGAGGCTAAATCTACTTAATTTTCTGCCTTATTTCCTACTACACTCTTTTGATACTATCAGGTATTTGAAAACATAATTGTGTAATTACAGATTTCCTATATTTGTCAAAAACATGAGAGAACTCGGTTAAGCATATTTTAATAATAACTATAAGAGGGGACATTAAGCTAGTTTCCCCTGCTGATTTTTAAAATATTCACTGTTGCAGTAAAACACCAGTTTACTTTAAAAGTGCCATTACAGCTGACCCCATAAATACCAAATATTCACATTAAAGTACATGATAAGAATTCATGAATTGTTAACAATGTACCATGAAGTGTATTCTTTGTGTTTTTTTCCCCCAACAAGGATGGAAACAGAAATTATCAATTTAATTACAGTTGCTTGTATTCCCTCCTTTGTTACCCAGAGGAAGAGCATTGTTATTTGTGACTTATTCAACCTACTACAAAATGTGCAAGTTAATTTCCAACTTTATTTTGTAACGTGAAATAGGGAGGCTTTAAGCTGTCACAGCCCATGACAGGTATTTATAACTTGGGTTGCTAGTTCTAAACATATTCAGAAAACTGACATTCTGAACAGACTATGTCTTGCTTCTGACTGGCAAGAATATTTAATGGAATAATTTATTCTTTATTGAAAAAAACATAGAATAAAACTGAAATATCTAGAAAAAGTAACTTCTGCAATTAATGTAGTATACTTTCAATTAAATATCAAAATAAAATTATATTTACTGAACATAATTAGGCCAAACCTAACTCTTAGGCTAAGAACTTATAGCATCAATCAACCAGCCCTTCCTTTGACCTCTAAGAAATTAATTTATAGTTAGACCTAATATTGGTTTATGTAGAAAAAAAATCAATATCTTCTATCTCTATTTCACCTATTTAGAGAAAATCATGACATACTGTCATTTGGTCAATAAACTGAATTTAAATTATATGTTGATTAGGAAACTAAATTCCCACAAAAAAGGGTTTATTACAGTCTCAGCAAAAGTGTCTTGTTATGTTACAATACTTAACAGGTGAAATTCTCAGAAATATAACAGAAAATCCAATGATTTTTAAATGATTTTAAATTAGTATTGATGGTATAATTTATGCTAAAGTCTTTAAAGTCATGAACTAATTATTTACCCCAGCTATTTTATTGTACTCCAAATGAATTGCATATGTATAATATATGTTGTATTCCTATAATTATAATACATACCATCACATAATATATAAAATATATAATACACAATTATAAAATAAATACAATAATAAAAACGTTGCACTTTAAAAATGTAATATTAAAATAGTTTATCTAAATTCACTTTATCTATAAAATATAAATGTAAATTTCCATGTTTATATTAATTTATATATCTGACACTACAGTGGTCTAAGTCAATAACTTTTTGAATAATGGCAATGACTCAGTGTCTTTCCATAAATTTCCCAAGACAAAGCTGATTGTTTCTGGCTCTGAAGGAATAAAAAGTTAGCCTAGACTCTTTAAAAATTTACTTTTTTATCCTCAATTAATTTATAATGACCTATTCTCTTATGGAAATATATCAAATAATTAACAACATGGAATTAATATACAGAATAATAAAAACAGGTGCAGAAAAAGATATTGGGAAAACAAACTATTTGAATAATAGCAAGTATAACAGACCCCTAATGTTCTGAAGAACTTATGAAAAAAACAATAAGTGTTCTCAATTATGATACCAACTAATAGACCAGAGACAGGGAGGTATAGGCCTATAGAGAGCAGAACACAAATATGCCTTTTAATAAGACAGCATTTAGAGGGAGACCTCCAAAGTATATTAAAGTCAAATCGATCGTTCTCCAGAAAAATAGCCTCATGAAAGCAAAAATTTTACTCTATTGTTCACAATCATAATTCTTAGGACCTAGAACCCTGCTTGGCTGTAGTTATCACTTTATAAATATTAAATGAATATATGAATGAATGAACTACTTGAATAGAAGCCATTTATAAGTTAGACAAAGAGGTGAAAATAAAAATTCCAAAGACAGGGAGTTGCCTGGGTGGCTAAGTCAGTTAAGCTTCTGACTATTGGTTTCAGCTCAGGTCATGGTCTCATCACTGGTGGGATCGAGCTCATGTTGAGCTATCAGCATAAAGCCTGCTTACGATTCTCTCTCCCTCTCCCTCTGTCCTTCCTCCATCACATGCTCTCTCCCTCTCTCTCTCACACACACATAAGTAAACAAACAAACAAATAAATAAACATCGAACATTTACAGAGACTAAGAGGGGTGCCTGGGTGGCTCAGTCGGTTAAGCCTCTGACCTCAGTTCAGGTCATTTGGGTCCAAGTGCTAAATCAGGCTGTGTACTGACAGCACGGAGCCTGAAGCCTTCTTCAGATTCTGTGTCTCCCTCTGTATCTCTCTCCCCCACTTGTGCTCTGTCTCTCTCTCTCTCAAAAATAAATAAATAATAAATAAATAAACTTTTTTTAATATTAAAAAAAAAGACTAAGAAACAAACTGATAAAAAAGATTCCAAAGACAGGACTAATATCCTAAACTTGAATGGTTGACAGGATAAATAGTATAAAATGGTGTAAAATGTAAAAATGGTATTTTAAAGAATACAAATCCCTACTAAATATCCACAGTACTTGGGGGAAAAAATGATTATAAGTCTGTTAGAAAAGGTACAAGATGTGCCTGGGATATCGTGCAAACAACAATGCAAAAGAAACAGTAATAGACAATTTTAGTGATGTCAAAAATATAAGGATCCAAATCAGAGAAACCTCCACTGGTTACTACTGAGATATATGTGGACGAATGTCAAGAGCCACTTCTGAACTCACTAGTGGAGAGAACTCCTTGTGAGGTTAAGGCAAGCTTGCAAGGCTCTTGCCATCAGATGGCACCTTGTTGATTGTTATTTGGAGTGACTCATTCTGGCCTTGATATGCTGATTGTACTTTGTGAAAATTTACTGTAGGAACTTCCTCTTTGGTCGTTATGGGAGCAACATTGCTTTCTTGAAAAACCTGTTTTTCTTAATACCTCCCATGAAACAATGAACAGACTATTGGCCCCTGCTCACAAAGGACTATTATTAACAACATTATCCTGTTAATATCAGAGTGCCGCTCTGGCTGCCCCATACACTTATGCTATGTCAATGTTCTGGAGAGTTTTTACTGATCAAAGAATTTATGATCAGAATGACAATCCTGTGCCACCCCCCAAACACTTAATCATAAGATTAAAGTTGAATCTCAGACAGTGCAGAGATGCCCGCCTGGTGACCAGAAATATTTGTGTGGCTCTCTCATCCCTCACCGACACAGTCCATCCTTCAGGGGTTCCTGGACCTGCTGAAGCTGGCCTCCAGCAGATGAAATCATATAATACCTAAAACTGGCTTAAAAATAATCCACTAAGAGTGGGTAGGTGGAGTTCTTGGTAGATAGATAAAACACAAACAAGTTTGTGTTAATAAACAGAATGTAGGTAATGACTCCGTGATGGTTCATTATACCAGACGACATGTTTCCATGTGGGAAAATTTCCCTTAAAAAAAACGAACTAGAGTTTAAATGTAATGTATTCTAATATACAGGTAGTGTTTTGCAAAGATGAAATACACTGTTTTAACAAAATGGCATTTCTTATTTCATCAAGGCTTAGATTATATATTGTTAAGTAAATGCTTAAAAATAAAGAAATTATATAAAAAGAAATATGTAATAAACATACAATTTTGTCTTTCTGAAACTCTGATCATCATTTGTTTATAAAATGATCTCTCTTCTTAACACATAATTAGGCTTCTATGTGGAGCCAGGCCAATCAGACAACTCCTCTAGAATGTGTGCCACAACTTTTACATAAAAGTAAGCCTAAAAAACTTGTAGGGTGTGAATATAAGGACATCATGTCCAGCAATCAGTTGGAATATGTCTAAGAGATGAAGAGATAAACTGAGATCAGAGATCTCTGGAGTTTTCAGGCATACCTAAACTCCTGTGTACAAATAATGTCCTTATTTTCTTAAGGTATTAACTTAGAATTCTTTCACTTTCAATCTAAAATATATTAATGAATATGGGCCAATAATGACCAATGATAGAATCAGATGATAATTAAGTTTTCTGAACTAGTTTTGTAAATCAACTAGTATGTATATTATATGTATAAGAGGTTAGATGAATGGTCCCTATTAAATCAGATACAGGACAGTGAAAAAATCTAAGGTAAAACAGAGGATCATGCCCATAGTGATTGGTTTGATGGATTGATAAGAATATTGACAGTGAGATAACCAGCTGCCTTAGGATACCAGATAAAGAAAAATGGTTAGGAATAGATTTACTGCAATTTATATGCAAATACCTTTCATATATTAAACTTAGAATTACTGAACAAGTAAAGACTGAAAAGAACAGCCCTGAAACACATAGGAGAAGGCAGAAAAAATTAAAATAAGTAAAAAACAAGAAAGAAGACTACTGACCAGATTAATACAATTTATTAGTCAGAATGAGAAAAATTTCTCACCAGTTCTGTAGAGAAGAGGACCTATAGTGAGTGTTTAATATCAGGATGATAGCTTAATGTATATTAATTCCTTTGAATTTCAGGGCATATTTGAGTTAAGTATAAAAAGAGTTTATAAGTCATTTGTCTTTATGGGCACAGTCACTATTTTGGTGTTCTTGTTTTTAGTATACAGCTTAAAGGCAAAACAAAACAAAAAGAATTTCCAATTAATTTTATACAACAAAACAAATGGATTTTGAGGCTTTTATTTCATAACTAAAGTCAGAATTTTGGTGCCAGTATAAAGTATATTCACGCAAATATCACATATTAAGTGAAAGTACCTTTGTTATGCCATCAAATATAGGAAATATAAGAGTACACTCCCAATTATAATAGAAGGTAATGAATGATTTGTTTGAATAAATAAAGTTACTTTTCAAAGAATAGATTTTATTCATGTTGCTCTGTGAATGTTTGTTTCATTCCAATAGTATTCAATATTTGTTCAGGAAAAAAGAAAAGTAAATGCTTCTAAAAGAAATAATGTTTCAAGTATAAAGTTGTCAATGAAATGCATTTATACACCAAATAAAAAATGTATTTGTAGTTTACTTAGTTTTATATTCATGGAAATTCTCATTTCCAATGTACAGATAAGAAAATCTAAACTTCATTCAATGTTCTGCATTTCCCACCCATTTCAATCAAAAATAAGCTAAAGGTTTTTATTCTTTCTTCAAAATTGTTCAAAGTTACCATAGCAAATTTTTATAGTTATCTCACAGTCCTATTTTAATAGATTATTGTATATGGATACTTCATTTAACATAGTTTTTCAGTTACAAAAAAGCAAGAAAACAAAATCTTGATTTTATTTAAAAAAAAATTTTTTTTAATGTTTTATTTATTTCTAGGAGAGAGAGAGAGACAGGGTGAGCAGGGGAGGGTCAGAGAGAGAGGGAGTCACAGACTGAAACAGGCTCCAGGCTCTGAGCTGGCAGTCAGCACAGAGCCCGACGCCGGGCTCGAACCCACGAACCGCGAGATCACGACCCAAGCGAAAGTCGGACGCTTAACCGACTAAGCCACAAAATCTTGATTTTAATACTGTGAAGTCTTTTAAAATCTCATTTAAATGAATCAAATATCACTCTACAAAAAGCAAAAAGATATACATTTCTCCTCATGTAATCATTATCTAATTTTATTTTTTAAGTTTATGTATTTATTTTGAGAGAAAGAGAGTGTGTAAGTGGAGAAGGGTAGAGAGAAAGAGAGAGAAAGAATTCCAAGCAGGCTCTGCACTGTCAGCACAGAGCCCAACACAGGGCTCAGTCTCACAAATCGTGAGATCATGACCTCAACTGAAATCACAAGTCAGATGCTTAACCAAGTGAGCCACCCGGGTACCCTAGTTATAGCTTAATTTAAAAAAAAAAAAAGAAAGAAAGAAATACTCAAACTGAACACACAGCATTCTTTTATAAACTTTTAAATGATTTATTAAGTTGTAACTAAATCAGATAATTAGTTAACATACAGAGATAAATGATATTTAGGAGACAGTAACATTTAACACTACAGTAAAAAAAATGTTTTAATGTTTATTTAGTTTTGAGAGAAAAGAGACAGAGTATGAGTGGGGAGGAGCAGAAGAAGGGGAAGATACAGAATCTGAAGCAGGCTCAGGCTCTGTGCTGTCAAAAACAGACACCAATGCGGGGCTGGAATTTACATACTGAAAGATTATTACCTCGCCCAAAGTTAGGTGTTTAACCAACTGAGCCACCCAGGTGCCCAAACACTGCATTTTAAAAATTCATCTGACAAGCATTTATAGAAGTCAATGCATGCCTAGATTTCTATATTCCATGTATATGATGATGAGAGCCACAGATACAATGTCTTCTAAAATGGGTGGGAAAGGAGGCAATGGTTTGAAAAACAAATAAGTGACAAATGTACAAAAAACACAAAGTGTAAAGTACAAGTGAAAGAAAGTTACCAAATGCTGTCGCAGAGAATGGTGTAAGGGAGGCATGCAAAGTTATCACAGAAGGCTTAATTGAGGAGACAATATTTAAGATGAACCATCTTGATGATTTAGAGCCACAGCTCCATAAGAGCATATTCTGTTCAATGGCCTTAAGCCTTGAGGGTTTGGTATATTTGTCGAATGAGAAACAGTCCTGGCTGACATTGGCTATTAGGGAACAAGTGGTGGGGCATCATGGGATTTGACTGGCATAGTAATCAACCTCAGACTAAAGAGAACCCTATGTGTCAGAGCAGAAACCATAGATTTTACTCAGAATGGACAACTCCCAGAACATAAAGCTAGTGGGTGGGGTAGGGTGGGGGAATGTTGGATGATGGTGCTATTGTATAATGTGATTTAGGTTGTAAAAAGATCACTGAGTTATTTATGAAGAATACATTGGAATGCAGAATTCCAGTAATTATTCTTTGTGCACTTTACCTATAAAAAGCAAATATTGAAACTTCTTAAAAAATTAAGTGAGACTCTATATAAATATAATTACAAATATTTCTTTACAGTGGTACCACTAGATAGCTATTCAATTATTTAAGTATGCCATTTTCCTGACAAAAGCATACTAAACTACATATAAAAATAGTTTTAAAAACATTGAATTTGAATTTCCCCTACAACTGTATTATCATATTTGGTATTTTGAAAACTCCAGAGGGATATATATATATATACACACACAAATATATATGTATATACATATATATACACACAAACACATATGTATATACATATATATATACACACATATATACACATTTAAATTTTTAAAAAATTTCTTCTTTAAAATAATCACAACTGGATAGAGAGTGTTACTGGTATCACGCTGGTACTAAACATCACAATATGCACATGGCAAACTCCGCAACAAACAATATTTTAGCCTTAAATACCAATAGTACTAAATCTGAAAAATCCAGGCTTACCAAGTCTCTGTAAGCCACATAAAATGATAGGGACCAGAAACATTACAGAGGGCAAGATGGAGTCACTCATGTCAAGCGGGGACCTGTGTCAAGCAATGATGCAAGTGGTTAAAGGCCTTGCAACTACCAGATATCCCCAAGACCAACACCAGCTGGTGACACGCTCTGAACTGTTAACCAGCAGAAAACACAGGAGGTCTGCAAAGGCCCAAGACTGATATCCTTTTAAAAGAGAAGATTTTTGCAGCAAACCATCAGACTCCTCAGACACTGACCCTTCTGAGTTGGTCTACTTCAAAAAGGCAGCTGCTTCAAAAGGCTCTGCCTGATTGATCTCTGAAAAGAACAGAGATCTTTCACTGCTGGAACACTGTAAGCAGTAAGAGCCAAGGGAGATGACCGGGACCCCAGACCCAGGCCTTATTTCAACTGTGCACCCACAGACTGACTTCTAGTTTAGTTCCTTAACTTCCTACCTGCTTCCCTTTCTATCTTGTGTGACTTGTCTTGTGCCTTGCTTTGCACAACACTTTGAATTTGAAATAACTTTGAATAACTTTGGAATCCTGAACCCGCATTATTAACCTTGCTTTATGACTGAATAAACTTGACATTATGGAAAGACACAACTCATGTGTGTGCCTGCATAGCCTTCTTACAACAAACATACAACTTTGTCCCACTTAAATTTACCATTAAAACAAGACGCAATCACAAGGATAAAAAGAAACTGAAATTAACTTGACAAAATGGTGAAACTCCAATGAAGCAACTATCCATGAGACTTTGTGAGACTTTCGGAACATAGACGAAACATACAGTTCACATACCAAAGGTGACAAACAAAAGACCTGAGAAACCCCTGCACCCTCCAGAGTGGATTCCAAAAGAGGGAACTGACTCACTATGAACACCGCCCACTGATTTGCCCGGAATTGTGGGCTGGCTGATGTTGGCTTGCACCCTAAGGAGCTTCCAGGTGAAATCTGAAGCTGTCCCCATACATGGAGGACAAGGAGAGACTGAAGAAAGAGGCAGACCCCTCCAAATTGGTAAGTGGCAATTCTAAGAAGCCAGGAAACTTACTTGGGAGGCTTGTTAGGCATCTGCAAAATAAGTAGGTCTCCACCCCAGCCTACCAGAATTTTAAGTTTATAGAGAGACGGCTTTAACTGGGTTCAATCATACATACAGTGTAGATGGTCTCAACGACACATTACTGTCTCAAGGATATTTCTTTGAAGCAGCATCTAGTGTGGATAAAGCAAGTGGAATGCATGTTTCAAGGACAAAGGAAGGGACAAGAGCCTCCAGTTTACTGGGTCCAGCCTATGGGCCAAATGCTGGTCATGTCGTCTTGATAATAACCTCCAACAATCAACCCTCTTGAGAAGCTCTTATACTCTTACACACACCTCATTCTCCTTCCACACTGTGCCCTGAGATGTCAGCAAGGGCTTTCACTAGCATAGAAGTTTCTTGTTTGGCAGCTTTCGGGCTGATTTGGAAGTCAATGCCACAGCGTCAGTATAGGCATGTGCAAGAGAAGACACGGATTAAAACAATGATTCCAAAAATAAGTAACATTTTATCGCCAGGAGCTTCAAATTCTAAATCACTGATTTATTAAGTTCCCTAAGCTGAGAGTTGGATCAGTCAGGGCACTCAATTGTGCACTAACGTGATTTAATAAAGATAATACATGAGCAGATTCATAGATATGAACACACAACATTCTGTTTGAATGACAACACAGTTGCCTCCTTGCAAGGTAGTGATAATGTCCAAGGCCCTCCTATTTTGGAGGACGGCTTGTCTCCTTAGACACATTTCCAGTGCTCAGTAGAGACTGGCTTTATCAGCTTTCATTCAAGCCTTGCTTGGTGAATGTAGTAAGGGCTTATGCTATAACATCCTCCACATCAATGGAGGGGATGAAGATGGTGTCCTCGATGACTGCACCAGGGGAAAACAGGATGTGCCCATCTGCCACTGAGGAGAGGGAGGTTGGTGATGGTTACTGTAAGGCAGATTCTCTTCTGTGCCCAGGGTAAACCCAGAGTGGAAGCTAAGCCCAGTGCATCCAATGCAGGGCTTGAACTCCCAACCCTAAGATCAACACCTGATCTGAGATCAAGAATTGGACACTTATCTGACTGAGCCACCCAGACATCTCCAGCCAAACTTTTCTTAGTTTAGCTCACTAGCTTTTGTGCTTCATAATGGTTTTCAACCACATGGTGTCACTGTTGGGGTGAATAGTGACTATAGTCCTTGTGAGCAGATTGCCCTGATCAGATACATCTATATACGAGGCATCAATGGGAATTTCCCCCACTCCCTCTCTGTAGGCCACAATGGCCACCAAAGAATAGGGGCAGGGACGTTTGGAGTATCCTCATACTTTACAGGGCCTAGTAGCACCTACATTTCTAGAGCCAGTGGTCTGGAAGACAGGCTACTCCTCTGCTACAAATAGGCATCCCACTTAGTCAAAGTGGGGGTTTGCGCCACGGGAGAGGTGAGTCAATAGAACATATTCTCGATACATCCCTTGATAGGAAGGGAAGTTCTTACCCAAATATGCTGTTCCTTAGTGACAGGCTCTACCTGAAGTACAGTGTACACTGCTAGGAACTATTGCTCTGTGGGGTATATCCAGTTTCTGCCCCTTGCAGGGCTGAGACCAAAATCCTAGAAGTACTTTCTCCTGTTGTCTCTGCCACAGTGTCCAGCACCATAACTTCCAGAGTCACAGACACATCTAACTTAAATGGCAGCCCTGCTTAGGTGATGGCCAGAGGTTTGATCTGCTTAACCAGTATTTTTGCCTTCTCAAAGGTGGCTTGCTTCTCTGATTCCCAGTCCCACACTTTCCCTTTATTTATTGGGCAATATAAGGTAATAATGGCACAATGTTAGGTGGGTTATAAAAGTCCTCCAAAACCCTGCAAAGACTTGCACCTTCTTTCATGTTCTTAGGCTTGCGCCTAATCAATTACATCTTCTGGATAAGCTTATACCTAATCAATTACAGCTTCTGGAACAACATGTTTCTTACCTGATGAAACAGCTCCCCAAAACTTTATGGCAGTACCAAAACCTTGAATTTTCTGGGGGTTCATTGCCTTGCAGATGTCCCAGCAAAGTCTGTAGAGTGCCCTGCAGCAGAAGCGAGCCTTCACATGTTATCATTACATCATGAATGTAATGAGCCCATTTTACTGATGTGTGCAAGGAGAACAAGGGAAGGTCTTGGATTACTATCCAATTACATACTGTGAGTTTATGCAGGTAACCTAGAGGAAGCACTTGAAAGATCCATGATGCCCCTCCCACATAAAGGTAAGTTGATCTCATGTCTTAGCAGCCAGGGATATATTAAAAAAAAGTATTTGCTAAATCTAGCACAGTGTAGTACATTTCTAAGACTGTGGTTGAGGTATCTAGGATGGTGGCAATGTCAGGCACAGGTGCATTGATGGGGGATACTACCTTATTCAATTCTTGGTATGATCCATCACGAGCCATCTGGCTTTTTTATCAGCCAAACTGGGATCTTAAAAACAATATGGGCAGAGTGTACAATACCCAGCTGGTGCAGCTCTTGGATATTTCTCCATGCTATTATGTCCCTGGGCAATTTATATTGTGTGACAGTTATCACTCTTCCTCAGTTTGGCAGCTCCTAGTTAGTGTTTCCCCTCGGAACTGATTTGATTACTCTAACTCAGAGGTGGAATTTACCAATAG
Source organism: Proteles cristata cristata (assembly GCA_017311185.1). Classification (NCBI taxonomy): domain Eukaryota; kingdom Metazoa; phylum Chordata; class Mammalia; order Carnivora; family Hyaenidae; genus Proteles; species Proteles cristata. The sequence continues at coordinate 149,808 of JAESUZ010003798.1, read as the reverse complement.
AAGTTTGCAGAGTTTGACTTTGTAGGATATCAGTGTTCAGTATGTTTCTTGGTGTTGGAGAGATAAAAACCTCAAATTCTCATGGAGGAGAATGCCTAGTTAGCAATATCAAAAGGACCTTCTTGTCCTGTATAACCATTGGTGGCACTGAGGGGTCCAGAAAACTTTTGAGGGCTATAGAGTACATTTGGCTCCAGCATCAACTAGAACCATCACCTTTTGTTTATTTCTAGGGACCAGTGAATATTGAGCTCAAACTCATATCTCTGATCACCTCCAGTGGCCCTCTTCTGGAGGCAGTCTTAGCTTAAATCATATACCCAGCACATGGGAGTCACTGACCCTGAGTCCGACTGTGTTCCTAAGGTCTTCGTTGCAACAGAAGGGGCATCAAAGAGGGTAGGAGAAGGTGGAAAAGGTCTGAACTGTTGTTAAGGTTTTAAGGCTTTATACAGGCTACCTAGCATAGTATTGGGATTCTGGTCTATCTTTCTAGGTGGGTTCATGGCAACAGTGAGGTCAAGCCACATATCATTCTAGGTAACTTTTACTGGACTCTTTACAAATGATTAGAAGAGTCTTTTAGGTTTTTAAGTTCCCTCTCTGTCTTGGGTTTTTCAAATAGCCTGTACCCATTCCCAGGATTTGTCAAATTACCTCAGATGAGTCATGGATTTCCCAACATTATATATGTTTTCCCATGACTGGCTCACCATGGATATCTATTAGATACTAAGTGGTGGGGCTGGACTGCAATATATCAACTTTCATTTCTATAGTGAATGTAGCCTAATTAAAGCCATGAAACCTAGGGGCGTAGATGGTCTGTCTCATTCCCAACTCCTTAATAATTTTTTGTACATTCTGTATAGATTTCCAGGGTCCTACATGCCTAGAGAGAAGACCTTCATTGGACCCAACCTCCATGTAGGCTAGAATAACCCAAACTATAAGAGAATGAGTATCTTGAAACCCCCAAATGCAGTGTAGGTACTGCCAGCATACCAAAACTTATAGGATGCAACAAAAGAAGTAGTAAGGGAGGAGTTTATAGCAATTGATAATGATGTCACAGGAGAGAAAGATCTCAAATTAGCAACCTCAACAAACAGGGGAAAAAACGAACTAAGTTCTAAGTTAGCAGAAGAAAGGAAATTTTAAGATTAGAGCAAAAATAATTTAAATATAAAAATAGAAAAGCAATAGGAAAAATTATGTGACTGTTTTTTTAAAGATAAAATTTTAAAAATACTTAAACTCACTAAAAAAGAGTGAAAACTCAAATAAATAAAACCACAAATGAAAAATGAGATATTACAACTCACACCACAGAAATCTTGAAAAGATCATAAAGGATTATTATATATCAACAATTGGACAACCTATATGAAATGGACAAATTCCTAGAAACACACAATTTGCCAAGACTGCACCAAGAAGAAATCTTGAACATTGCAGTTACAATAAGGAGATAGAATCAGTAGTGGAACACTTCCCAATAAATAAAGGTCAAGGTGAATTCTATAAAACATTTAAAAATTAGTAACAATCATTTTTAAAAATCTTCCAAAAATATGAAAAGAGGAAACAATTCCAAACTTATTTTTGAGGCAGCATCACTTCAAAGAATTGAAACCATAAAACTAAAAGATAACATAGCAGAAAAACAATTATTGATATTGGCCTCAGCGGTGAATCTTTGAATGTGACACCAAAAGCACAGGTAAGAAAAACACAGACAGACATATGAGACTAGACCAAGCTGAAAGTCTTCTGCACAGCAAAGGAAATAATCAACAAATATAAAGGCAAACTATGGAATGGGAAAGTTATTGGCAAACCATATATCTGATATGGGGTTAATATCTAAAATATACAGGGAACTTTTTATAACTGAATATCAAAAAAACCCCAAAAGCTAGAATAAAAATGGGCAAAGGACATTTATAGACATTTTTCCTAAGAAGACATGCAAATATCCAACAAGTATATGAAAAGGTACTCCACATCACTAATCAGGAGGGAAATGCAAGTCAAAACCACTAGAAGACATCACCTCAAATCTGTTAATATGGTTATTATTATTAAGAAGACAAGACATATATAATAAGTGTTGAGGAGAATGTGGAGAAAAGGGAACCTTCATACACTGTTGATGTGATTGTAAAGTGGTGTAGTCATTATGAAAGATAGTATGGATGTTCCTCAAAATTAAAAGTAGAACTACCATGTGATCCAAAAGTCCCAGTTCTGAATATTTATACAAAAGTATTGAAATTGGGATCTCATAGAGATATTTGTATTATCATGTTCATTGAAGTATTATTCACAGTAGTCAAGATGTAGAAAAAATCTGAATGTTCATTGAATGATGAATGGATAATGAAAAGGTGTAGATAATATGAATAGACATATGACAGAATATTAGTCACCTTTGCAAAATAAGGAAATCCTGTCATTTGCTACAGTATAGATGAACTTGGAAAGCATTATGTTAAGTGAAATAAACCAGACATAGACAATACTACCTGACCCTACTTCTATCAGGAATCTAAAATGTTCAAACTCAAAGAAGCAGAGAGTAGAATGGAAGTTACCAAGGTTTGGGGAAGGGAGATCAGAGACATATTGATCAAAGGGTATATAGTTTCACTTATAAAAGATGAATAAGTCCAAGAGATCTACTATATAGCATAGTGCGTATAGTTAACAATACTATACTGTATACTTAAAAATTTAAGATGACCATATATTAAATGTTCTTTAAAAAGAGGAAGGCGGGAAACTTCTAGAGGGTATGGTTAAGTTTAAGGCATTGTATATGGTAACAGTTTCATAAGTGTATATGTATCTTTAAATTCATCAAAATGTCTCCATTAAATATATAAAGTTTTTTGTATGCCAATACTTCTTAAATGTTTTTAAACAAATAAAGGGAGCTTCTTGGTGGCTCAAGCAGTTAAGCATCTTACTACTGATTTTGGCACAGGTCATGATCTCACATTTCCTGAAAATTTTTAGGAGAATTTACTAAATTTTCTAGGTATTTATCCAGAGAAAATAAAAATATTCAAAACAATGTTTGCACTCCTGTGATTGTTGCAGCTCTATTTATAATAGTCAAGACAAGATATGGAAACAATTTAAATATCCATCAACAGATAAGAAAGTTATGATATATACATACATATATAATTAATATTATTCAGCCATATTAAAGAAATCTTGCCATTTGTGGCCTGTTTGGACCGTGAGCACACCATTCTAAGTGAAATAAGTGAGACAGATGAAGACAAATACCATATGATCTCATTTATGTGTGGAATTTAGAAAACAGAACCAAAATCAAGCTCTTAATACATATTGCTAGTTGCCAGAAGTATGGGTTGGGATGAGGGTGAAATGAGTGAAGGAAGTCAAAAGGTACAAACTTCCAGTAATAAAAAAAAGTTCATGGGATGCAATATTCCACGTGGTTACTGTGGTTAATAATAGTATTTCATATTTTAAAGTTGCTAAGAGTTTGGTCTTAACAGTTCTCACTAAAAGAGAAAACATTTGTGTAACTATGAATGAAGACAGATATTAATTAGACTTATTGTGGTGGTCATTTCACAGCATATGCAAATACTGAATAATTATGTTCTATACTTGAAACTAATATAATAGTATATGTAAATTGTATTTCAATTAAAAAATCATATGTAAATGTAAAGGGCTTAAGTAACCAAAACAAATTTGAAAAAGATTGGAGCACAACCATAAGAGATTTTATGATTTATTATAACGAGTGTGATATTGACATAAATAAACAAATGGAAGATGAATCTAGATATAGACCTACACATATAGGGATAACTGATATTTCATAAAGATACAAAGGCAATTATTGGAGAAAAAAATGTCCTTTTCAAAAAATGATGTTGGAACAATTGGATATTCATATGCACATAATAAATTTCAATCTATACCTTACAATATATTATTAAAAAGTTCAAAATAGATCATAGATAAAATTATAAAAATCTGAAACTATTAAGTTTCTAGAATAAAATATATAAGAGAGAAATTCCATAACTGGATTAAGCAAAGATTACTTTCTTTTGATAACAAAGAATGTGATCCAAAAAGAATATGTTGATAAGTTGTACTTCATCAAATTAAAACCTTCAGGTCTTCAAAGGGCATTTTTTTGGGAGCCATTCTGAGCCCACTAGTCGAGAAAGCCCCTAGTGAGGTCAAAGCAAGTTTGAAGGATCTCTTGCCAGTCACATGATGACCCATATCCACCCCCACTCAATTATTTCTGCTTGAGTACCGACCCCCAAGTTACCTTGTTGATCAGTATCAGGAGTGACTTGCCCCTTTATTCTGGCCCTGGTGTGATGATTGCACCTTGTGAAGGAACTTATTGTGGGAACTTCTTTTGATTATGGGAATAGACATCGTGTCTCCAGCAAGTTCTGTTTTCCTCCATACTTTCCCTTGAGCTATGACTAGGCTAATGACCCTTACTCATAAAAGATTGACCTTTATGTGTACAATTCTGTTTCTACCATTGCATTAATCCAAGAAATTTATACAGCTCAACATGTAAATCAGCTACCCAAAAGTGTCTCTCATGCCCTAACTATTCAAGAAATCATAGACAGACAAAAAACTAGGCACAAAGGTAAATGCACTCGAAGAGGCTATCCTATGTATTGGAAATGAGCTAAACTCTTTAAAGGTATGGTTGGCTCTCCAGTGCCATAAAGAATATAACTGGACAATTAAGTCTTACCTAGAGACAAAGAGCCTAACTTAGAGGAACAGATAAGGACAGAACATAAGTTACCAGGTATACCTTTGCTAACTGGTGATGTATAGCATCCCTTCCCTAAGGCCTACATTCCACAAACACCTTCTCTTAACCTGGCAGCTGTGATGAGGATGGGTAAGAGTATCTACAAACCTATGACTTAATCTTAGAGTTATTAAAATGTGTATGTTATCCTGGTTTTATGTTCTTAGTTACTCAACCTCACTATAATTGGGGCAGTTCTGCAAGAAGACTTCTGTAAAACCTGTTTCTGTACATTTTTCAAAAATATCTTAACATAGAGAACTATCCATTGTAATAATTCCATTTTCTGATGTCATGTTAATGTTTGACCTATAAATAAAGACACCAAAACTGACAGGGCAGAGACGTCTGCCTGGTGACCAGAAAGATTCTTGTGGCTGTCTCCCTCCCTCCCTCGCCGACACTGTCCATCCTTCAGGAAGCCCTGGATCTGGCTGGAGATGGACTCTGGAAATTATTAAAGATTAAAAGTTAAGTCATAAACTGGAAGAAAATATTTGAAAAACATATATCAGATAAAAGACTCACATATAAAGAATTTTCAAAACTCAATTATAAGAAAACAAATATCCAAATTAAAAATTGGCAACAAGATTTGAGCAGATGCTTAACCTAAGAAGACATACAGTTGTCAATTAAGCATACCAATACTGGAGATAGATATTTTAATCATTCTTCCTTTGCATTGAACACAATGCTATGATTTATCAGTGGAGAAATATTCTAGGAAGAAGGGTTTTCAGCGTTTACTTATTGCTTGTTTCTGATCAGCTGTTAGGGTAAGAGTTCTGGGAACAGTCAGTGGTACTCTATTGAAGCTAGTCACTTAGAGAGTTCAGTCCCCTCAATGACTTCACAATTCCAGCTCCAGGAGAGTGAACGTCTCTCTTCAGTTCTCCCACCTTAGAGACCACAGAGCCCAGGCCTCCTTTGCAGATGAAAAATCCTCCTGTAATCACTTCAATGCAAAGACACTCATTCCTACTCTTCTGGGAGTGTAGACTGGTAAATGTCCACATACAAACCACTTTTCAGTAAATGCCTTCCTCCAAAGCAAAGAATGTGATCCAAAAAGAATATGTTGATAAGTTGAACTTCATCACAATTAAAAGCTTCAGGTCTTAAACATCACCCTCCCTAAGATCATATCAAATCTAATGACTGGTGAATATGGAGGTATGAAGTCCTAGTTCCCTTATCTTAAATTAGGCAACTTTGAAGGACCTCCCAGATCCAGAACTTTCCATGGTATTGGCTGAGCTCTTTCTTGTGAATTGTGTCATAGTTCAATTTCTCTCTCGGATTTGCTTGCTTACTTTCTCATCAGTGTAGTTTTCAAGAGAAATTCCCAACAAATTTTTGACATGAAAACCTTTATCTCAAAGTCTGGTTCTCAGGAAAATCTACCTTGAAATTATGGCTTACAGCAATTACCTTAAAATAATAAATAGACTCAATTTGATTATAATTACATTTCTAGAATATATGATAGCAGTGTATTTTATAACAGGAAAATATTTGTTCATTTTATTTTCTTTTGTAGCCAATTACGAAACACTTACTGGTTTCAAACAATGTATATTTATTGTCTCACAGGTTCCATAGCCTAAGTACAGGTGGAGATTACTAGGTCCACTGTTCAGGGCCTCACCCAGCTTTAATTAAGTTCTTGGCCAGGTCTGCAAACTGATCTGAGGCTCAAGGTCATCTTTCAAGCTCACTTGTTGGAGGAATTCAGTTCTTTGTGGTTGTGACAATGAAGTCTCTCTATCTTTTCTTTCTCCTTTTCTTCCTTCCTTCTTTTCTTTCCTCCCTCCCTCCCTTCCTTCCTTCCTTCCTTCCTTCCTTCCTTCCTTCCTTCCTTCCTTTCTCTCTCTTTTATTTATTATTGGCCAATGATAGTTATTGGCCAATGATACCTCTTGGCTCAGAGGTTGGCATCAGATCATTGCCACATGATCCTCTTCATAAGATCTCTTACAATGAGGTAGGTTATTTCCTCAAGACCAGTAGGTCAGATGAAATCATCTGATACTTTCCTTTCCTTAAGGGCTCATCTGATAATCTAGTGCATCCAGGATAATCTCCCTTTCAATTTACTCAAAGCAACTGTTGTGACCACTCATGGGAGTAATATCTCATCATATTCAAAGGCCTTGCCCACCTCCCAAAGGGGATGATTTGTAAAATATGGCAATAAAAGTGTAGGCTACTGGATATCAGTTTAACATTCAGCCTACTGTGATATTCATATAACATCTTCCTTCATGTGATTTATGTAACTTTTAAAAAGTGTCCGTGATACTTTAGAAGATATTATTTTTAAAACATGAACTGTGGAGTTCAAATGGAATGAAAGTATTCAGTTTCATAAGCATAATTGAACTGTGCTGGTGAATTTATCTGAGAAAGAAGTAATGGAAGGAAGTAGTTAAGGAAGGGAAAGATGGAGGTGAGAGAGAAAAATCATTAGACTGGTTTATTCTTTGTAACGCTATCTCAAAGTCTATTATGATTAAGAAATTGCTTAAAGCAAGGACACTTGGGTAGCTCAGTCGGTTAGGTTTACAACACTTGGTTTCAGCTCAGGTCATGATCTTGTGGTTTGTGAATTTGAACCCCATGTCAGGCTTTGCTCTGAAAGCGTGGAGCCTGTTTGAGATTCTCTGTCTCTCTCTATGCCCCTCCCTTGTATAACTTGTTATCCTTTCCTTTTTTGAAGATTAATCTTGCCAAGTAGGAACCAGATGAAGTATACTTGGAAAACTCCCCTTTTCTCTCTGCCCTTGTTACTCATTCCTTTCCTTTGGAGAAGAAGCAATTTCCCAAGTGAATGAGTTTTGCATTAAGCAATTGTACATGTTCCACTCATCTCTTTTGAGCACATCTTTCCAGATTTACCAGTAGAGAGGACATCATCTTGCTCTGGTTTCTAGCCCACAGAGTTCCCTGTATCAAAGATTTGTCATCTGCTTCTTTCTGATTCTGAATTTGGGCAGGGGAGGAAGAAACACTAATCACTGGCTCTCTAAAAAATCAACAACCATTAAATGTATTTAATGCATGTGCACTTAGAATGATGAAGGGCAAGTGGAAAATCCCTAGAAGTTCAAATTCACATGATTTACAATTTTGAAAAAGGTTAATGACTTTAATATGTGGTGTCCTTCTATATTTGAAATCTGTACTTTGGTTAAAGATATGCGTTTTAATCTTTAATAGGTTTTTTTTTTCAACTTTGTTAGTTATGCATACTTTGCACCTGCTTCCACAGCTGTTAACCACTATATCCTCTAGATTTCTTCTTCGATATTTTTTAGAACTTTATTTTTCTGTGCTTTCTATTAGTTCTCTAATTTGGTATCATGGAGTGGATTTCCACTTCTGAGATGATGATATGCTAATTTGGAAAATAATTTCTGAAACCCTGAGAATTTTTGTTCAGTGCCATATTTACTACAGGACATCAGTTTAAACGTCAGGCAATTGGTTATGTCTTATTTTCAGATAAGGCTGATTGCTTTCAGAAAGCTTTTGGCATAGCTTCCACATCGACATCCTGATTCTATCACATTCATAGGGAGAAACACATTGCCATCCTACTGTGTTAACCAAGTTATTAATTATAGATTTCTGCTATTTCCACATCAGGCACAACAGTAAAGGTGACAAACCTGTAATTATGCCTATGGAGTGAATATATAGTGATAACAAATTGATATTTATAAAGCTATTTCCTATTATTTTAGAATGCTTCCAAAATCTTATTTATTACATGGGTTTTAGCAACATTCTAAATCACACAATCACACTTCATTTTCAGAAATTTAAATTTTGAAATATAATCCTAATCCTTCTCTACACTTAGAAATAAAACGAAAGGGTGCCTGGGTGGCTCAGTCGGTTAAGCGCCCGACTTTGGCTCAGGTCATGACCTCGCAGTTCGTGGGTTTGAGCCCCACATCGGGCTCTGTGCTGACAGCTCAGAGCCTGGAGCCTGCTTCAGATTCTGTATCTCCCTCTCTCTCTGATCCTCCCCTGCTCATGCGTGCTCTCTCTCGCTCTCTCTCAGAAATAAATAAAAACATTAAAACAATTTTAGAAAAAAGAAAATAAAACGAATGTGGTTATATATATTTCTATGTGTTCTTTCATCTGGTTAAACTGATACATTGATCAAATGTATCTATACTTGATATATGTATCAAATGTATCTATACTTGATAGACTTTGATGTCTCACAACCTCAATTTGGGCCATTTGGGGAGATTGGCTTCCTATACTTGTAACATATAATTTCAAATGGAATATAATGTGATATTTATGACTAATTTAAGAAATTGTTTTTTAAAAATTAACATATTATGTGACATGTTGATAGTGTATAGTTTTAAAATGTCCACTCATGTGTATTTAATACATTTAACTAGGATTACATTTTCCTATATTAATATATTATTAATATAATAAATACTTATTTTAGGCACATGTATGATACTAAAACTAAAGGAAATTATAATATTCTATTCCAGATTTTTTTATATCGAGTAATAGACTTATTTTATAGAAGTGCACTCATGTGCTTAATATTATTAATTCTAAGTGAAATATTCATAGAGACTCCACTGCACTTATAAAATTCAGTTTATGTAACATCACAGTCCTAGAATCTATGGTGAATTTCTTTAGTTAATTCTCATTGAACCCTATTTTTTCACTAATGCATATATTCATTCAGTAAACATGGAGAATTTCATTCTGTCCAAGGTATCCTGCTGAACCTAACCATACAATAGTGAACTGCGTAGCTGAGGTACCCAAGTTCATACTTTAAATTATTTTGTCATTTCACCATTAAACTAGATTCTTATGGTAATTATAAGGAGATTTTTTTACACATTATGAGTTTGTTATAAAATGAGACAGTGAATGGATTGAACAAATAATATTTTGTATTTACAGTATTTGATTTTTCTAAAGAAGACATATAAAAACAAAAGTGAAAAAGAAATGATAAAAATGCATTTTCTTTTTTCTAACTAGACTATTATAATTATATGTTAATTATTTTTCAAATATAATACCTACTATACAAGACATACATAATATACACTGTTTTTTGTTCATGTTAGGAAATGTTTATATAATAAGGAAAATGCTTTAACTCTTGGGATTTACTCAGAAAAGGTTATAGATCTTCTGAGTTCTTGATGTTCTAGGTTATTTCGGGGGGGAAAATATTTCAGGCACTGCTTAGGGGAGGGAGAAAACATGGGACTCTGAGTTTGATTCCTTTTAAGAATCAGGACTAATATATTTTTAAAAAAATAATGGAGGCAATATAAAACAAAGCATAATAATTTATCAAGTGATTAAAAATTTAATAAGTTGCTAGATGAAGAGTTAAGATTAGATTTCATCCTTGATTAAAATACATCTTTTTTAGAGCATCACCATGGATTATTTTTCATTTGCAGATATAAAATCTGTAATCTAGAGTGGAAAGTTAAAGTGACTGGTTGTATAATATGAAGTGTTGATTTGATTATGGGTGCCATATTTCTACAATTTATAAGTTTTTATCAGAATCTCATAATTATAGATGCAAATTCATTGAACCTCAAAATTATTAATTCGTGAGTGACATACATTTGTATGTGTTGTGTATATGCATTCATATACACACAATTGCATAGATCTGTGTATGGGTGTGATTTGATTCAGAAACTTTCCTCAAGTAGAGTGAAAGCAGGTAAGTGTAGGACAGGACAGAGGTGGATTATATCTTTATTTCAAGTTAATAGAGGAAGAAACAAAAAAACAAAACATTGTCTTTGCTTTCTAAGTTTCAGTGTGGAATCTACTATTAAAGTTCTCAAATGTAGTGTTAGGACAGACTGAATAATTATATATTAATAAGAAGCTGTTAATATTTCAATATTGGCAGTCCTCAATAACCAGTGACTTGTTGGAACAACTTACAGAACTCAGCATATAGTTGTGTCTATGGCTAAGGTTTATTAAATTGCAGATACATGTGACAGGATCAGAAAGAAAAGATGGCACAGGAAGAATCTGGATAAATCCATGCACATTAGTGACTTAACACCAAAAGTTTTTTGTGGGGGTGCTAGTTATGTAGACTACCCTCAATTTAACACATACAGAATTACAAACTTCCAGAAAGAAACCAAGAACTAAGGCTAAGTCACATTATCTGTATGCATAGTCTAGGCACAATTAAAACCCCTATCAGTTAGGAAATGGTGTGCCAAGTTCCCAACCTTGTAAGACAGTCTTTCTGAAGAGAACAGCCTCAGTTGCTGTGCTAACTTCTTCTGCACCATTTCATACTATAATTTTAATGGATTGGGTGGGGGGGAGAGCTAAGTAAAAGGTCATCCAGTGGATATAACTGGCATTTGTCACTGGAAGAAAAATAGTGTGTCTAATCTCAAGCATCTTGGAAATGAGGATTTAGAATTCAGATCTAAGCAAGAGATGGAAATCCTAAGCTTCAGAATTCTATGTTGCTAAAAATAAGGTGCATTTCTACTGCAATGAAGAAGGTAAAATGTTGTGTAAATATGATGTTGGATTCTACTGGAAAAAGCTGGGAATTTGGAATATAAGATTAAATATATCTGTATCTAATTTAATTTTCTCTGTTGAAGTTTCTATCGTTTTGCATTAACTTCCTATTACTGATGTAATAACTGACCACGAAGCTAATAGCTTAATACAAATATTATGCCCTAGTTCTATGGGTGAAAAATCTGACCTTTTATTGGGCTTAAATCAATGAGTTGGCAGGGCTGTGTGTTTTTCCAGATGCTCTAGACATATATCTATTTTCTTTCCCAACCTTTCCCAGCTTCTAGATGCTGTATTCTTTGGATCATGACCTCCTTCAAACATTAACTCCTTGATCCTGAGTCTATTGTCACATATTTTTTCTCTGACTCTCCTCTTCTTCTTACTTCTTGCACTTTTAAGGACCTTCGTGATTATATTGGGCCCACTCATATAATCCAAGTTAATCTCCTTATTTCTTCCTGTTTAAGGTCGTTTGATTAGCAACTTCCATTTCATCTCTAACCTTAATTCCTTTTGTCTGTGGAATCTAACGCAGTCATAATCCCAAGGTCGCGGCTGAATTTGTGGGGCCACTATTCATTCTACCATACCTTATAAACCTTTTAGCAATAGTAGTGGTAATAGTAATAAACTTCAAAACTAATACTAGTAAAAGATACCCTTTTAAGTACTTAGTATAAATTAACTGATTTAACATCTCCCGTAGATCTATGAAAAAAGGTATTATTTCCACATTTTATATTTTGAATAAATGTGTTCCAAGGAACATGCTTTTACCCAGCATTTTCTTCCTCTGTTGACTTTATAGTACCTCTTAGCCATGTATGGGTAAGTTAAGGAAAAAAAAGGGGGGGGAGAAGGTTATTAATATTTTGAATAGAATAAAAACAAGAATATGACTGTTTCTTCCAGCCAGTATGATGTTGTAGGAATGGTCTATGAAGAAGTTAAACATTTTCAAGGCGAATTGTTTTATTTTATGTGAGAATAGATGGTGATTTTATGTCAGAAACTGTGTAAAGGATGAAATGCTGATTCGATGAATAAGTAGATGTGATACAAAGTTTTTCTCTCATAGTCAAGAAAAAATGAGAAGGACCCAGATTTTCTATTATTATATATGTATAAACTATCAGAACACATATATTAGATTTATCAGAAGAATTTAAAAGCATAAGAAACACATAAATTAATTAAATGTTGCTGTATATATTTATAGGTAACGTAAGTGACTTTAAAAGCTGCAGCAATTATCTACTGCCACAATAACAAAGACCCACCAAACTCAGTGATATATAGTGATATAGAGTGACATACGGTGACATACAGTGATATACAGTGAAATACAGCAAATGATGAATATTTATTTAGCTCATGAGTCTGCAGGTTTCAGAGGTATGGAGTGTACTCAACTTATTTCAACTAAGCTCCCTCCTGTGCTTGTATCATCACAGCAGATCATCTTCCCTGGTCTTCTGATCTTGGCTGGGCTCATTCACAACTAGCGGGAGGGTGAATTTTAGTTTGTTGAGAATGACTGGAGAGATTTAGGATACTTGACACTATCCTATATGTTTTTCAACCTCCAGCAAGTTAACTTGAGCATTGTCTTATGACAGTGTTTGAAGTCAAGAATGGTCGTGTTTAACTACAGTATTATCAAGTTTGCTTATGTAACAATTATTAAAATAATATTGGCAAAGTCAAGTCAAATGGATGAGCTCAGAATCAATGAGATCCCTGCACAAAGTTATATGGATAAGGTTGTGGATACAGTGGAGGCTAAGTATTTGGAATTATTAAAATATCCAAACTACCATAGAAATTCTAAAAGTTAATAAAATATTATATGGATAATAATAAAAATTAAAACTATAATATTTGTTTTACATAGACATTTTTAAATCTTTCTTTATTTTGGGAAACTTTGAGAGTGAGCACAAGCAGAGGATGGGCGGAGAGAGGGGAAGGAAGGAAGGAATCCCAATCCCAGCAGTTACATTGGGAACCTGGGTGGCTAAGTCGGTTCAGTGTTCGAATTTGGCTCAGGTCATAATCTCATGGTTCGTGAGTTCCAGCCCCGCGTCCGGCTCTGTGCTGAAGAGCTAGCTTAGAGTCTGGAGGCTGCTTCAGATTCTGTGTCTCCCTCTCTCTCTGACCCTCCCCAGCTCACATTGTCTCTCTCTCTCTCTGTCTCAAAAAATAAATAATAAAAAAAAAAAGACATTTTAAAAAAGCAGCAGTTATATGTTGAATGTTTGTGTCTCCCCAAAATTTGTATGTTGGTGACTGAAACACAGAAGGGTTATATGGGGATGCAAGGAGACATTGCTGGGACATTTATCTTAGACATGCAGACTCTAGAACTGAGAGAAAATACATTTCAATTGTTTAAACCACCCAGTCTAGTATTGTGTTATGGTAGCCCAAGATGACTAAGACAAATATGCAAGTCGATATCTATACATGTCTAAATCTTTGAATGTTCATCTGTCTATTTTATCATAAGTAGGAATATGAAAGTTTTTGTTTTTGTTTATTTTGTAATGGTTTTTTATTTATTTCTGAGAGAGAGAGAGAGACAGCATGAACAGGGGAGGGTCAGAGAGAGAAGGAGACACAGAATCTGAAACAGGCTCCAGGCTCTGAGCTGGCTGTCAGCACAGAGGCGGATGCGGGGCTCGAACCCATGAATCGTGAGACCATGACCTGAGCCGAAGTCAGATGCTGAACCAACTGAGCCACCCAGGCACCCTGGAATATGAAAGTTTTAACATGATAAATAATGCAAATGTATTTAAGTATTTTGTAAAAATGCATAATATGTTTTAAATGAGAAGCATTCAATAATGCATTACTACAACAATTTATACCACTTTGTGAGATTTTCAATGATAAACAAATTTTAAGCTTATAAAAAAAAGATTTTCAACTTACTAACAACTTATAAAACAACCTCCATTGTATTAGTACAAATGGAAGTTGTGAAAACATATGGTAGTAGATACCAATAAAGATACTCTGAGAAGGGTGCTTGGGTGGCTCAGTCAGTTGAGTGTCCGACTTCAGCTCAGGTAATGATCTCATAGTTTGTGAGTTCAAGCCCCACATTGGGCTCTCTGCTTTCAGCACAGAGCCCACTTCAGATCTTCTGTAGCCCTCTATTTCTGCCCCTCTCCTGCTCATATTCTCTCACTTTCTCTTTCTTTCTCCCACGGACCCTTCTTAAAAATAAATAAAAACATTTAAAATAAAGATACTCTGAGAAAACAGACATTAACCTTTGATCTTATTTATTATTTCATACTTCATTATTATCCTAAACAATATAGTAAGTACATATGTATGTTTCATAAAATAACTTGACCATGTGGTGGAGGTGAAGTTATAGCATTAAATTTACTATTAAAATATAAATATATATAAATCTAAGTTTGAATAATAAATGTTATATGCATACATTTATAAGTATATATACTTATTTACATGTACATTTACATATAAGTACATATACTTATTTATATTTACATTTAATTTACATTAAAATACCAAAATGTATTTAAGCTTATTGGTTTAAATGTTTGCTACTATAAAGCTTATTTAATTGTCATGTTTTAAATGTGAATTGACCTACACAATCAAAGGAAAATAGTTGAGTACTCAATTAAAATCCTTAGTTAATATGACTTGAAGAAGCTAGAAAATTAGTTAATAGGATTAGAAATATTTAGAAAACAAAAGACACTTAGTAATATATTATTGTGATGGACATAGATAATGTTCTTTTTTTTGAGAAGTAGTATAAACAATTTTTTCTCCCTTTTAAAATTGTGTCTAAACACTTTACTCCTACATACAATTCTGAAATAAAAATTAAATCTGTGTTTATAATGTAAACGATTACCTTCCACAATTACAATATTATAAAAGAGCCATGAATAACAGACAGATAATCATGAATTTGATACCATTTCATTAAAAAAAGTTTCTTGGTGTATTCTAAAATGCTTTCAGAAATAACTTAATCACTTTTCTATTTTATTATGCATAGAAAAATATCCAATATTATTATTTCAGTTGTAAAATAATATGTAATAAATTAAACACAATCAAACTATATAATATATTTAAGGGGATAGTGTAGAATAGCATTTTTAGTTTTTAGTTATTTAAGGCCATGTTTACCTTGTAGTTATACAAAAATAGTGTTTCACATTCTACAGCAAAAAATCTAAGTGATATCTGGATTTATATCAATTTAAAAATAAAACTTATAGAAACATTGTTTATTAATTATAATGAAGTATTTTAATATTATTTTTGACATTTAATTCATAATTTGACTTAATAAAACAATAAAAGAAATATTAAAAATAAATTCAGTCTTTCCACAGATATTTCGAAAATTCAATACTAAAAAGGACAGTGAAAGCTAAGTTGAAGGAACACACACGTGCACACACACACACACACACACACACACACACACACTAAAGAGTCCTTAATACTGAACATGAATATCTGGTGTATTATTATTGTATAAAATCAATAAGAAGGATAGTATATCAGTGTATCATACAAACTTATGATCCTAAGTAATGGAGCTTCTTCATATTTTATCTCTCTTGGGTTCTCCTCCTTTTGTTAAAAAATTACTACAAAGAGTAAAGTTTCTTTACAATTTTACTTTTGGGTTTTCTTTTTATTGTTTTTTTTGGGGTGTTTTTTCTTCCTGGTCTAAAAAATAATTTTGATAATGATATAAGAAATACTATATATATATATTACCACAGGTACTCTATAAGTAAAAAGTGTAGCCAACCTAAAATTAATGAGAAATTGGCACTTATTTACCCTAAACAGAAATTAGATAGTCTTAATAGATTACAAAATCTCTGATTAAAAAGATAAAATTATTACATAATATGGATGTTAAGTGCCCTTAAAGATATTTTGCATGACTTTTTGAGTTGTAGGGAGTTTTTTAATAACAGATAATAGGATATAATTACCATGCCATAAAATCCATCCTTTCAAAGTGTACAATTCAGTCTTTTTAGTTTATTCCAAGAGTTTTACATGTATCATCACTTTGGGAAATTATCACTAATAAAAGAAACTCCATACTGATTAACAATTGTTTTTCATTTTCCCTTATGCCCAGACCCTGGAAATCACTAATCTTCTTTCAGTCTTTTTCAACTTTCTATTCTGGACATTTCATATAAATGGAATCATTCAACATGGGGCCTTTTGTGTCTAGTTTCTTTTCCTCAGCATAACGTTTTTTTGTTTTTTGTTTTTCTTAAGATCCATCCATGCTATATTATGTATAGTTATGCTCCTCAGAGTTCAACTTGTCTGTTTCATCCTGCTTCCTTCATTCCCTCCTAAGTACTGTTGTTAAGAGTACTCTCCAATGAGCACTGTGTATACAAATCTCTTTCTCTGAATTTGTTTCCAAGGAAGTTGGCCTTGGACACAGAATATATAGAATTAACCTGACATAAAGAAACAAGGAGACTTGCCAATAAACAGTAGCCAGCACAACATGCTTTCTGTAACACTTAGTTTAATTTGTTTGATTATTACAACACATCAGCCCTAGAAAGCATGTACTTACTTTCGAAATTTAATTCACTTTAGTGTAGTGGTTGAGGGAAGCGGCTCTAAATGTAGACAGATCTGGGTATGAATGCCAGTGACACCTCTCACTGGATCTGTACTTACAACAGTGCCTTCATGAGAATTTGATGGCAACCTTAAACATATATAAAGCTCTCAGCATAACACCTGACATATAAAAATAATGAAATCAGTGTTATCTGTGACTATTATTAGTAGTGATTAAAATATGAATGCAACAAAGTATTCATAATTTTAAAAATTAATATTAGTGGACACAGAATCTCTATAGTTAGATGAACTATCTTTCCATAACATACAAGGTATTTGCCTAAGGAGTTAATATGTTTTATTCAGATTTCATATCCCAAGGTTTTGAAATTTGCTGTTTTAACACAATTTTAATTTTAAAATATCCCTCTGTGCTATGGGGATAGAAGAAATGCATTAAAAGTACATGATAGGGTTTTGCAAGTATTGGCCTCTTCCAACCACATTCCATAATTAGAGGCTCCAACTTAATAAAAGTTTATTGCTATTTGGTTTTCATCCAAGTGTAATATATAAAGCATTACAGTTGGCTGGTTTGCTTGAAAAAAAAATTTTTTTGCTTAGGTTATAGCTTTAAAACATAGAATCTTTGTTGTAATTTCATTTTCCTCCTAATTTAAATAATAGACTGAACTGAAATCTATAGATAGCAAGAAAGTAAAAGATGATGAGAAACAACAGCAAGAGAAAACTGTTTAAGAAAATGAGTTGTCACCTTCAGACCTTCATAGCTATTTTAAGGTTGTTCTGATAACGGAACCAGGAACTTGTAAAAGAGTAAGCTAATCATCATTTCAATTAAGTTGCACCTAACTGGTTTAAGAAATATAGCTTTTTATATTTCTCATGTGAAATTATGACATAGTATATAAAGTAACAGTACCTCAGTCATCATTGCTAATACTGAAAAAACAAAATCTGTCATTCCTTGGGATCATTTTTCTCTATTCTGTATCTCTGGTTTTGAACCAGTGTTTGTAATGTTATCCGAAGGCCCTTGAAAGAAAGTTCACCTTGTGCTTGCCTGAACAACACATTTCAAACGTTTCAGCACATTTCAAAATCTCTCTTGCTGAGTCAATTATTTTTCCTTGCTATTTCTTAAAAAGAAGGAAGAGGAACATATGTCAAAATATGTGAGTTCTCATAATTACATGTCTGTTTTTCAACTAATGTATTATGTTTAAATTACAATTATGTCTATTTGATGCTTAAAACTGACACATATTTTGTTAAACAGTAAAAATTATATTTTCAAATTCTGAATTCTTCTAGTTATGCAAGAAATTAGCGGGGTGTCTGGGTGGCTCAGTAGGTTAAGCATCTGACTTGACTCAGGTCATGATCTTGTGGCTTGTGGGTTCAAGTCCTGCATCAGGCTTAGTGACACAAAAACAAAATCAGACAGCCTTCTTCAGATTCTGTGTCTTCCTCTCTCTGCGACTCCCCAGTTTGTGCTCTGTCTCTCTCTCTCAAAAATAAATAACTGTTAAAAATTAATTAGAAAATTTTTTCTTTATCTTTATTGAAATTATTCATCATTAGAAAATAGTAAACATTGCATGCCATTTTTATAAGTTTAATCACAGTATGATTGTGCTTTTAGTTATATGAGAGGCATTGCTGACTAAAAATAATGTTTTATACCAAGACTAAATTCCATCTTCTCACTTCTTTCTAATTTTTCATCTTAATCTTTTAATTTATAACTTTAATCTTATAATGTTAATTTTTAATATTATAATCTAACCATTTTATTTCACCCTTTTTGTTTCAACAGGTATTTCCAAAACTGCTCTTACTCTTATACATTATTTTCAATAAATAAGGGGACTAATATATGAAAAAAAAATGGTGCTTAAAATGTTCCTATTTTTTCTGAATTGGATTTCTTAATTGTAATTAATGATATATCAGTTTTCATTATAACCAAACAGATAGTTAAGAAAGTAAAGATTAGATGCAAATAAAAATATAGGTAATTCAAATAAATGTGAGATTTTAATATTGTCATTTTTATACATCATTTGAGACTATTTTCATAAGAAGTACTAGAAGAAACAAGTATGATTTAGTCATTCATCATTGAAATATTCCTGCATGATTTTTTTTTAATATTTTTATTTATTTCTAGGAGAGAGAGAGAGAGAGACAGAGTGAGCAGGGGAGGGTCAGAGAGAGGGAGTCACAGACTGAAACAGGCTCCAGGCTCTGAGCTGGTGGTCAGCACAGAGCCTGACGCGGGGCTCGAACCCACGAACCGCGAGATCATGACCTAAGCGAAAGTCGGACGCTTAACCGACTAAGCCACCCAGGCGCCCCTCCTGCATGATTTTTTTAACTCTAACCTTATAAGTTTGAATGTTAAATTACATTACTCTGACATTTGAAAACTCAACATATCTAACTAAATATGTTGGTACACTTGAAACTACAACCAGTTCTTGACTTAATATGCCCTAATTAATATGATGCTCTAATTATTAATTAGACTAAAATTATTAATTTTAGTTTCTAAATACATTGACTTACTTGGGGATTAGGAAATATAAAATAAATTGTTATATCAACTAAGCATTCTTATACAAAAACAAAATATTAAAAATACGTATAAATACCTGGGTATCTTATTATAAGCTACTGCATGATGAACCAAATGTAAATTCTAATTTACCAAGTTCAATTATATTTTAAGTTGGTTTTTAATTTTTAAAATAAAAATACTACATTACTTTTTTATGAGATGCTACACAAGGATTTAGCACTACTTTTCAAAAGGATGATAAGTTTTGATAACTTTATTGTAAAGTAAACCACTTATACCTAAAGTTACTTTAATACAGTAGAGATATTAGTTTGTAATCTCAATGAAATTGAGTTCACTTATTTAATCAGTGTCCTTTAACCATCTTGAAACTTAGGTTGTACCTTTTGATGTCCATTGGAATTTCCAAAAACTTGAGATTCTATCCAGTTGTTAAAAATAAATATGTAAGGCTCATATTTTTAACTTTTATTTCCACCTCAAGTTTTATTTTGCAATGAGTGTGCAGAGGTAATTTTCATTGCTTTGTCTTATGTATTAATTGGGTACATTTTGATTATTTTTTCCATGAATTATGTGGGGTTTTTTTGGTAAATCTCATTGACAATGCATTTTTATGTTTATATAAAACTCAGTAAAACATAAAATATTTTAATAACTTTGAAGTGTTTGATCAGGCTGATCTGTTCACTTTCATTGACTTTAATGGAATATCCCCGTAATCTTATATTTTCATATTTTTTAGTTTTCCTTACACATTTTCTTTGCACATTCCAAGCCACAAAGTCAAATTCTGGGTAGATTGAATAATTCAATTTTAAAGTGTATTTTTGATTCACCACAGAATGCACTCAACAATATTTACTGAGAATATATTACTGTCAGGAACTCATTTAGGCATTAAAGATAGAACTGTTAACATTTAATTAATATCTTGAGATTTTGTGGTTTCATTCTATCACAGAATTAACAAAATATGTATTTATAAATTCACTGAAATGTCATACATCACTATTTTCTACTTCATTGAACATAATCTAACACTGGTATTGGTGTCATGGCACATATAAATGAAAAATTCCTTTTACTTCCTTTTTTTATTTTTTAGAATGAGGTCCCATAATTCAACTGCATTTGTATATAATTTTTCCAGACTCTTTTTTGAATGAATCTATATTACTTAGACTATTTAATCATTCCAGTCATGATGATTAAGATAATTTTCTATGTAAGAATACCGTTTCTTTTTCTAGTTCCCCTCTTGTGTTTTTATATACACAACTTGGTGCTTGCTATTTTTATTATATTAAACTGTTCACGAAGTTTGCACATGATGTGTTAATTTGTGTATAAACGTATCATCTATAACTTTTTATTTTTTTTTGTCTATCATGATGCATAGTTTCCATCTCATAATGTGATTTTCTATCAACATCCATCACGGAAGAGGGTGAATTTACTTACTAAAGATTCATCTAACTAGATGGATTTCCAATATTCAAACAATATTAATGACAGGCACTGCAGTGCATGACTGATGGAAATCAAACACACTCATGTTTGTTTACATATTCATTTCCAGAGTTCATCTGCTTAAACATCTTGTCCCTGATTACATAAACAATTTAATGTCACAAAGCTTTCACAGATACATTCCAACTGCTATAGATGGGCAGATTATGAAAATTTTAACCTTATCCTAGAAGCAAATACAGCTTAATTATTTATCACAATCTCTTTTAAAGTAAATAGTTGGCTTTTACATTTTTCTGAAAGAATTTTTGGGGGTGAGGAAACAATGAGCAATGAAGAAAAAGGTAAAATGAGAAGGTATTTAATGTACGCTCTCAGTTTTAAATATTTGTTTCACTGAGGTATGAAAATTGAATATCATTAGCAATATCTTTTCTTCTGGTTAGTACGTTATACATATTCTTATTTTCTAAATTATACTATTTATTGTAGTATTTTAATATGATTCACTTTACCATTCATTTACCATGACATAAGTCATAATGTAAGAATCTTGGCACCTGGTGCTTCTTATGTTTTCCAAGTTAAGGTCATAGTTTAGTGTTTCTCAAGCAATGTGTTCAGCTTCTCTAGAATTTTGCTTTTATTCAAAAGGTATTCCTAAAAAAAAAAAAAAAGACTTTTAGTCAGTTCATTAAATCATTTTCATGAAAATAACTTAGTACTTCAAAGTAATTTGAGGACATATGTTAGTTTTGACAAAGTAAAGGCCAAAAATACCACAGCATGATTTTTTAAAATAAAGAAATTATTGTAATTTAAGAGAGGGTAAGATAAGAATGAGTTGGTCTTTACTTAGCATATGTTAGATATATCAGTCATTTTGTGAGTGTCTTTCTATTCACCACAACATCTATCATATACCTTTAATGTTGCATTTGCATCATTTGTACTAATTTTGTGTTGCTTAGAGTATAACTTTTTAGCTATATTTATGTTTTCAGTTATATAAATAAATATAGTAAGAAATCTTAATTTAAGACCACATGAGTGTCCAAAATTTTATTTATTTAAAGGCACTCATGCATTATTCAACTTATTGTGAATTTTGAGATTATCAGTGTTGATTTATAAGTATTGGACACTTTTACCTTAAAGAGGTTGTCGAATCTCAGAAACTATGTATATACCGTATTATCTACTTCTTTAGCCAGCTAGCTGGGAATGGGTATAAACATGGATGAAAGAGTGAATCAGGATGGCCTATTGCATTCATAATCTGACAATATCAGAGTATACACAGAGGAAACTTGTTGTTTTTCAATATTTTCTGATTCCTGGTTCCCATCTGAACTGACAAGTAGTAGATTTACTGAAATCTTCTATCAGGCTTTATTTTCTAAACAAGTAATTTATTATTGACACCCGTTTTTAAGGGGAAATATCATGATAGGAACTTGAATGTATGGTCCCTCTGTGTATAGCATCTCTTCTGCCACTGGCTCCTGAGAGAGGGGATTTTATATGAATAGAAGTTTTCAAGCTTCTAAACAAATATGTGCTCTCTAAACAAATACCTAGATAAAAAATAATCTATTTTTTTGTTCATAAACACTGATGATAATGAAATTTAAACTTTTATCTTATAGTGACTCCCCGAAAAAATTCTTTAATTTATTCATACATTTAGTTATTCAACAAGCATTTATAGAGAACCTCTTATATGTCATGCATTACAATGGGCACAATAATCTATTTTTAGATTTTTATGCATATTTTAGTTTGATGTCTTTTTTAGCCCCTCTACCTGTTCATCTCACAGGATGCAATTTCAGCCAAAGTCAAAGCGCTCACTGTAACAAGCCCCTGGCTCTCATGACTTTTTCTCCATTTCATAAGTGAGAGACAACTAAGAAGTCCCTTTCTTCTAACGCTCTGTATTTCCTTTGGAATTTTTCTTTTTATGTTATACCCACACAGCATATATATTTCTATTAATAATGCCAAAAATAACAAAAAACAACCAAGAGGTGAGCATGAAATCTTGAAATATGAGTGTTTAATATCCTTTTACCTCAGTCAAAGACTTTTATGTTGAAATTCAGAGGAGTACTTAAGACCTTTAAAGAAAATGAAAAGTATGATATTTGTATTAGTCTGCTAAGGCTGCCACAACAAAATACCATAGACTAAGTGATTCAACCACAAAAATTTATTTCTTATGGTACTGGAATCTAGGGGTCCAAGATCAGGGTACCATCGGAATTGATTTATCCTAAGCCCTCTCTCCTTGACCTACAAGACTGCTATCTTCTTCCTATGTCTTCATATGCCCTTTTCTCTGGGCATACACATCCCTGGTATCCCTTCCTTTCCTTTTCTTACAAGAACATCAGTCATTTTAGATTATTCAAACTTAGATCATCCAACCTTAATTATCTTTTTAAGGCTCTGTCTCCAAAACGGTCACATTGAGGACTAAGACTTCAAAATATAAAATTTTGTGGTGAGGAGGCATAATCTAGTCCAGAAAAATAGTCTTTCAGAGTTAATGTGATAACTAGTTAAAGGAGGAGGAAACATTGAGATGATAATTTCTGTTGTATGCACATGTATTTTTCTTCTTTGAAGAATGTAGTCAGGACACACAAAATGCTCAGAAATCTAGTTTTCTAACTGTAGGCATAAGAAGATTACATTTCCTTGTCCCCATGACAGTAGGCAAGTTCTCTCCAAGGGTAGAAGAAATGTATATCACCTTGGAATAAACCAAAATATCTTTCTTTCTTTCTCTCTTTCTCTGTAGACAAGATCAAAGCAGTATATCCAGTATATGACTGGAGGAGACTTGGGAGGATGGAAATGCCACATGGAGGAGGACACAAGAGTCCCCAAGTCTCCATATAAAGTGCTTGGCAATTCCCTCTCTGACTGTGTATATATAAGATGACATTTCATTTTGATGAACCACCAAAATTTCATGTGGTTTGTTATGTTATTTTTACTTTGAATTATAGTACTTTTTTAAACAAAAAATAAAATGTGTGGTATTGGTTTAATATTCAGAAAATTGGCAGCAAAGTAAATTTTAGTGTTTAGAAAGATGGGAGTGCGTGTTATGTAGTGGTAATATATTGCCTAAAACCCCTCTCCTCTCCTATAACCTAGGAAGCAAACCGCATACATAGTGAATTGATGGATATATAAGAACAGAGTGGAACTTGACGGAGGAACAAGGGGGAGAAGAAGGGCAGAAATGGTGGAGGAAAGGGAGAGAGGCAAACCATGAGAGACTCTTGAATGCTGACAAAAACTGAGGACTGATGGATGTGGGGGGGAGGGATGGGCATAGAGGAGGACACTTGTGGGGACGAGCACTGGGTGTTAAGTGGAAACCAATTTGACAATAAACTATTTGCAAAAAAAAATGACAAAAAAAAAAGAAGAGAGTGGAAAATTAAAATTCACAGTGTGTTTGGATTGTTAGTGGTTGTACTTGGCAATATATTCCTATAAAAGGTGGGTTCTGAAAGGACCCAGTTCATAAGCAGACATGAAAGGGAAACAAGTAATTCAGATATTCATGGTATTTGCAAGAGTGGAAATGTTGACTGAATCTAGATCCAGCAAATAATTAAACTACAAAGTTTTATACAAGAAAAGCTAAAGAAACATTTTGGTAAGAAATGTGATTCAATGCAAAGATCCAACTTTAAATGACTTCTCAAAGTTAGGTGACTTCAAGGTAGCAGCCATTATGTTGCGAAAAAAAAAAAAACCATAAAGGCTAAAGTTCTGCTTAACAGAAAACTATAGGTATGATTTCTTAACCCTGGAGCCAGTTGGAAGAAAATAGATAAGATATAGATTAAATTTTGGAGAGTTTGCACCAAGTGGGATTCATACCTGGTATGCAGGTCTGGTTCAATATCCTCAAAACAGTCAATGTGGTACATCACATCAATAAAAGAAAGGACAAGAATCACATGATCCTCTCAATAGATGCAGAGAAGGCATTTGACAAAATACAACATCTTTTCTTGATAAAAAAAATCCTTAAGAAAGTAAGGATAGAAGGATCATACCTCAATATCATAAAAACCATATATGAAAGACCTCTGCTAATATCATCCTCAGTTTGGAAAAACTGAGAGCTTTCCCCCTATGATCAAAGTTTTGGAGGGCAAATACATAAGCCCAGAAACAAAACAAAACAAAACCTTAACGCTTTCAAACTTGAAACAATTCTTGGTTCTTCAGCCTTACAAAATGTTCCAAGGACTGGGAACTCAGCTAAGGGCCAGGGAGTAGTGGAAAGGAAAATTTCTATTAGAGAGCACAATTAGGAAAGTTTCTGTACATCAAGAGTAAGATCCCTAGAATATAAATTGACTATAATGTACCATGTCTGGCCATGATGATGAGAATCACATATCAGTTGGAAATCCTGGGCTTTGAGTAGCATGTAATGACTTTATGGGACTTTGTGGTGTCTTTAGGTATAATGTATCCTGGTATACAGGATATGGTTAGGTGTAATGTATCCTGTATGTTGATTAAAGAGTAAAATAATAATTCAATTATCAAAAGACTAGAAGACTGGCTAGATTTAAAAAAAAAATTTTTTTTAATGTTTTATTTATTTCTAGGAGAGAGAGAGAGACAGCGTGAGCAGGGGAGGGTCAGAGAGAGAGGGAGTCATAGACTGAAACAGGCTCCAGGCTCTGAGCTGGCAGTCAGCACAGAGCCCGACGCGGGGCTCGAACCCACGAACCGCGAGATCATGACCTAAGCGAAAGTCGGACGCTTAACCGACTAAGCCACCCAGGCGCCCCCAGACCGGCTAGATTTTTAAAGTCTAGGACTTCAGTTTAGTCTGCAGATATTATGATAAGCTAGTGGTGCCAAAAGTTGAAATGAGTAAGGACTACTGTATCACTAGAGGGGATATACCTGAAGACCTAGACACACTTAAGAATTAAAAAATCCTTTATTTTACTATGCTACTAAGATATTTGATCATTCTGTTCCATCATCTACTGTGAATTGTCCTAAAAAATATATATTACCAAATTTTCTAGAATTCATTTTTCTGGCAAATACTTGCCTTCATTTCATTCTTTTAAAAATTCCCTGTCTCCCCTACAACCATAATATATTATCCTTAGGGAAAATAGAGAAAGAGACTTCTATTTTACCTTTTAATTGTTGACATTTGTTGAGAAATTGTCAACAGTTGTTCTTTAAGACTATATATCTCCAGACATTTGCTCATTATAGGTTCTTTAATATCATATATGCAGAAAGAAGAAATTTGAAATAAAGTCTAATTGTAACTATAATGAATGACTGCATTGACTTTAGGAAATTTCAAAATGTTTAAAAGGGGCCAGAGAAGAAAACAATATGCATACAGTCTTGATGGATACTGGGGAAAAAGAGTCAGAGCTGTGTGGTATTTTTTTTTCTTTTTTAGTACATACTCAAGAAAATTCCCTTTACCTGAAGAAGCATAACTATTTAAGAGACCCTAGCAATACATGACCCTTAGTTTCTTTTGGTTCTTCCCCAAGATACACATGGGATGTGTCAAGCAGTGAAATAAAGAAAATTTTTGTTTTTGTATCATAATACTAATACTGGAAAGAGCAGAAATTTACTGCTCGTTCAATTTCTGGAATGTGAAGAGGTGTAAAAATTGAGAAAGAAGAGGTGAGCTACTGGGATGAGGCCTGTGAAGGCCCACAGGAGATGGAGCCCTTACCATACCAAATCATAGCAAAATTAGTTCTGCCACTGCCTTTTCTTTTCTCCCTTCCTTCGTGGGAGGCTGAGCTGGCCATGTTTTTATGTTCTGTGTTCTTCACATGGAAATCAGAAACCTTTCTCTGTGTTCTTACTGTAAGGCACACATTTCAAGATCCCCTACTACTTCACTGCACTGTAGATTTTTTTTTTTTAATTTCCTTCATAAACCAAGAGGGAAAAGAGATGCAAACTCCTATTCTTCTAGATTTGAAAATTCTTCAAGAGCAGGTATCACTGAGTCATCTTCACTTGGAGTAATGCAGAGAAAAGAGAGAAAGTTCAGGCCAACTTGCAAAACATAGAACTTTCTTTTGAATTTTCAGATTTTTCTTTATACGAGATGATTCTGGTAGTGGATTGGGCGATAAATATTTTCAGTTTGATCAATTTATAAACACAGCAACACGGCGATATAAACTCAGAAGTGAGGTGAAGAACTTGCTGTTCTTTAGCACTCTCTTTGGAATACAGATATACTAATTGCCTCTTTCCCCAATTTGGTGTCTTTATCTGAAATTCTAAAATAAAAAAAAATACATCTTTTTATTCAAAACACTTGATTTCTCACAATACTGGCAATTAAATCTATAGCCACTTTTAGAATCAGATATTTCCTCCAAGGTTCTACTTATATGATCTATCTGGGTTTTGTTTTGTTTTATTCTTATTTGATTCCGTTATATGTTTTTGTTTTGTTTAGTTTTTCCTTTATGCATAGAGTCATGAGAGAAGTGTTTGTTCAGTTTGTTTGGTTGCTTTCCCAATTAACAGTGAATATTTTATTTAATTCTCTACCCTCTCTGTCATAATATGAAGACAACATTTATGCTAAAGTGTTGGTATGAGGAGAATAGAAATAACCTATGTGTTTCTGCTAAATACTACAAACTTCCATAAGATAAGACTACTTAATAGGATTTATTATTCATGGTCACTTTTTCCTCCTCATCATCTGGCACAGTACCTTCCACAGACTAGGTAATCAATTAAAGTCTGGCAAATAATTGAATGAAATAACAATTCAGTTATGTTTTATTGGAGAAGTAACATTATCATATTATCACCCATTATAGATTGTTAGGTTTCAGCTTAATATCCTACATAAGACTACATTTACAGGACAAGTAATGTCTTGTAATATAAATACTTAAAAGCAAGAATCAATGGAAGAAAATACTGTGACTTTGAACCTATTATTGCCAGGACATAAAATAGGTGCGCTGTGAGATTCTGGGATTCATATCCCAGGCTCCAGGGAATAGCTTGGAGGCGATATAGCACAAAGTGAAACAGAATTTGAAGTTAAAAAATTAACCTCACCCCCTTTAATTTTGTTTTCCTTGGTATAGACTAGCGTTACTTGCAGATATTTCTTATTGTTATATTAATATTGATGACATGGAAGGACTGGAAAGTCAAATTCTTTGCCATTAAGAGGCAATAAATGTGGCCATTTAAAAACACAATATGGCACTGTCGCGATTGGGTTTTTAGTTATTTAATGCTTCATTCTTCACAGCTTTTATTTGAGGTTCTCCTTAAAATTCATTATCTTTCAACAAATGGTAAAGAACAGTCATTCAGATCACTGAAGAACACGTGTATGTCAGTAACTATTGGCATGCTACATCCAACATTCCAGTGATCATTTAATATATTATTAAAGTTTCTCAGAATACTGAATTGTTTAAGACGGATAGACTAAGAGTTAGCAACAGGTTTACTTTTATGACATTATCTTTCCAATTCACTTTCATCAAACTAGAAGATGAATGTGTTTTAAGGCAAATTTATCAGATTATCTAACCTACAAATGCCAACAGGTAATGACTACTACTTGTGAATAATGTCATGGTACCAGTATGGGATCGTTTTCCTTTTTTTCTTATCTAGTTTTAAAATTCTCCCTGGATTTTAAGTTGAATTTTATTCTTGCGGATCAGTAGAGATTTATGTACAAAAGCATTTTTAAAGTTACGGTGCTTATGGTCTTGATTACTTGAGATGTTCCTATTCCAATGTTTGGTTACCTAGAAAACAATCATGTGACAGAATGGATTCCTATTATCTAAGTCCTACTTGATTTCCTTATATTTGTTTAATACTCTGTAATACAGATGGCTATTCCTAGTTTGCTCCAATATTCATATCAAAAATGGTTTAGCAAGCTTTGTGATGTTTGTATGCTCTGACTATTCATAGGTGTATTATAGTTTCCAGGTATTTAGTTTCTTTTTATACTGCATTACTGCATATTGATTTGCATCAAAGTAGGGTTTATTATGCAGGGTATGGTTTATTATGTTGCTGATGCATCATATTTAAGCAGCAATGAAAATTAATGGCAGTGCATGCTCAGCAGCTAATTTTCAGACTCAGAGCTTTTGGGGATATGCTGGTCACCCATATATTTACAAGGCAAGAAGATTTAGCCAGTTTATTGCTGACCTTTAATGCTATTTTCTGAATGTTTTTATGATGCCATTAAACTAGTTTGTAAATAGTAGATTTAATACTGAAACTCAGTTGGCTCTTCCTTTAGGGCAGAGAAAATGCATTACTGAGTGGGGAGCTGAGACTAACAATGCATGTGGTCAACTTTTGTATATCCATAGAATCAGAAGAAAGTGTAGAGAACTTAAATATGTGTGACCAGAGATACATACACCTTTTGATTTGGATTTATGTGTTTCTGAAACTCAAAACATGCAGTAGTTCAAGCAGAATATGTAAACCTTTCTCTAAAATTTCTCTACAGAGTGTTTGTGTCTTTGTAATCCTGTTCAGTATCTTTACCACATCTGTATTTAAAAACAGATCAAAATTAATTAACTACCAAAAGAGATAACAGGGGACCAGCCTAATGCAAAGATCAACTACATGTCAGACTTGGAGACTTTTATAATCCACATAACAAGTGAGTTATTTCTTTTTTAAAAATTTTTAAATGTTTATTCATTTTTGAAAGACAGAGCACAAGCAGGGGTGGGGTAGAGCGAGAGGGAGACACAGAATCTGAAGCAGGCTCCAGGCTCTGAGCTGCCAGCATGGAGCCAGACACGGGGCTCAGATTCATGAACTGTGAGAGCCTGACCTGAGCCTAAGTCGGACGCTTAATTAACTGAGTCACCCAGGTGCTCTTGAAGTGAGTTATGTCTATATTATGTTAATATTTACTTATACAGTTGTATTTCCACAAAAATACTAGCTAACAGTGAGCTACCAAATGCCCTGCAATATGTCAAAACCAAAGTACTTGCTTGAGTAGTCCTGGGATATAATTAGCCATCTCCTTAATTTTCTTTACTGCCTGTTACCAGTTTACATTTCCATCAAGAATATACACATGCTGGGGCGCCTGGGTGGCTTAGTTGGTTAAGCATCTGACTTCGGCTCACGTCATGATCTCACAGTCTATGGGTTCAAGCCTCACGTCAGGCTCTGTGCTGGCAGCTCAGAGCCTGGAACGTGTTTCAGATTCTGTGTCTCCCTCTCTCTCTGCCCCCTCCCCCACTGGTGCTCTGTCTCTCTCTCTGTCTCAAGAATAAAGTATTTTTAAAAAAATGCTTCCTTTTCACCACATCCTTGCCAGCATTTGTTGTGTCTTCTCTTTTTGATAATAGAAATTCTAATATGATGAGGGAATATCTCATTGTGTTTTTTTCTATTTTCTAAAGGTTTATTTATTTTGAGAGAGAGAGAGAGAGATAGAGAGTGAGTATGCGTGTGTATGCATGCATGGAGAGGAGCATAGAGAGAGAAAGAGGAGAGAAACAATCCCAAACAGGCTCCCCACTATCAGAGATTGGTGCAGGGCTGAATCTCACTAACCATGAGATCATGACTTGATCCTAAATCAAGTGTTGGATGTTTAACCTAATCAGCCTCATTCTGCCTCATTGTGGTTTGGATTTACGTTTACATGATGATTAGTGATTATCAGGTATCATGTAACTGTTCGTCATTTGTATGTCTTCTCTGGGAAAATGTCTATTCAGATTCTTTGCCCATTTAAAATATATATTTTTAAATTATTTTTTTGTTATTTTTGAGAGAGAGAGAGAGAGAGTGAGCAAGGGAGGGGCAGAGAGAAAGGGAGACACAGAATCCAAAGCAGACTCCAGGCTCCAAGTTGTCAGCAAAGAGCCTGACTCAGGGCATGAACTCATGAACCTTGAGATCTTGCCGAGCCGAAGTCCAACACTTAACTGAGACACCCAAGCCCCCCTGCCCATTTTTAATTGGGTTTTGGGATTTTTGTTTGTTTTCTGTTCAGTTGTATGAATAGCTTGTATGTTTTTAATATTAATCCCTTATTAGGTAGATGATTTGAAAATTTTTTCTCCCATTCCATAGGCTGCCTTTTCATTTTGTTGATGATTTCCTTTGATATAAAGCATAACACCATCTAAGACCACGCATGCTGTCACAGATGGCAAATTTTTATTCTTTTTTATGGTTGAGTAATATTCCTTTCACTCTGTGTGTGTGTGTGTGTGTGTGTGTGTGTGTGTGTTTTCTTCACCCATTTGTCTGTGAATATTAGGTTGCTTCTACATCATAGCTATTGTAAATAATGCTGGAGTGAACATAACAGTGCATATATTTTTTAACTTGGTGTTTTCCTTTGATTCAGATAAAAACCCAAAAGTGGAATTGCTGGACCCTATGGTAGTTCCCCCTTTTTTTTTTTTTTTTGAGGAAACTTCATATAGTTTTCTATAGTGGCTGTGCCAGTTTACAATCTAACAGACAGTATGCAAAAGTTCCCTTTTTTCATATCCTTATCAGTACTTGTCATTCTTTTTGACTTTTTGACAATAGCTAATCTGACTATGATATCTTCATTGTGGTATTCATTTGCATTTCCTGGTGATTAGTGATATTGAGCATCGTTTCCTGTGCCTGTTGGTCATCCATACATCTTCATTGAGAAATAAAATATATTCAAGTCCTCTGCTCATTTTTTAATTGGTTTGTTTCTTTTGCTTTGATATTAAGTTGTGTAAGTTTTTAATATATTTTGGATATTAACTCCATATTGGATGCATAATATGTAAATACCTTTTCCCATTAAGTAGGTTGTCTTTTCATTGTTGATGGCCTTTGGTCTCTGTTGATAACTCAGCATCTCTTCCTTTCTTATATAGATTCCATTTTTGAAGGGCGAAACATTGACCTGTAGCATGGATTTAGATGTTTTAGGTTGAAACACTTTATATAAACTGTCACTATTAGAACATATCCTTATCCTATTTTTAATTTCTTATGAAAATGACAGCATTTTTAAATATGGCAGCAAAACTATCTTGTAGTTCAAAAGAAAGTAATTGATCATCTCTGGTGCAAATTATCTCTCTTTTTCTTCCCTTCAGTATACCCAGTGTCATCTGAGTAGCTCCTCCTTTAGCCCCTTACCTCCTCAATATTGAACTATTAAAAGAGACCATCCAATGCAACAGCAGTACACTAAGCTCATCTCTTACCTTCCAGATGATTCTTCATGATTCTTCATGAAAGGCTAACCATTTCCCTATTCAAATATATTTAAAATTACCACGAAACTTTTTAAGTATTTTTTTATGTTGCAGAAATCTCCCCAGAGAGGATCAGACTGAGTTGGGGGATTATGGTTAGGAAAAAGAAAGCAACTGACATAAAATAGGAGGGACTAGTACAAACATATGAGCCATGAAGTTTCTTAGAATTTTCTTAGCACCCCAGAATGGCCCTAAATCCTGATTTGATTATACTGCTTTAGAAATATTTATTAACTTTCCTAAATTCATTTATCTTTCAATGGTGTTCATCTTTGTTTTAATATATCATATATACATTGGGGAGAAACTTTGAGTCAATATTCCTTTTTTAAACTTACTGGCATATATCAGTAGACTTGCTGGCATATATCAGAAGTGCTAAGTTCTCTTCACCAATAAAATACTATTTTTCTGGTACTGTATATACCTGTTGAATTGTAAATGATCTTAATTTAAATAGAAGGCATGCTCTCTACTCAAGTTAATAATTCAAAATGAAAACAGGTTTTGTTCTTTCCTGGCAATCTCTATTGAGTGTCTTGTCAAAAACATAGAAATAAAATATTGAACAATAATCACAGCTACATAATTTCCATTGCTTAAAAATGTATTGTTATTTTAGCAGTGATTTGTATGGTTTTCTGTGGTTGAGATGACTCTACTACAGATTCATACAAGGTATGAACATCAAGACAGGAATCTAGAAGAATTTCACAAGTAGAAGTTGAGGAAGATAAATTTTGTCTTAGCTCATACAAATACTAAAGACAGAAAATCAGTTAATACAAAGAAATAAATGCTAAATACTACATTTTCATAAATGGGAAAATATATATGATAATTTATATATGTATGATTATACATAATATGCTCAATATGTATCTTTAATGTACATAAAATATGCACAACTGTGTATAAATGATCGTCTAGTATTATGATTAAAATCGTCTTTCTTGGCTTATTCGGTTAAGCATCTGACTCCTGATTTCGACTTAGTTCATGACCAGTTCATGAGTTTCAAGCCCCCCATCAGGCTGCATGCTGACAGCCCAGAGCCTGCTTGGAAATATCTCCCTCCGTCTCACTCTGCCCCTACCCTGCTTGTATGCATACCCTCTCTCTCAAACTGAATACATAAATTTAACAAAATAAAATAAAAATAAAATCCTCTTCTTGGGGCACTTGGCTGCCTCAGCCAGTAAAGCATGTAACTCTCTATTTCAGGGTTGTAAGTTTGAGCCTCACACTGGGTATAGAGATTACTTGAAAATAAAATCTTAAAATAATGAAATAAAATCATCTTTCTAAAATGAGTATTATTTCATTATTTGGTAACTAATACAGGAAATGACTCTGTAGTTACTTCTACAAGTTCCGTTCAGCCTGACACATTATATTTTCTCTCTTTATTTAATTGTATTTATTTATTTATTTTTAATTGATGTATAGTTAACATAATGTTATATTAGTTTCAGGTGTGCAACATATTGATTCAATAATTCTTACCACAATAAGTGTAGTCACCATCTGTCACCATACAACATTCTTACATTACTCACTATATTCCCTGTGCTGTACTTTTCATTTCTGTGACTTATTTATGTTATAACTGGAAGTCTGTATGCTATCTATGTCTCCCATCTCCTTACCCATCCCCTCTCTGACAACCATCAGTTTGTTCTCTGTATTTAGTCTGTTTATTTGTTTGTTCCTTTTCTCTTTTTTATAAAGTAGGTATATGTATGAAAAAGTAAACATGACTGTTCCAGATATAATTTCATAAGTTTCATATGTAGATTGTAGTCATATTTTAAGCAACAATAATTTCATTAATAAAAACGTATGAATAGTTATATACACACAATCCTTTACAGTGCTTTAAAAATCATGTATATGTACTGCCTAGAATGCATACATTTTGTAAACATAATGAGTCAATATTCTTCACATTTCATAGAAAATGAAATTCCAGCTCCATCTTGTGGTTTATAATTTGGTTTCTAAAATGATGCATTATTTTGATTATACTTTATTTTTATTGTACCTTTTTATTCATCGAATGGATATATAATGGTTAATTGAAATTCTGTATTCTAAAGAAGATTCTATAGTTTTTCTCTGTAAGATAAGAAATATATCTTTATTTTAAAGTTCTCATATTTACTATTTTTTACTTTTACTATATAATATTTATAAAAGAAAAACAGGTATTATACAAATGAAGTGCTAAACAAGTAGTTATACTAATCAATACAATAAGCCTCCTTGAAATATAATCCAAAGGGCTACTTTCACTTACATTTATTAAGAAATATAAAAAGTAAAAAGTCAGCATAATATTATTTCCTTTAAAACTATTTTTTTGCTTCCTAAATCTCAGGAAATCTTTGATATTCTTTCTAGGTAAAATAAAGACTATTAAATTTTTTTTCAAAAAAAGAGTATTATGTTTCAAAAATGCACTGTGTTTTTGTGTGTGTGCTGTAATAAAATGAGTTTAATATTGGTCGCCTTGTCTGATGGTAAGGTTAATTATTTCCTACAACATTAATCTCTCAAGAACTTTTGAATAGCTAATATGTATAAAATATCTATTTTAGAACAAAATACAAGTGTTGGAAATATAAAAATTAAACTTTTATATAAATTAAGCTTTTTTATACTAATTAGCACTTAAACTGATTTCAGGCCCCCAACTAAGAAAATCATGATTCTATGACTGACACAATTTAGTATGCCTCATTTGAATTCCAGTGTTTATTTCACCAATTCAAATGATCGTGTTTTTCAGCATGTAAAAAATGGCCAACCAAAATCTAAGATCACTCATGCAAACTTACTCTTAAATTCAAAGGAGAAAACATATGATTTATACAACACTTATAGTTGTATAGTTTTAGTAGTTTGTGTAGATTGCCAGGTGATCAGTCTGGCTGATAGGGACCATCAGAACTAATAATGGATGATGCCAGAAAGAATAAAGCCACAAACTGTGGTCGAGTCTGTCTTTGAAATAGCTAACGCTATGGGATAAATACAAAAACAATTTAAGATATATTATCTCCAGTTTGTTTAATATAATATGTGATATTCATTGTATGTTGATTATTTATTTCTCACTTATAAAAATGTAAATATTAATGAAAGGAGAGACCAATTTATATCCTACTAAATAGATGTTTTGAGATGAATTCATCTGGCCAAATATAAAGAGCATAGGGCTACACAATTTAAATATGAATACATGGATACAGATGAAAAAGTAAGAAACACCTTTTTATTTTTTTATTTTTAATTTTTTTAATGTTTTATTTATTTTTAGGAGAGAGAGAGAGTGTGAGCAGGGGAGGGTCAGAGAGAGAGGGAGTCACAGGCTGAAACAGGCTCCAGGCTCTGAGCTGGCAGTCAGCACAGAGCCCGACTCGGGGCTCGAACCCACGAACCGCGAGATCATGACCTAAGTGAAAGTCGGACGCTTAACCGACTAAGCCACCCAGGCGCCCCAAGAAAAACCTTTTTAATGCATCAAAAAATATCAACTTGCACCACTGTTCACAATATGTGAGATACTAAGAAGCTATTTTTAGCCCTTAATTCACACATAAAATGAAATCATTTTTGTATGTTTTGGTTAGAGAAAAAATGTCCTGGATAATAAATTTTTTTCATTAAATAAATTTACATAGATTATTGATTCTTAAAAGGTAATAATATAATTGAGTATAATACATAATAATATGCATATAGACTGTCATGAAATAAATAGAATTTTCCTCTTGGCATATAGCTTCTTTTAAGGAACCAGCCCTATGATCCACTCTGTATTCCCTCGTGTAATGGCTTTCAGCAAGAAGGTCTTATTACATAAATTGCTTCCAGACCAGAGAGTTAAGTCTGGCAAAAATACTCTTAAAAATCTTATAAATTAATTCCATGTGTCTTTATTAGTATGACGTGAATTAGAAGAAAAACTATGGCTTGGATTTTTTTCCCTGACTAAAAGTAAATAATTCAACGTTAGAGTTGCTAGATCCATGTCCCTTTCATTGAACTTCAAAGTAGCATAGAAAGATATCCATACAATATCTGGATAAGAAAAGAAGGACATTCACAAAAGAACAGAATAAGTGGAGAAAAGATCCTTCGGTCATGCAAGTTACCAATTCTAGTTCTTACTGTGATCCAGCCATGTTTCTACATTTCTGTGGTGTGAAACTTCTGCCTCTTTTTCATAACTGATTTTGCTCATTCAAATATAACGATACCTAATTAAAATAAAGCTAAGTTGTACCCAGTACAGTATTTTAGAAGGTACAGAATCTTGAACCTTCATTAGTCCAAGTTTTTGAAATATGATGTACTTACAATGTCCAAGTACTAGAACTTACTAATAAAGATATTTGTTTTTTCATAAATTTGTTTTTCACATTTTACTATTTTATGTTAAACATCTTTCTCCAAATTTATTTGCTGGCACTGTGTGCCCCCTTTCTGTATTTTTTTCTGCTTTTACACTGTAAGAGCTTTCAAAGTACAAACACGTGTCCCACATACA
This sequence comes from Proteles cristata cristata, assembly GCA_017311185.1. Lineage (NCBI taxonomy): Eukaryota > Metazoa > Chordata > Mammalia > Carnivora > Hyaenidae > Proteles > Proteles cristata. The sequence goes on along the minus strand of JAESUZ010003798.1, from coordinate 112,768 downwards.
TATACTTGGGTGTATATATGTATGACTAAAGTGATAGGAACAAATGTACTTGTTTCTCTATCAACACTTTTAGTCTTCAAAGTTAATACATTATATTTCTCATACAGGAAATATTCTTATGAACATTTAGTAAATTTAAAGGACTTAAAACATTAAAAATGATGTTATTTATCAAAATATAAGACATCTTTCTTCTTAATCTTATCAAAATCAACTTGTTAATATTTGACTAGTGGTATTTTTTACCCTTTATAGATACTTACTTTCACTTGTCTATGAGTAGTTTCATTAGTTTGTAAACAAAAGTAAAATGTATCCTTTTTATTAGTAGTAATTATGCTCAATTAGTGTTTTAACAAAAGAAATTGTGAAGTACTTCTAGAAATAAAAGAAATTTAAAAAAAGTATATGACTTTTTTCCACTGTACTTAATTAAGCTAAGTACTAGCAAACATTTTAAAAGTAAGAGAAAGGGTACCTGGGTGGCTCAGTCAGTTAGGCGTCTGACTTTTGGTTTCTCTGCCATGATCTTGATGTTTGTGAGTTCAAGTCCTGCCTCAGGCTTTGCACTGACAGTGTAGAGTTTACTTGGGATTCTCTCTTTCCCTCTCTCTGCCCCTTCTTCACCCTTTCTCCCAAAATAAAAACACAAGCCATAGAAAATGATAAAAAAATAAAAGAGAGAAAAGTGCTTATTCAAAATTTAAAAGAGAACTTTGCAATAGTTTTAATTGATTCCATAATTGTTGAATTTATCAGGTTTTTATACTGATAAATATAATTCTTATATCTTCTCCAGGGAAACCATCATCATCCTGATTTTCTAAGATATTTGATATATAAATACAAATATAAAGCATATATACCCATTTAACTTCAGAAAATAACCATGAGCAAAATTACTTACTGCCTTTTATGATTCCATTTACTTTACTTTTATTCTACATTATCCAGTGCATATGATGGGTAAAAGAGCCCATTAAGAATCGTTTTGGGGGAGCCTGGGTGGCTCAGTCGGTTAAGTGTCTAACTTCAGCTCAGGTCATGATCTCACAGTTTGTGGGTTCGAGCCCCACGTTGGGCTCTTTGCTGACAGCTAGCTCAGAGCCTGGAGTCTGTCTTCGGATTCTGTGTCTCCCTCTCTTTCTGACCCTTCTCTGCTCATGCTGTCTCTATCTCTCTCTCAAAAATAAATAAAACATTAAAAAAAATCGCTTTGAACCTGATTATGTATCACATTGTGTATTTGGTTGAAAAAATAGAAAATAAAGATATAAGACTATTTATACCACATAGTTGATAGTTATCCAATGCTGATATTCTTAAAGTTTACTTATTATATCTTTGTGTGTATGTGTGTGTTTATTTAATTATCACAAATACCTAAGTTTTATTTTTTTTCTCAAACATGCAAAACTAGGTTCCATAATGCCTTTCATGTTAACCTTTACAAAGAGTTGTTGTTCCTTGTTTTGGCTAAGTCTTAAATATTACTTTCTCAGGAGAACTCTGAAAATTTATTTAGCCACTCAAATTCTGTTATATTATGTGGCAAATTGCCTATTAAACCACACCCCTGCTTAATTCTCTGCATCACCACTGTTAGTGGTAAATGCTTTAATTGCTTTACTTATTCATTCAACTAGAATACAAGATATTTTTATTAATCACATTTTCAAGGTTTCACACATTAATAAATTCACATCCCCATTATTACTCATTTCATTCAACCAGCATTGGGCTTGACAAAACAATGTTAACGACTCAACTCAAGTGTTTAATGAATTGAAATTAATTTTCTAGTCTTTCCACCTGTCATAAAAAGATCATTTTTCCAAAGAAATAACATAAAGAAAAAGGATTAATAGTTACATAACAGATATTTAATGGGGATTAGTTAGCCCTAGCTCAGTTACCTAAGCATTACCCTTGACTGAAATTTGGAGAGTGTACAATAACACCCAAATAAACTGAAGTTTAAAATGAGAAAAAAAAACATGAAAGATAACCTAATAAAGGCATCTGCAAAATAAAAATTTGTAATGATGTAAAATGTAAGTGCTTTCTCAGACTTTATTCAAAAATATACATATAAATAAATATAAATGAATAACAATTCTGAATATATATACATATGAATATATAAATACATAGTGCTATTTGTTTGTATATGTATATTTTATAAATATACATAAAACATGTGCCCCAAATAATAATTTCCGTATTTTATATTCTGTTTTTTAATAGAGTAAATATTCAACTGTAAATAAGTGATTAAAGTATTCACATCTGTGAAATACACTTTTTCCACTAAATGTAGAATAGTTATTATGGCTTTTGATACTCATTATAATTTTAATTCATATTAACATATAAATATTTAGAGTTAAAGAGGAAATATTTTAATAATCTTAATTTTATTTTATTGATTTGATATATATATTAATGTTTCATTAGTGATTTTCAAACAATGATATTAAATAAGAAATTATATTTTAACAATTTTAGAATATTAGACATCATAATGTGACAGTATAATTTGAGAAATAAAATTAAAGAAAATAAAGTGTATATTTATTGAACGTAATCACTGATTATGCCAAGTGTTTTATATTCTTTGCTCTGATATCCCAAATTAGGAAGCATTGTACAAGCATAAAATGCCATGGCTTGCTCATGGTCATAATGAGACAAATTATGGTAGATACAATGAAAATATTTTGGTCTTCCTTTAGGGATACCTAACCCTTCAGATTGATTTTCATATATTCAGTATGACCAATTAGAAGTAAATGTCCACAGACCCTGTTAAAATAAGCCATTGCATGACATGTACAGAATCTCTGCTTTACAGTTAGCCCCAGAGGGGCACTTGACAGTACATAGAAACCAATATTCAAGGATTGCAGAAATATTAATTTTGGATATGACAGAAGGTAGAACAATTCAACAGTGCAGCACATCTCAGTGCTGATGTCTTAGGATCTAGATAATTAAATATGTAGAGCTTGATTGTGTAGAATTTGATTTAAACTCTGATTTTCACATGACAAAAATATTGAAACCAAATTCTAGAGAAAAAATATGAACAACTGAAAAAATGAACTAATCTTATAAATGGCTTGTATTTGTCTAGAAAAAATATACATTCAATAATATAATGCATAGAATTGCAAATTAATCTGAATAGCCTTTTTAGAAAAGTTCAAACTCTATAAACTCTTATTATCATATGTCCAATTGTTTTTGACTTGGGAATTATATTTAGTTTACTACAGATAAAATTAGCCTCATGGGGTTTGACTGGGTGGCTCAGTTGGTTAAGGTTCTGACTTGATTTCCGCTTAGGTCATGATCTCATGTCTTTGTGGGCTAGAGCCCCCCATTGGGCTTTGTACTGACAGCACAGAACCTCTTTGGGATTCTCTCTCTCTCTTCCTCTCTTTCTGCCCTTCCCCTACTTGTGCTGTTTCTGTTTCTCTCAAAATAAATAAACTTAAAAAACTTTACCTCATGGTTTTAAAATGCATTTGGAAAAACCGAGTGAGGAAAGCTATGTCAGAAACATCAATTCAGGCATTATTTTATGTACAAAACATTTTCTAAAACATACCATGATATTACAACTGTTGCAACATTCCCATAAACAGAAGTTTCTTTAAAAAGTACATTAAATAATATTATAATTCCTTGGGATTTCATGATTTCTCTGTGTATTTATTTTATAGGATATTTCATTATATCACTATCTTTTCTGAATTATCTTTAAAATATAAAATAATCAGTAGCAAATTGATATGTTAAGGAGTTTGATTATCAGTACATTCAGTTGCTTTTATATAAATTACACGGTGTGCCTGGGTGGCTTAGTTGGTTAAGCTTCCAACTTTGGCTCAGGTCATGACCTCAAGGTTCGTGAGTTTGAGCCCTCCATTGGGTTCTGTGCTGCCAGCTCTGAGCCTGGAGCCTGCTTCAGATTCTGTGTCTCCCTCTCTCTCTGTCTTTCCCCTGCTCATATTCTGTCTGTCTCTCTCTGTCTTTCAAAAATGCATAAATATTAAAACAAAATTTTAAAGACACTTACCCAACTGAGCATTCATAGATCAATATTGCTTACACTGCTACAAGAAGGCAGAGTTCATTAATGTTTTTTTCTGTTCTTCATTTTTCATAGGTATAACTGCTAAAGAAATTTTCACAAAAATACTTATATAGGAATTGAAGAAATATTTTACAGCAACGAAATTTTTTTAACTCTTTTAAAATTGTGTAACCCAATCTCATATTTCGTTATCACTGGAATTAATTTGAATCATCTATTACCAAAAACAAATGCAATTTGGGTCTCCTGAAATTGTAATTAAAACAGATAATTGCAAGACACCTTATGTGCAAAAATAATTTTTGAACAGTTTTTAGAGTCATTCACTTTTATGATAGAGGCACAAATTGCCAGTTTTTCCTGTGGTTTTTATACTTGTGAGTAATCAGGTTTGAATGGGTAGATGGTATGCTTTCTTCTATAAGTGAGAGAAGGGAGATTGCAAACAAAATCAAAAACAGTATCACAAAGCCAAAGCATTATAAGCACAGCATCAGAAAGATAATTTCAGAAATAGTAAATAAAGATTTTGAGTTTCTGCAGATTAATTGCTTTAAAACTATGCAATTCTTTATATCCCTTGGAGACTGCTCTTGCATGATCTAGGTTCTGTGTAATCCAGTTGCAAGATTACCTTTCAAGTATTTTCCCTTATACTGTGGTTTTATAACAGAAATAAATTGAGAGAATATATTGAGGAAAATAACCACTCTTTTCCGGAAGAAAACATATATTTATGGTCTATAACAGGAACATTCAACTGATGAATAAAATTTATATTGTATTAACTGTTTTTGCAATTACTTCCTATTGGTACAGAAAAAAAACACTTTAATCAGTACCATAAGCATATATATTTTTCAGAATTAGACATTTATAATTGGCTTCTTATTTTGTGTCTTTGCTTTCTGTTTTTGTAATTTTAGTATGCCCTTATGACCCATGTACTTCTTTCTTAATTTGCTTCTATATCCAAAATTGCTACTACTTTATTATTCTCTACTTCTTTCTCAATAATTTCTTTTTATGTAATATTGTTATATATGTTTTCACTATATAATATCATGCATAAATCATATAAGTCATCTTTTTATTAAAAGAGTTATTTAATGTAGGAAATATGTGATAAAAATGAAGAAAACTCACATTACTCACTACTCTTAACACCTAGAAATAGCAACTATTAGTAATTTGGTACACAGATTTAATGTTCTTTCTATGAATATATTATTTTCATTGTTTCACAAAAATAAAAAATGAAATGTATTTTTTTTTATTTGTCAGCTTGCCACTTAACCAAACTTTTTATTAGTTCTAATAAGTTTTCACTTTTCCTTCTAGCTTTTCCAAAAATACACTCATGCTATCATGAAAAAAAAATTCTTCTCTTTATTTCAGAAAGCATAACTCATTTGTTGGCAATCACCCCTAAATAGACAACTGCAATTTTATTATACACATGCTCACCCTTCAGACTCCTGCAATGTATATTCTCCTTCAGTTCCTCCACTGAAGATATCATTTCCTTACACCTCCTTAGCTCTGGTTTCAGGTAAACAGTCTCTGTTTATGCCAGTCTCCCAGTTCTTAGTCTTTCATATACTTAAGTATTTATGTAATTGGTCATCATGTCCACTATTACTGTCCTTTTTAAATTTTTTTGCACTGTACTTGCACTTTTACTGTCATACCTTAAGTGAAACTTCATTTATCCCTCTAATCAATAAATGTAGTGTATTTCCTTTACCAATTACAGGTATTTATCAAGAAAATTCATGCACAAAATGACATATCAGATAAAAGGTTGATATCCAGAATCTACAAGGAACTCACCAAACTACACGCCCGAAAAAACAAACAACCCAGTGAAGAAATGGGCAGAAGATATGAACAGACACTTCTCCAAAGAGGACATCCAGATGGCCAACAGACACATGAAACGATGCTCAGCATCCCTCCTCATCAGGGAAATACAAATCAAAACCACACTGAGATACCACCTCACGCCAGTCAGAGTGGCTAAAATGAGCCAATCAGAGAACTCTAGATGCTGGCGAGGATGTGGAGAAACGGGCACCCTCCTACACTGTTGGTGGGAATGTAAACTGGTACAGCCCCTCTGGAAAACAGTGTGGAGGTTCCTCAGGAAACTAACATAGAACTCCCCTATGACCCAGCAATAGCACTGCTAGGAATTTACCCAAGGGATACAGAAATGCTGATGCATAGGAGCACATGTACCCCAATGTTCATAGCAGCACTCTCCACAATAGCTAAAACCTGGAAAGAGCCTAAGTGTCCATCCACAGATGAATGGATCAAGAAGATGTGGTTTATCTATACCATGGAATACTACATGGCAATGAGAAACAATGAAATCTGGCCATGTGTAGCAACATGGATGGACCTTGAGGGTGTTATGCTGAGCGAAATAAGTCAGGCAGAGAAGGACAAATATCATATGTGTGCACATATAGGAGGATTAGGAGGAACTTAACAGAGGACCAAGGGGGAGAAGAAGGGCGGAAATGGTGGGGGAAAGGGGAGAGGCAAACCATGAGAGACTCTTGAATGCTGACAAAAACTGAGGACTGGTGGATGTGGGGGGAGGAGGGGTGGGCATGGAGGAGGGCACTTGTGGGGATGAGCACTGGGTGTTATGTGGAAACTAATTTGACAATAAACTATTTGTAAAAAAAAAATAAATAAAATAAAATGTCATTACAAAAAAAAAAGAAAATTCATGCACAATATTAAAAATTCATATATAGAAAAGCTAAAAGCTATCAATAAAAACAAGCTCTCCATCCCATCCTTCCTCAGATTTTTTCATGCTTTTGGCAAAGACGATTCCTATTAACCAGATATGCATTCCATTATTTAAAGGAAACTAGACCTATTAGAATAAATCCAAATAGCTCTATTTATCAGTTTACAATTTTAGAGGTACTCTTTCTTTTCTGAAACACAACATATAAAGATCTGACTTACTGGCAACATTCATCACTTGCCTCCTTGATTGTCAGTTAACATTGCAGTGTCACACGATGTTCTCAGCTTCCTTTTCTTGTTTAACAACAGCATGGTATCTCTTACCTCAGTACTTTGTGAAATGGTGTTTGGACTCCCCAGATCTAACTGCCATGTCCCGAGTGTTTTCACAGGCTCTGTCACCTGAACCTCTCTACATTTACACTCAAGATACGATCATATACATTCTATCTTAGAATCAAAGTTATAGTCTATATGATTTGGGTACAAAATTTTAATCCAAAGTTAGAAAATGTACATAGTTTTTTTTTCTATTTATCACAGTATAAATATTGTTTACCGTAGATCCAAATAGTATTAAAATATTTGAATTATCAGATACTTATATAGGCAAATCTGACAAACCATTCTTTTCTAAAGGGGTCATAAGTTTCATGAGTGAGGAATTTGAATAGAAATTATTTGTCCTCTTTTGCCCTGGTGCCATAGGGGAGGTAGGACTTCAGTACCTCAGCATGATTAGAATGGCTGGAGGCTGAAACCATTTAGTAGTTTCTTCACTCTTATGTGTGATGCTTGAGTTGTGATGAATTAAAGGCTGAGCTCAACTGGAAGTGTTAACCAGTGGCTACACATGACCTTTGCACGTATCCATGTAGTTTAGACTGCTTCATACCATGGAAACTTCAAAGTACTTGGATTTCTTGCATGGTGGCTCAAAGAGAACATGTTAACAGAACTAGAAAGAAGCTACAAGACCTTTTATGATTCAGTCTCAGAAGTCAGAAAGCATTACTTGTACACTCTTGGAAGAGGACAGTTATAAATAAGGAGAAGGGATACAGACCCCACTTCATGATAGACGAAAAATTGAGAATTTTTAGTTATGTGTTTAAGATAGCCTTATGGCCAGATATTAAAAGTGTGAACTAAACACATTAATAGGTAGCAAAGGGGAAAATTTTTGTATGCTAAATGTACAGAATATTTTAGAGTGCACATTTAATAACATTCTGCACTTCAGCTTTGGAAGACTACAATGTCACATGATCCCAAATATGCAGGAAAATCATAACATTTGTGGACCCGATATTGTAGTTAATTGGTATTGTATGATATGTCCAACAACCTTGCCTATTTTTCTCTTAATAATGGCAAAATTTGCCAAGGTCATGAAATAGTAATAGTCACAGAGCTTGTGGATGAGTTTCCTCCCATTTAGATAAGTATTTCTCAGTAGCTGAATATACGTATTAATAACATTCTGGAGAGTATCAAAAATAAGACAATCCTGTAAGGCTGGACTGTAGTAATGACTATAAACTGATGTCTGTTTATGTAAGTGTCTCAAAGACTAATGAACATGTGCTTAAATTCAAATCTGTTAATTGAGAGATTATTAACAAGCTGTCAGAAGAAAACTGGTGATATAATTTACTCACTTCAGTATGATAAATTTTTGGAAGGTGTGTATGAAAATCATGGATATTACCATTAAAATAATGGCTATACATTGGGTTATAAAGAAATATGAGAAGCCAACAGCATATTTTCCCAAGTATACATTATCTTAGACCGTTTCAATAATAAAATAAAAAGTCATGAAATAGCATTATTGTTTTCATTTTGTTGATTACAAAGTTTTTATCCTGCAGGGGATGTTGGAAAAATTTATGGTTTCAACCTTTAGTTTAGAATTAATGTTATTGCCGAGCTCTGGGATTACAAATAGCTATCTATTCCCAACATAACAACAGACAACCTTTACAAAAGCCATTTAATAAATACTGCCTTTGCTAGGGAAAAAAAAAAAGTTCATTGTGTGAGAGCTATTGACAAAGGGCAGGTAATAATCTAATGGACAAAGGTTATAAAATTAACAGAGGGAAAAAACTTTAATTCTATTTATAATGTTCTACTTGTCAAAATAACACTGTCAAAAATTTCTAGTACACATCATGTTTTAAGTACTCCTGAAAAAATAAAAGGTTCTCCATGCATTTTTTTCTTTAAAAATTTTTTAATGTTTAGTTTTTGGGAGAGAGACAGAAAGAGAGAGAGAGAAAGGGGGGAGAGAGAGAGCATGAGTGCAGGAAGGAGCAGAAAGAAAAGGAGACGCGGAATCTGAAGCAGACTACAGGCTCTGAGCTGTCAGCACAAAGCCCTACATGGGGCTAGAATTCACAATGAGATCATGACCTTAGCCAAGGTTGGATACTCAACCAACTGAGCCACCCAGGCACTCCTCTGTGCATTTTATTCTATAAAATTATAAGCCATTTAAATATTTTTAAATAGCAAGGAATTCTAGTTCCTATGTTAATTCAAGTTATTTAAAAATAAACTTCAGTATTAATTTGATATATTACTTTGCAAATGAAAATCTTGTAATAATGCCAAGGAAATTTGTCTTCATTGCTTTTAATGATCTAAGCTGAAATATTGAAATTATGCATGAAATTGGGCTTTGGGATAAAAAAGTTTGTTCAATTGTTTATCGTGCAATGCAAATTTCTGATTAGTATATATATTCTTCATTCACATAGGCTATAATTCTAGCCTAAAATATTTTTTGTTTATTTGTTTTAGAAGGCTTAAAATACCTCATAAATTTTTTAATGTTTTACTTATTTCTGAGAGAGAGAGAGAGATACAGCATGAGCAGGGGAGAGTCAGAGAGAGAGGGAGACACAGAATCTGAAGCAGGCTCCAGGCTCTGAGCTGGCTGTCAGCACAGAGCTTGACACAGGGCTGGAACCCACGAACCGTGAGATCATGACCTGAGCCGAAGTCGGACGCTTAACCGACTGAGCCACCCGGCATCTCGTAGAAGGCTTAAAATACCTGGCAAACTAACTGTTGTCTGTACATAAGTAGTTTTCTCCTTGTACCTGAATGAAAATTTCACAAAATTAGTTAAATATGCATTGCATATTAATTTATATAGGAAATCTCTTGGCTTACTAGTGCCCATATAGTGATTACTGAATTCAAGGATTAAGTATGTTTTTGTTTTTGTTTTATTTTCCTTTTTTTTTTTAGCATAGAAACAATTAGCTCACTGATTTGTGTGATTGTTCAATATACACTTTACGGAAAGTGACATCAGGGCTCTGAATATGATACAGAAGGCAAAACCTTTACTCTGGCCAAAGTGATTTGTTTAAGGTTGCCATAATTGTGTGTCCTTTATGAGTCATCTACATAAATTTAGGTTTTATTACTTTTAAGAAAAGAAAACTTTCAAATAAGTCTATAAAATGTATTATTGTTCAAAAGAAGATGCAAGAATGTGTATAAGGAAAAACGTCTTAGTGCTTATTAATATTTTGTCATGTTTCACTTTAGAGACAATTTTATATATCTATTCAAGATCTATTTTAAGACTATTAAATAGGATAGATCTAACAAAAAATTTTTTACTTCTTTATTACTTTTGTTAATAATTTTATTAAACATTTGATAAGTTTTCTCCAGTATCATTCAATAAAGAGACTGAGCAAAACTAGGTTTCAATCTTTTAAGAATTTTTTTTCTAATATTTGATTGATTAATTATATTTTTTTGGAGAGAGATAGAAAGCGTGAATAGGGGAGGGTAAGAGAGAGAGGGAGACAGAGAATCAGAAGCAGGCGCCAGGCTCTGAGCAAGCTGTCAGCACAAAGCCAGACCGGCAGCTCGAACCCCAACCCCTGAACCGTGACATCATGACCTGAGCTGAAGTCAGCGCTTATCCGACTCAGCCAGCCAGGGCCCCTCAATCTTAATAGAATAGTTTATTTAGGGCAGAGAGGTTATGTCGCTTAAGATATAGGCTTCATATGTATTTATAAGTACAAATATACATATATAATGTAATGTATACTTAATATATATGTATGTTTGTATATTTATGCATATATACAAACATATTTGTACAATATTATATGTTAAACAGGGTTATACAAGGTATATTTGAAATGTGATTTATCATTCAAAGTAAAGTCATTGCAAATTACATATAATTTTTAAAATATATTTTCAAGAATGTTACTATTTATTCTGATTGCAAGTACTAATATAAGAATATATATATATATTTTTTAACTTTACATTGACACAAACAACAATAAATTACATTACTTTACTTCTCTTGACTCACCTCATGTTTTTGTCCAGTTTTAATGAAATGCATTAGTTCATAGAAATGTATTGTTTTTTATTTTAGTAATTATTCTTATTTTTTCTAATTTTATAAATATTACAATATTGCTATAAGAAAAAGTATATACAGGAAACACTTAAAATACAATACAAAAATAAATTTATATTTGCCCACCACTGTGTATAAACCTAAAATCCTTACGATTTTAGTTTGCAAAATATTTTCATATAAAGCAGTTAGATGAATATTGAGACCAAGAATTGACAGAAATAAACTTACAAAATATTTGGACTTAGTCAGTTAAGCGACATCCTTCTGATTGCGATCAGGTCACAATCTCACTAGTCCCTGAGATCAAACCCTGCATAGGGCTCTAGGCCAAAAGCAGGGAGACTGCATGAGATTCTCTCTCTTCCCCTCTCTCTGCCTCTCCTGGACTCATTCTCTCTTCCTCTCTCTCTCTCTCTCTCTCTCTATCTCTTTCTCCCTATCTCAAAAATAAATGAATAAACAGTTAAAAAGTGAGAAACATGTCAAAATCAAGTGCCACAAAGAATGGATGGCACAATAGAGTATTTTATTACTCTATAATTGGCAATTAATAATTCCTTAAATAATCTGAGTAAGGAGTGAGCACCATATGCAGTATTTTTATTTGAAGACTTTCAAGGTGACAAGACTTCAAATAATTCTTAAGTAGAATAATGGTTATTTTGGGATGTGGAAATGTGTGCTGCGGAAACACAAGCCTAGCAAGGAGACAAAAGTAACTATAGTATAAGGGAATAAAGACTTCTGAAGTAAAGCATATGCACATTAAATTCCACAAACAATCTCTTAGGGAGAGGAGGAAAATGAAAATGAAATTGAAATAAAAATGAAAACAAAGCTTAATTTAGGAGAGATTAAGTTATTTTCCAAAGAATACCATTAACGGGTAGAATAACAAGGCCAAAACGATATTTCAGAAGATGAGTATTTAAAGACAACTAGAAATGCAAGTTAGTGCTATAGCATTTAATATAATATTTTTTTTTATATTTTTGTATTTATTTCTAGGAGAGAGAGAGAGAGAAACAGCGTGAGCAGGGGAGGGTCAGAGAGAGAGGGAGTCACAGACTGAAACAGGCTCCAGGCTCTGCGCTGGCAGTCAGCACAGAGCCCGACGCGGGCCTCGAACCCACGAACCGTGAGATCATGACCTAAGCGAAAGTCAGATGCTTAACCGACTAAGCCACCCAGGCGCCCCTTAATATAATATTTCTTAATAAGTATGGGGAAATGGGTTCAAGAATTCCTTATATTTACATAAACGTGTTAAAAAAGCTTAGGATGGAAAGCAATGGCCACAGGGCAAAAGCGCCCATGGTTAGTTAGTGAGATATTATAATGGGGTCACAAGTAACTTGTTATACCTGCAGGAAACTACTTTACATCTTGCGCCCATATACTTTGATCACGACTTCAAACTCCACTTGCCTTCCAGACTCTTTGCTTCTTACACACACAATTTAATGATTATTATCTGATTGTTATCTTCAAATTCACCACGTGTGAGAGCTCAATATATGTGGAGGTGAAATCCCTGTTCAGGTCTCTTGTCTCCTCCTAGACATTAGCCTTTCTCATCTTCATTTTTGCGTCCACTCTTTTGCTGGACAAGAAAGAACTCCAGAGTCATAGGCTGCGACAAATATGGGTTTGCAAAAATATTCTGATATCCATTTCAAAAGTAGTTACTGGAGTATACCAGTTTAGACTCTTAATTTTTTAATTTATTTTTTTGTTGTAGTTTATTTATTTTTGACAGAGAGAGGGAGGGAGAGAGAGAGAGAGTATGTGTGGGGGAAGGGCAGAGATAGGGGAGACACAATCTGAAGCAGGCTCCAGGCTCTGCGTTGTCAACACTGAGCCCGATGTGGACTCCAACTTAAGGACCACAAGGTCGAGATCTGAGCCAAAGTCAAATGCTTAACTGGCTGAGCCACCCAGGTGTCCCTGGACTCTTATTTTTAAGCAACAGACAGCTCAGTCCAAAGTGACTTAAGTTAAAAGGGAATAGAAAAACAGTCTACAGGGGCGCCTGGGTGGCTTAGTCGGTTAAGCGTCCGACTTTCGCTTGGGTCATGATCTCGCGGTTCGTGGGTTCGAGCCCCGCGTCGGGCTCTGTGCTGACTGCCGGCTCAGAGCCTGGAGCCTGTTTCAGTCTGTGACTCCTTCTCTCTGACCCTCCCCTGCTCACGCTGTCTCTCTCTCTCTCCTAGAAATAAATAAAACATTAAAAAAAAAAAGAAAAACAGTCTACAGGAAAATTTACTTTCTGGTAATCTTAAATGATACTATCAGAAATCAATGTCTGCTTTCCTCTACCTTGGCTTCATTTTCAGTTTCTATATTCTAACAAAGTAGCTTCCAGCTCTTCCAAATATGCATTCTCCTACTCTCAGGTCCAGTGAAAAGAGTATCATTCTCAGGTTGTTCCAACAAAAATCCACTTATTAGCTTTTAATAGCTTCATTAGGCCATATGCCATTATCTAGCTCAAATAACTGGCTAAAGAAACATGAAATCTGAAACATATGCCCATTTATGGAGCAAGGGCTAATTTAACATTACATAAACACATGGTTTAAAATGTGTTTAAACACATGTTTTAAAGCTAGCTCTGCTTAATCAAAATCAAGCTTCTATTATCAGAACTAAGGTTCTGATATAAGTTTAGAAAATTTTTAATCCTGTACTCACCTTTGAGAATAGAACACACACATTATCCTGTAAAAATCTTCAAGAAGTTTTATAAGAAATAAATATGCTAAATTTGTTAAACCAGAGTCTTCCAAGTTTAACCGACCATTACCACAATTTCTTTGAAAAATTCTTCTATCTCACTTTGAAAGTTTGATAGAATTAATGTTTGGCAAAACAACTTTTGGGAAACTGATACATGAATGATTCTGAGAATGAGGTTTTTTTTTTTTTTTAATTTTACTTGGTACAAAAATATACTATTGAATAGTTTCCTAATTGCTAATGTTATTGGAAATATATGATGTGAAATTGTATGATATTATGCAAGCTGGGCTGTGGTAAAAATAGACAGAAAATGAAAAGCTCTTAAAGATGTGCACAGTTGTGTGTCAGTGTCCACATCGTTGACTCATCCGTAGAAGCAGTGTTACATTAGATAACCTAGAATGGTCAATGTAAGTAGATTTATATTGTGCTTATCAAACTCAAAGAATAAGGGCAAGGATTTGGGTGCATACGAGACATTCCAAAGGAAAAATTCTTGGGCAATAATGCCTTTTTTAAAAAGAAGGGTAAAAGGTGATTAAAATTAACAGACTAAAAACTGAATAAAATAAACATAGATTATAAGAAATTCTGAGAAAGAATTTATAGTATATAATGGGCTTAATAATTTGAGCAGTCTTCATCAGGTGATAATTTGAACAATTTGTGCAGCTTTTTGTTTCGTGTGTGTGTGTGTGTGTGTGTGTGTGTGTGTTGATACATTATATGTAGAGTTGTTTCAGAGAACTCAAAAGACCAAGTAAAGATTGCACTCGTTACTATGTGGATGTAATACTGATACAACAAGGCTAGGTAACAAATGGACTTTAAGAAAGCGGGGAGATGATGGGGCACCTGGATGGCTCAATTAGTTAAGTGCTTGACTCTTGATTTCAGCTCAGAAATCAAGCAGCAAGGAGCCTGCTGAGGATTCTCTCTCTCCCTCTCTGCCCCTTCCCTGCTCATACTCTCTTTTCCCTTAAAATAACAAATAAACCTACTTCAAACAATAATAATAACAGAGTATGTTTATAATGCAAGTATGCTAATAAAAATAATAGATTTGGGGGCTTCTGGCTGGCTCAGTGGTAATGAATGCTACTCTTAATCTCAGGGTTGTAAGTTCAAGCCCTATGTTGGACGTGGAGCCTACTTAAGAAAATAATAACTCTTTTGAGGAGATATTTTACTGAATTGGGATTTAGAGTTAATATTTCCTATTATCAATGATGATTGTAAATAGTCATCTGTTAAAGCTGATATATAGTTACTTTACATATTTCATCATTGAAATATCTTTACATAGATAGGCACTTCCAAATATTGATATCAATCCATGTGCATATGATTTGTGAAGGCATTATAAAGTGTTATTAAATTCTTCTTTTGAAATATCTCTCTTAATATATCTTCACACTGAACATTGGCCAGTTCCAAATGAAGATTTTGTAGAAGCTCTCAATTGCATGGTGACATGGATTTTAAAATCCGAACATCTATTTTGCACTTGCACTGAGGTCTAAAAAATTGCTACTAGAACAATAGTGAGTTCACAAAATGTATCTGTTTCAAATTTGTTAGGAGATAAGGATCTTGCTTTTTCTTTTAACTTCAACAGCATGTAAGGTCATAAAGCAATTTGACATTATCTGTGATTCTGGAAATGAAGGTTGTCCAGATCACTTTACTATGGTGTAAGTTCATATAAAAGTGCTGCTTTGCTTTGTACGTTTAGCATGAATTCATTAAGAAATACTTTCAAGTTAGCAACAAAAGTTAATTTCCAAAGCTATTCAGTATACAACATTAGCAGTTCGAGGTGGTTCTTTCCTAAAAATCATCATCATCATCATCATCATCATCATCATCATCACTACCTTGAATTACTTCAATCACAATAAAACTTCATAATTTCAAAGACAAGATTTCTATGTGGTAAATCAAATAAGGATATCTACCTTGTATTTCTGCAAAAACTCTTGGAAGTTTAAGTCTATTAGAACACGTGAAGCTCATGTGTTACACTGTTGGCTCAATAACACATACATTCATGTATTTTTCACAAAGTCTACTCAAGAATAATGTATTGGATAACCATATGCTATAAACACCTGGCATTTTCTAAACCTTTGAGAATTTGTTCCAATAGACATTTGACTTACATTTTCATACAAGCAGTTGTAGCACATTTTAGCATATTCCACTTGAATTTGTACTATATTACTATTTTTCTCTATTTGAAAATATTCTCACATGTAGCATTCAGTGAAGAATATTTTGTAGAGGCTAATTCTTCCCTTATTTCAAACATTGCACTGACTCTTCAAATAAACATTTTAGCAGTGTAGATACCATATGTCAACTTTTTAATAAGAAACAAAACAAATTGCTGAAAGTCATTTGCCTTGTTTTTAAGTGAATATTGATGTTGCTTCTAATGTCTTAAACTCTTCAAACAACTGTTCTCACCAAAAGGCTAATAGTATTAAAAAGTAGCTTTCTTTTGGATACATTTGTCTGGTTATTGTAATCAAATACACTTCCATGAAATCATGAGCAAATATCTTTCCTTGCTTCGCAAAATATGACCTGGTCAGAAACTTGCTTTGTTCTGAGCTCATTTTCTTTTCTTTTTCTTTCTTTCATTTTTTTAATTTTGTAAAGAAAAATTTTTAAGTATATTTATTTATTTTGAAAGAGAGAGAGAAATATAGAGGAGAGCAGATGAGCAGAGGAAGGGCAGAGAGAGACTGAAAGAGAGAATCCCAAGCAGGCTCCATTCTGTCAGCCCAGAGCCCAGTACGGGGATTGATCTCACCAACACTGAGATTAGGACCTAAACTGAAATCAAGAGTTGATCATTTAACAGGTTGAGCCACCCAGACACCCCCAGAAATTCTTATATAACAAAATATTCCATTTTAACTTTCTAACTTTTCTGACTGCTGCTTTCCAATGATTTGAGAACAATGTGATGAGTGCTATAGTGTCCAGTTTCATTTCATAATAAACATAATCAGCCATCAAATTTATGACAAAATAATTCACATTTTCATGTTATTAAAAGTGTGATGTTGAAGACCACTTTTATCTTCTTTTCTTATTTTGACATGATCAGTAAAGTCTGGTAAAAAAAAAATACGAATTCTATTGAGTTATAACCACATCACTGCACTATCTATCACATGTTCTATTACAAGTACTAAACTCTGCTACTATGGGACTAAAGCAGTCATTAAATACATAAATGAATGATATGACTGTGTTGTAAAACTTTCTAGAAATTTTAATTTAATTTTCTGTAATATTTATTTGCATATGTTATTCTTGTTATTATTATTCTTTTCAATCATTTAATATTAAAAAAAATCTTTGCCCTACAAAAACAGGTAGCCAACTAGTTATGGTCCATGGAAAGCTCTAGTTGCTGACCTTTCTACTATTATATATTTATATACATACATAAACACACACATACACACAAATTGCTTTACCACAGAAAAGTTAACTGATCATTGGCATTCTTCAAGTGATTAAAATATATTTTCAAATATTTTTTCACTTATATAAACTATAATTAAAAGACTGAAAATAAAATTATTAAAAATATCCATTTAAGAGTCATAAGTACAGAAAGACAGTGAAGTCATGAAGTTTTGCAAAATCAAGTGAAATAAGATCAGAAAAAAACCTTGAAATAAAGCCTAGCAATCTTGAGTTTCTACGGGTAAGAATAGAATGAGAAAATAAAAAAGGACTGACTTTCGATGCACAAGTACTATTTTAAATAATAATTTGTTTCCCAGGAAACACTGATGAGTAATATTTTATCTTCTGAAAATTAATGTAATCATTTTTATATTAACAGGTCATTTTCATTCTTGTTACAATCAATAATGTTTTGCTTCTTTAAAAATTGACATGTTTTTACTTTTGGGTCTCAGTTTACTACTTTTTTCATATGTAGCAATCTGACCACGAATCATTAAAGTTGTACAACATATCATTAATTGTTAATGTAGTGGTGAAAAGCACAGATTTTGCAATAAAAATCCCTGACCTATCTCCACTCATGAATATGTGATCATAGTCAAGCACTTAGGCTTTCGGTGCTTAGTTTCCTTAGGTTTAATCTTCCAGGAATAGATCCTCATCTGATAATTTGAATACAATTAATTTATTAAGGAAGTGTACCCAGGAGAATATTGTGAGGGAATTGGGTAACCAAAACAGGGAAAGGAAAGTAGCCAAGTCAGGATATATTTTGAGGCAAAGATTGAAACTTAGAGTGTCACGTTGAAAGCTCTGTAGTGTACACTAGACCTCAGATAGTCTCACTTGAAGGAAAAGGAGCAGCACTTTCCTACTCTGTCTACCAGTTAGTGATTGGCTATGTCACTAAAGACATGTAACCTCACAGCACTTGGCTAGAGAAATGCCAGTAGCCGAAAGGTGGTCCTCTGGAGAAATCTCAGCTACAGTCCTTTAGGAGCAAAGCAGTCAGGAGGTAGAAGACAGGCACATAAAATGGAACTGAGGTCTTGTGGGTGAAACACTGACTATCTGCTAAAGCTGAAAATAGGAGTATAATATAACCTAATATTGTTGCATGCTTACTTTATTCCAAATATTAAGCAAAGGACTTTATTTTTCTCTAAGGTAATACTCTTGCATAGTATTTACTCAATAAAGGTTACCTTGTAGTTCTATTTTTATCACGTATAGAAATTCAGCTTTGTTGTATGGATATAGGAGTTAAAAATTGAATTAGAAGCCTTTTTATTTAAACATCAGAATGTCTTCAGTTATCACCAATTTATTACTTAATCTTACATATTGTCCTGAATGAAAGACTATTCCAGTTATTATTATAATTGAAATTGGAAAATTCCCATAACAATAGCAGTCAAGTTCCTAGTACTTTAAGTTGGAGAAAAATGAATAGGTAACTTCTGAATCCATTAGAGAATTCTATTCAGGTTAGTCTTGTTCTTCTTTCAGGACATGCTATTTGCTGCATATGTGATATTTTTTAGCACTGCAGGGAACAAACAGGGTGAGAATTATAGTTGCTGGAAATTCCTGCCATCTGGCTTCCTGATACTTTAAATTACATGTTATAACTATTTTTCTTTGACTACATACATCTTTACCTTTGGTTTTGTACTTCTGGGAATATTATATTAACTCATCACTTGAAAATACATATGTATGGCTTGTGTGTGTATGTGTGTATAAAAGATATTTTCTTATTCTTAACATGACATTAAATAATCCATTTCCAACTCCAACATATTTTATCAAAGCTAATTGCTAAAGTACAAAAGTCTTAATTCTGTTTCTCCATTAAGTTCATCTTCTTGTTTATAAGTGTAATTATCTCTTTCCAGTATGGAAAATTTAGTAATTGTGCAGATTCTGTTTACTAATTGAAATTTTACTTATAAATCTATAACTCATATTAATATATTCCCCTTTCAGGGGAATATGTATCTAGTCATGACTTTATTAAGTTTAGATACCAATAATAGATAGTATCCACAAGAAAGTAGCTATTCTTTCTGTAGAATGCCATATGTTTACAGTTATTACTTGGAATAGATTTTTTAAATCTCTTCTGCAAATTGAAAGATTATACCATTTCTTGCTACCTTCACATATTGTGAATATATCCATGTAAGGCAGATTTTGAAAGAGAGGAATTTACCACAAATGGAAAATTAACTGCACCATATCTAGAATGGTTTGAGTATATAAATTGCATTGCCTTTTTAAAATGTATTCTTATTTGGGGCTCTGAGTGGCTCAGTCGGTTCAGTGTTCAACTATTGGTTTTGGCTCAGGTCATGATCTCATGGTTCGTGGGCTTAAGCCCCCCATCAGGTTCTGTCCTGACAGTGCAGAGTCTTCTTGGGATTCTCTCTCCCTCCTCTCTCTCTATGCCCCTCCCCCTTTCTCTCCGCATCTTTTAAAATAAATAAATAAAAGACTTTAAAAATAATTAAAAAATAGAAATAAAATTTATTCTTATTTAATTACTTGTATCTTACAGCAGAGTGATGACAGCCTATGGTGATAAGTCACATGCAAGGGAAAAGTAAGACTAAATGAGCCTGGAGAGAATTTTAAATGTATTAAACCTGAAATGATACATACAGCAAACAAGTGGTTCTTATGAACAAAAGTACACAAAAGGTGGGGGTCAACACCACCAAATAAGCACTCAGGTTATCCGACACTGAGAAAGCACTCTAGTGAAATTGATGTAATACCTACTATAAATACACAGATTTTTTAACATTTTATGATATTGAAAGTACAAATAAGTTGTTATATATTACAAGTGCCTTATTGGTAAATGTAGAATACCATCATCCTGCTGAAATTATGATTTCTCAGAATTTCTCAGAGTTTTGAGATGCCTTTGAAAGGCTCAGTCATTCTGCTTCACCTTCCTGAGTCCCCCACTCCTCCTGTGTACACATATTTCAAGGTGAAATATAAAATGAGAAAAAGCCTTGTTACCCTTGCTACTTTCTTTCTTTAATCTTACATGAGTAACTTTAAAATTCACCAAAATTGTAACAACCTTTTTGAGAATGACAATTTAAAAACTAGAAAAAAAAAGATTAGTGATAGTGAGCAAGATAAAAATATATACCGTTTATCTGGTGTCTCATGGATTGTGAAAAGTCTAATGACTAAATCCTGGTCTTTTAACTATGGATAATGACAGGAGTTTTCAAAGTATTTAAATTTCCACAAACATGGAAAATAACACTATCTTTCTTACGTATTTACCTTGTATTTACCTTAAAAAGAAATTCGCCTAATGACTTCAGATTGAATGACAATGATACAACCAAAGGTAAAGTGGAAATTAGCATAAAGGAACAAAGAAAGAACAGGATTTATTTTTGTTGTTGTTATTGTTGTTGTTTTGCTTATTTACTACTGCTTAAGACCAGTAATTGGGTGATATACAAAAAGGAAAAGGTGGGCTAAATACGCAGACCACCTAGGGATTTTCTTTTTTGAGAATGAAATGCCTACATTGCCTATATAATATATATATATATATATATATAGGCAATGACCATAGAAGGTATTATGAAAACTCTATTCAAAGAATTTGCATAAGTACTATTATGCGTATCCTGTGTGCACTTAAAAATATGAATCACTTCAGAGGTGTATGAGGTTAAGCTTCTCTCTCTTCTCTTTTTGCATTGTCTGTATCTCCAACGTGGGAGTAAAAGTGTGTCACTAGTCTCTGAATAATTCAAGTATAGAAAGGAGATTTGTCCAATAGTTTCAAAAGCCAACACATACTTTTCTGCAACGATCATATCTGAAACATTTCCCAATATTATAAAAAGAAAAACAAAATTGAGCCATTTCAGTTTCTGCTGCTATAACTTCTTTAGAAGTTTCATTTATTTACAAAATTATGTGTTTGGAAAACTGAGTCATATATATTATTATAAGTGATAGCTTGATGAATCTATGACAAAACATGGTGATAACAGGAAGACAAGTATGCCCTTAAGAATGAATCAATAAAAAGGGTTCCTGGGTGTCTCAGTCAGTTAGGCATTGGACTCTTGGTTTCAGCTCAGGTCAAGATCTCACAGTTTGTGAGATCAAGCCCCTTGTGAAGGTAGTGGTGACAGTGTGTAGCCTGTTTGGGATTCTCAGTCCCCTCTCTCTCTGCCCCTCCTCTGCTTGCACTCTGTCCTTCTCTCAAAATAAATAAACATTAAAAAAAGATTAAGTCAAAATAGTTATCTTTCAAAGCACATTCAAAATGATAGTTAAGTGTATATGTATATTTTAGATTATGTTAAGAAAATTTAACATGAAATTACCCTCTTAACAAATATTTAAGTAAGCAGTATAGTATTGTTAACTGTAGGCATCATGTTTGTGCTAGAACTTACCTGTCTTGCATAACTGAAACTTTGTATCTGTTGAACAATAATTCCCCATTTTCTCTCTCTCTCTGATAACCATCAGTCCACTCTCTATATCTATGAATTTTCCTATTTTAAATACCTCCCATTTTTGGAAATATACAGTAATCACTTTTTGTGATAAGCACATTTCACTTGGCATAACATCCTCTAGATTTATCATCCTGCATGATTGCAGAATTTCCTTCTTTTTTAAGGCTGAATAATATTCCATTGTATATATTATATATAATATGTAAAGCGAGCTTAATTAGATTTTAATAAATGATTATTACAGTTATCCACCTAGGTATCTAGGTAATAACTAATGTGGGAAACAAAGGCAAAAGAAAAAAAATCCGTTACTGTCAGAGGCGGCGCCAGCTCCGACAGGTCCAAGGGTCCCTGAAGGGTGGACGGTGTCGACGAAAGAGAGGGAGAGAGCCCCGAGATCCTTTCTGATCACCAGGCAGGCATCTCTGTCCTGTCGGTTTTGGTGTCTTTATTTATAGGTCAAAAGTTAACATGGCATCAGGAAATGGAATGTTTACAATGGATAGCTCTTTGTGATAAGATGTTTTTGGAAAATGTACAGAAACAGGTTTTACAGAAGTCTTCTTGCAGAACAGCCCCAATTAGAGTGAAGTTGAGTAACTAAGAAAATAACAAGGTGTTCACATTTTAATAATGCTAAGATTAAGTCATAGGTTTGTAGATACTCTTATCCATCCTCATCACAGCTGCCAGGGTAAGGGAAGGTGTTTGTGGAAAGTAGGCCTTAGGGAAGGGGCTTCTCTACACCATCAGTTAGCATGGGTGTATGTACTAACTTATCTTCTGCCCTTATCTGTTCCTTCTCTCTAAGTTAGGCTCTTTGTCTCTGGGCAAGGCTTGGTTTTCCAGTTATATGCTTTATGGCACCAGAGAGCCAACCATACCTTTAAAGAGTTTAGCTTATTTCCAATACATAGAATAGCCTCTTTGAGTGCATTTACCTTTGTGTCTGCTTTTATGATTTCTTGAATAGCTAGGGCATGAAAGACATTTTTGGTTAGTTGATTTGCATGTTGAGCTGTATGAACATCTTGGACTAACGCAACGATAGAAACAGAATTGTACATGTAAAGGTCAATCTTTTATGACTAGGGGTCATTAGCCTGTTCATAGCTCAAGGGAAAGTATGGAGAGAAACAGGACCTTCTGGAGACACGAAGTCTGTTCCCATAATCAAAAGAAGTTCCCACAAGAAGTTCCTTCACAAGGTGCAATCATCACACCAGAGCCGGAATAAGGGGACAAGTCACTCCCGATATTGATCAACAAGGTACCTTAGGGGTCGGTGCTCAAGCAGAAATAATTGAGTGGGGGTGGATATCGGTCATCATCTGATTGGCAAGAGACTGTGCAAACTTGCTTTAACCTCACCAGGAGTTTTCTCGACTAGTGGGCTCAGAATGGCTCCCAACACATTACAACTTACAAGTACTTGAGACAGGCAGGGTGACTTTTAGGAACTCAGCTGCCTCCATGTTAATACTTTGCTAAGAGCAAAAGACAATTTTAGTTTAACATTATCCCAGTCTCCAGGGTCCTATAAGTCTACTTTAACATAAAGAAATTCCTTTGGAAATTTCCTTTATCTCTACTACCCAAGATATATGCATATGGCCCACTGATATACATCTGAAGGTTCTCATGACAAGGCTTCATTAAATAGTAATAAATGACATTTCCCTTAAAGCAGTTAGTCCCTTTAAGGTCCTGGAAATCTTGCTTACAAAATTCCTTAGAGATTTACACTATCCCTAACCCGCTACCAACTTGAAAGTATATAATCAGTCACCGTCACAACCCCAGCTCTTTCTGCCCACGGGTCCTAGCCTTGTGTTTTAATAAACCACCTTCCTGCACTCCAGACATCTCAAGAATTCTTTATGGACCATTTACTCCAAGCCCCAACATTTCCAAATCAACCCCAATGGTGATTGATATCTTTTAACTCCTGAACTTGCCTGACCTGTAGAAAACAGCAAATTTATATACATAGATATTTTTACTTCATGTTTTTTAGCACAGTAGACTTCTGAAAGGAAATCTTATTAGACATAGAGTATCTATTAAACATAAATATATAACTTCACAATTATGTAACTACATTCCTTTTTTTATAAAACCATGTGATTTTGGACATCATAATGTGGATAATCTATTCACTAAAACTAGTAGCGTGCAGAATTTAAATTGACAACATGACATTACTATAAAAAGCAATTCTTTTCATTTCTCTTAAAAATAATGATAATTTAGGGGCGCCTGGGTGGCTTAGTCGGTTAAGCGTCCAACTTTTGCTTAGGTCATGATCTCGCGGTTCGTGGGTTCGAGGCCCTCGTCGGACTCTGTGCTGACTGCCAGCTCAGAGCCTGGAGCCTGTTTTAGTCTGTGACTCCCTCTCTCTCTGACCCTCCCCTGCTCACGCTGTCTCTCTCTCTCTCTCTCTCTCTCTCTCTCTCTCTCTCTCTTTCTCCTAGAAATAGATAAAAACATTTAAAAAAATAATGATAATTTAATAATGCTGTACTAGTGGAATGACATATTGGTATATTTTCTAAACCAAGTGACTTCCTATCATCACACAGAAATGTCATTATTAAATCATCTATTTGTTAGTACAATAATAGCTTTCATTTGAACAGTGCTTTACAATTTTCAAAGAGCACTTTCATACATTATTCCTTCTGTTCTTCAAAATAACTCTGTAAGGAGCCAGATAACAGGTATTCCTTTTTTATATGAATGAAGAAATAGTGACTTAACGAGCATTTACAGCATGACTACAGCAACTTAATAGCAGACTTGATCATGAATCCGTGTCACTTATCTCTCAGTCCAATGTTCTTGCCTCTAAATTACACAGAAGTCAAATGTTATAATAACTACAAAATCAACTCAGCAAATATAACAAATTAGACTACATTTGGATAATAGCAATAACTTAGATTAAAATGGACATATTTCACTGTATTCTAAACATTTACAAACATCTGATAATCTAAATTATATAGCTCTCCCTCCAGCCAGTCCTTTAGAAAAGAAAGCTCTCAGAATAATAAAGCTAATCCACAAATAAAGATAATCCACAAATGACTTCAAATGTCATTTGTCTGAATTTAGTTTGTAGCAAGTCAAAAATGATAATTATCTTGGTTTCAAAAGACCACACTTCCAAAATAGAATTTACTGATGATGAATCCATCTTATGAAAAATCCATATTTTTCCTAATGATCCTTAGAGCTACTCACTATAGCGATTTCACAGTTCAAATAACTTTCATGGCAGCGGCAACGGGTTCCAGGAAAATATGACAAGATTCAGACAATGAATTTTCAGATGGTTCCCAATGATCCTGTGTCTGTTGCATGCTTCAGTAGAGGAAGCATCCCATGGCATACCTGCCTGCTTAATAGATTTGTTTATGGAGAAAAGCGACTCTTTTCCAGTCTCACTCATCTCTTGCTCCTTTTCAAAGATGCTTAGGAAGCTCCACATCAGGAATACATACTTGATTTGCCTTCTGACTGGAACACTCTTCCTCTACATGTGTCTGCACAGTGTATGTCTTCTCTTAGTTCCCTGATAAGGTCTCACTTTTCTCAAGAGCATAATCTAGATAACCCTGTGTAAAATAGAAGCTTCATTTCTTTCTTTCTCCTATAAAATATGCATGATATAATAGGGACTGGACCTCTTTTTTGTTGTTGTTGTTCACCACTATATTAGTAAAACCTAGAGCAGCTTGCACATATCAACTGATTTACATTTTTACTGCATCCATAGAGACTCAATATTCTATTAATGCTATTATTCCATTGAGATTCATGTTCTCTGGTACCAAAAACTGGCTATTTGCAAATTCACTTGGTCAAATGACTGCTCTGTCTTGCTGTTGTCATTTGCTCTGCGGAGAGGTACATCTATATCTATATCTTGTCATGCACTATTCAAATGAATGTAGTTGGTGAAAGTTACTTCAGGAAGTGTGGTAAGGATCAAAACTATACAAGTGAAATTAAGTTGAGTTCAAGGATTTTACACAATAAAGATTTAAATGCAATACCATTTTTAAATAATGAGATCCCAGTGATTAAAACAGAGTTTCAGTTTTTTCAGATCTCCACTGATGGGAACAATTGGCAGTGCCTTTGTTTTCTATTTAAATATTGTTTTAAACATAAAAGTTTCCCTTGTGAACTGATGTTATTTGATTACGTATAACCAACATTTGGAAAATATCCACTCTCCCTCTAGACTGACAGGCTTTATACAATTTGCTCCAATTTTTCAATCTTGCTTCCCTTTATTTTCCTGTTTCTCTCATGTGATCCTTGAATACAAAACTTGGCCAGTGCCATGGGGCTTCTTTTTGTAGGCATTGAATTATTCATATTTGGATAAATCTGCTCAAGTTAAAATAATTAGGTTAGTTTCTCTGATCTCTTCTATTTTTTTCCACTCTATTAATACGTATATACTGGTATTTAAACTTCTTCCTTCTCAAACACCATTGACACTCTTACTCTCTAAGAAATAAAGGTTAGTGATTCTAGTATATTTCCTAATGCTCGTATTTTTATAGTTAAGTTTAATTTATGTAATATTTGAATAAAACAAAATACCAAGATCATGTATTTATTACAATAAAAATACAAATAATTATATGACAGCATATTATGTATTTCTATATATATTTATATTTGAGGTGGATTTTTTTATGTTTATTTATTTTTGAGAGAGAGAGAGAAACAGAGCACAAGCAGGCGAGGAGCAGAGAGAGAGTGAGACACAGAATCCAAAGCAGGCTCCAGACTCTGAGCTATCAGCCCAGGTGCCCCTTGAATTGTCTTAGATGAAGAAACAGGTCTTTTTTTTTAATAAACTCCCCAAGTAGCAAGTAATATGTGTTGCAATTACTTGACAGCAAAACATAATCATTAATTGAGTCAAAAATTAAAAAAAAATAATTAGATCACACCACTGAAATTCTAATGGGCTATTTTACAGTAATAACCTTGAGCAATTAAGACGGTATTGTAAGTGATGACATTTACATGAAAATTTGGAATTAAATTATTGTAGTATCTTTATTTACCAGTTCATCAATTGACTATAATAAAGTGTTTAACAGATGCATTTTGGGGGGACTTGTTGGCAGTGTTGGTAAATTGAAGACTTATTTGGACTAATATCTGGTATAAGATTTGCTAGAGAATGCCTTCTATATTAAGAGCTTCAAATAAGGAATACAATTGGAGAAAAATTACTATCATTTGATACTATATATATTAAAAGGCAATGAAAACAATGTTATAAGAATTGACATTTCATCAAAATATTTAAAGGTATTAACCAAATAAGTAGCTTATTAAAAACTTGAAAAAGGCTTTGATATTTAACTGAGAACCCAAATATTTACATATATTTAGACTGTGTTGTTGCTGCTAAATCAAGTTGTTAAATGTGAGAAAGAGCCGCTGATTATTTACATTTTTCAATTGTTACAGATTACTCTACCACTTTTTTTTATTAATAAATAGAAAATATAGCTCCTTTTATTTCCAACCCCCAGACTGATATTACTTAAGCTTAACTTCAGCTAATGTAATATTTGAACAAGCTTTAGACTTCTGCTAGCTGAGAGCTCATTAGCATGGCACTTGGCAACACAAAAAAGTCATTTGTATTCCAGTCAAAACCAGCTGTTTACACAGATATTCTTGAATTATAATGTGGTATGATTATACCCAAATATGTTTTATTGAACCAAAATCAGATTCAAAACTTAACTTGCAAACAGAATTACTATAGTACTGTTAATGACTTTTTACCTCATAAGACAAAATATATTGTGGTTGTTCAATATGTGTAGAGGTTTGCCGTAAAATACACTCACTCGAGTGAAAATGCTGTTAATTCAGGGCCAGTACTTCTGTAATCAAAAAGCAGTAGACTGAGACTGATAAATTTGATGGTTAATATCTTGCTCTGCAATAGTTTTCTGAGGTCACTGATCAATCCTGCAGTCATTGAACAACTTTCAATCACTTAACTACCATGAATATTTGGTTCTTTCCGTTCTGTGTTTGTGGGGACAAATATTATTTGCTCATCACAAGTTGATCCAAATAAACATGATACTGCATTAAACTGATGCCTGATGTTGTGTTACTTAGGCAGGGCTGACAGTGAACCCAGTACATTTTTAAGAACTTCACATATATTAATTCAGTTCACCTTTACAATTACCTTCTGCTGAGATGAGTTATCTGCCCAAGGTCATATGGAGAGAGGGAAACCAAAGGGATCCATGAAAGAAAAGGCTGTTTTGTTTTATTTTATTTTTATTTTTGTTTTGTTTTTCCATTTCTTCGTTTCTGGCTTCTACTCTTGCTAGGATATGTACCTCTGCCCTACATATGCCTAAAGTCTATCCTTGTAAGGGACTACAGTTAATGATATCTTTGGGGTCGTCCAGGACAATAGATAATATCTAAGGGATGACCAGGCAAACCTATCATGTGCATATTCCAGACCACTGGCTCTAGACATCTCAATGCCAAGACCCCTGGCTCCCAAAATTGAGTGATTTAGGATGGAGAACTGGTCCCTGTCTTTGTTCTGATCAGTTCCTAGATGCCTGAGAGGACACGTGCACCAGACCATAATCATCAAAAAATCCCCAGACCCCAAGCAAAGAGGAGACTTGTGCTTCTTTCCTTTCTAAGTCTCCTAGACATTCCATCTGTAGCTGTTCTCTCTATATCTTTAGCAAACTCCGCTCTCCTTCCCTGCAGGCTCACATTTGATTTCTGTCCTACACAAAGCCAAGTATCCTCTTGGCTGGTCTTATAGGAGTCCCTCTGTGGATCCAAACTACCTGCATCAATATTGCTTACAAATGTCAAGGCCAGAATATTAACCCAGCGAGTCTGGTTACAAGATCTTTTCCTTATTTTAATGACTGTTCAATGCTGTCTCAAGGGCTTACTTGGAGTCACTGCTTTGACTTAAATTTTAAAAACATGAAAAAATGATGTAGATATAAACTAACCATACCCTACTCATCATATTATGTGTGCTTTTTGTTAAAAGATTTCTCATATGGAAGTTAACTTCATCATTTTGAATAAAATGACTTGGTCTCAGCCACTAGTATATGATCAGAGGTTTTCCTCTCAATGAGAAAGTTATAAGTACTCATAGGTACTATAGGTAGTCTGTTTAAAAATTATTATGAATATTATGAAGCATGCTAGTTACGTTTTATATTACTAATTATTGAATTAAATTATTCCAAATACGCTTTCTGTAGAGAAAGTTAAAAAATATTAATAACCGGTGTTCTATATTTGTCTCATAGCATCTTATGAATATTTTCAAAATAAGACTCAAATCACTGTTGAGACTTTTACTTGTATCTGAGTTTGTTACATATCATTATATTTAAGTGTCTCATTATTGTTACTTACTGGTTTGGGAGATAGAATTGTACTACTTATATCTCAACAACACAATTTCCAACACATGCATTAATCTTTAAAGTATTAACAATTTAGAGGTGCCTGAGTGGCTCAGTTGGTTAAGTATCTGACTTCACTTAGGTCAGGATCTCACAGTTTGTGAGTTCAAGCCTCACGTTGGGCTCTGTGCTGACAGCTTAGAGTCTGAAGCCTACTTTGGATTCTGTGTCTCCCTCTATCTATCTGCCCTTCCCCTGCTCATGCTCTGCCTTATTTTCTGTCAACAATAAATAAACATTTTTAAAGTATTAATAATTTAATAGGTTAAATGTTAGTATATAATTAATATAGAATTAGTCAGTAATGGGATTCAATTTCCATACTCTTTTAAAATTCTCCAGATGATTCTAAAATTAATGTACACCAAGAACAGAATGCAATTTGTGATTTGAAAAGCTAACATCTGGTATAATTCTGCTGGACTAAGTTTTAATATCTTACTTCCAGGGCTGTGACTGTTGGAAAAATGGGTTCGCATGGTCCTCAGTTTACATTACTCACAGAGTCCTTCATGTCTCTACACTGTTCTCCTTAATTTTTGTAGCTTTCATTAATTTTTGTAAATGCTATTTTTAGACTATGCTATACTACCATCAAGCCTAACTGCCCTTCATTTTTGCATTTTTCCCTTTTCTGAAGGTGTAAATAAAAACTGTTTAATAACAGAGTGAAAATCTAGATAGAGATTGAGGAAATATAATCTTAGCCTAATGCAAAGCTTAGTTGCCACCTAAAACAAATGATTGGAAGCATGATTTTCTATGTATATATGTTTTGCTTTTGCTAAATGAAATTATTGATTATGGGAAAATGTCAAAAGATTTTATTAACTATTTAAAACCTCTTGCATCTTCTATGTGAGTTGCACTGTACTGATGAAAAACCTTGACCTAAAAAGTATTTTTTCCACATGTTTTACTAGATACTTAACATTTTGATAGATAACATAAATCAGCATATGTAAAACATTTCCTTTTATACTTTGAAATTCATAAGTTAACCTCTTTTTTAATTAAGATTTTTACATGTTAAATAGCATATGATAATAAAATATATTTTCATATTTTATTGTTTCTAGTTTACCAAACTCAAAACTTGTTAATACATAGACAGGTAGGAGGGTGAACTGGAATTTAGTGAGATTTATTTTTTAAGTATTTAGATAACTTAAAATTTACAGGGGGATTTAATTTAAGAAATATATTTCACATATCTCATTAAATTAGTCAGCATTAGGGGTGCCTGGGATACTCAGTCAGTTAAGCATCCATCTTTGGCTTAGATCATAATCTCACAGTTCAAGGGTCCAAGCCCTGCATTGGGCTCTGTGCTGGCACTGCAGAGCCTGGAGCCTACTGCAGATTCTATGTCACCCTTTCTCTTGGCACCTCCCATGCTCACATTCTGTCTCTCTCTAAAACAAACATTAGAAAAATTTAATTAGCATTTAAAGTTTTTTGTTCCTTTTTTTCATAGATATGCGATTGAACATATTTCAATCTCCAAATCAATGACTCCAAATGTAATTTGGTACATTCTAATTAAATTGAATTTTAATGATCATAATATAAATGTGAGGACTATGACTGATGTTAAATCCAACGATTTAAGCCCAAGCCGAACAGTAGGAGATAAAAAGTATATATTGGATAAATTATAAAACCTTTATCCAAAGTGATAGTGCCCAGCAAGATAAAATAAACAAGTGTCCAGGATGTTTTAATAATTCACTTACTATGTTAATTACCCAGTGTGCTGTTAAGCTTCAGGTGGCACTCATTATTCTAATAGAAAGGGAATATCTGTAGAATTACTATGCTTGGAGCAGTAAGTTTACATTTTGTAAATTTCTGGGACAAAATAAACAAAATAAGATTCTCTTATTGACTGAGTTCTTCTTCTCATTCTGCTGTTCTTATTCTTTATTCTCAGTGACACACAATTATCAATTAACTCAGTCGAAAACCAAACAAATGAAAGTCCTTCCTATTCTGAAAAATCTTTAAGGGAATTCAATAAGAGCATTCTAAGCCAATACAAAGGAACGAGTTAAAGCATTCAGTCACTTGAGATTCTCATGATACCTTTTCATATGTGTTTCTAAGAGCTAAAGCCTATGCTATTTGTTTTAGATCAAGTAGTTTTTAGTTATTAAAACTAAGGGCAGGCCAAACATAATGACAAAGAATAGTGTTAACATGTAAAATTAATCCTAAACCTTAACAATACTATAGTGCTATGCATATGTTGAGCAATGGTTTAAAGACAGGGTGTTCCTAGGAATGCTTGGATAGCTCATTCCACTGAGCATCCTACTCTTGATTTCAGCTCAGGTCCTGATCTTACGGTTCATGGGATCAAGCCCCACATTGGGCTCTGCTCTGATAGCACGGAGCCTGCTTGGGATTGTCTCTTTCCCTCTTTCTGCCCCTCCTGGGTGCTGTCTCTCTTTTTCTCTCTCTCAAAATAAAAAATATTTAATAAAAATAAAAATAGGGTACTCCTATGTCAGATATTTTCTTTTTGGAAGATCAATGGTAATATTACATAATCTATATACTTAAATCTATTGGTTTGAGAAATAAAAATAAGTTCATATTGCTCTAGAATGTGATTTATATGTGTTGAGTTTCTTTGAAAGATTTAGTTAATGATGAAATAAGTAAAGAGTAATATCATCTTGACAGGTATCCTTGGTTGATTATGTCTTAGAACTGCAACACATTAATGATTCCCTACCTCTTGAATATCTCTGGAATACCTACTTGGTAGGGTCACTGATAACTATAATCTTAAGGTTTCATTCTTCCAAGATCTAGAATTCTAGATATCTCTCTGAATTTGTGTTTTTCCAAATCTTTTTGATTCATGTTTCTAAATGGATTTTTCTACATAAAATGATATAAAATGGTTCACTTTAGGATCATATCTCTCTGTCTCTCTCTCTCTCTGTCTCTTTCTCTCTCTCTCTCACATGTATACATACAAACACACACACGTGCACACTCTGTTCATAGCCAGTACTTCCTAGTTAGTTCCTTGAAAGTTTAAAGATTAATATCTTTGCTTTCCTTGTAACTTACCTAAGTCAATTAATTTTATATTAATCACCCTCACTTTGTTTGATGCTCAGACTAAATATCACAAGAAAAACAGTGTAATACATATCTAAATGTTGGGTTTGGGATTCATCCCTGCTATGTCTTTCTTCTATACCCCTTGGGAAAGGTGTCTAATCTTTCTTATCAGTGCATAAAAATGGGAGGAGTAATTATTAATTCGCAGAATCTTTTAAGGTATCAAAATGGATATAATAAGAAGAGCCATGGCACAAACTCAGCTATACTTGAGATATCATTTTCTTTTCTTTTTATTACAAGGAAAGGAATGTCTGTCTTACTATCAAGGCCAATCTCTCCACTTGTATCCCATTGCCAATCCCTCCAGCTTCACAAGGACATCACCGTTTGTTCACCAACTTTTCTTCATTATCCATCTTATCACTCTCCTGGATTATTACAAGGGACATATAAAGATAGTGTATTAGCTTTCATCATAAAATATAATCTTTCTTTACTGTGAATCTCTCTTCAATAACTCAAAGCCAAAAATCACAGCCAACGTTTTAAGCTCAAACTCTCTCACCTTATTCATATCCATCAATTCTTTACCCTATTTGAATATGACATGTGACTTTTGGCATCTTTCTATTACAGCCATTCATCTTCTTCTCCATTAGTTTTCCAAAACGACTTAGTCTTTTTTTTTTTTTAATGTTTTATTTATTTCTGAGAGAGAGAGAGAGAGACAGCACAAGCAGGGCAGGGTCAGAGAGAGAGGGAGACACAGAATTTGAAACAGGCTCCAGGCTCTGGGCTAGCTGTCAGCACAGAGCCCGATGCGGGGCTCGAACCCAGCAGCTGTTAGATCATGACCCGAGCCGAAGTCGGATGCTTAACCAGTTGAGCCACCCAGGCGCTGCCAAAATGACTTAGTCTTTATTTCTCTTGTATCTCATTAGCTATTTTTCATCTCATTTTATCTTTCCTTTGCGCTTCCCAAATGGTAAATGATAGTGGTTTACATGCCCAATACTGAACCTTCTTTTCAATTGTTTAGTATTCTCTCCGTAATTGAGTTTAAATTCCTTGATTTTGAATATAAGCTTTTTGTGAATGGCTTTTAGTGGCTTTAATATCTCTATCCTAGAGCTCATATTTTGTGATTTAGATTTGCAAATGCACTAGGTATATGTCATTTTTTTTCTTATATATAAGCAATGTTTCTCAAATATTCTATGTCTTAAATTGAAATGTAAGCAATCTATACAATGTACCATTTCTTAGTTTTGCAAATGGATTCTGAGCTCACTATGTTATTAATATAAGATCTCTGCTTTGTTATCCTTGACTGTTCCCATTCTGTTGGGAGCCATTCTGAGCCCACTAGTCGAGAAAACTCCTGGTGAGGTTAAAGCAAGTTTGCATGGTCTCTTGCCAATCAGATGATGACCGATATCCACCCCCACTCAATTATTTCTGCTTGAGCACTGACCCCTAAGGTACCTTGTTGATCAATATCGGGAGTGACTTGTCCCCTTATTCCGGCCCTGGTATGATGATTGCACTTTGTGAGGAACTTATTGTGGGAACTTCTTCTTTTGATTATGGGAACAGACTTCGTGTCTCCAGAAGGTCCTGTTTCCCTCCATACTTTCCCTTGAGCTATGAACAGGCTAATGACCCCTAGTCATAAAAGACATGTGCAATTCTGTTTCTACCGTTGTGTTAGTCCAAGATGTTCATACAGCTCAACATGCAAATCAACTAACCAAAAATGTCTTTCATGCCCTAGCTATTCAAGAAATCATAAAAGCAGACACAAAGGTAAATGCACTCAAAGAGGCTATTCTACGTATTGGGAAATAAGCTAAACTCTCTAAAGGTATGGTTGGCTCTCTGGTGCCATAAAGCATATAACTGGAAAACCAAGTCTTGCCCAGAGACAAAGAGCCTAACTTAGAGAGAAGGAACAGATAAGGGCAGAAGATAAGTTAGTACATACACCCATGCTAACTGATGGTGTAGAGAAGCCCCTTCCCTAAGGCCTACTTTCCACAAACACCTTCCCTTACCCTGGCAGCTGTGATGAGGATGGATAAGAGTATCTACAAACCTATGACTTAATCTTAGCATTATTAAAATGTGAACACCTTGTTATTTTCTTAGTTACTCAACTTCACTCTAATTGGGGCTGTTCTGCAAGAAGACTTCTGTAAAACCTGTTTCTGTACATTTTCCAAAAATACCTTATCACAAAGAGCTATCCATTGTAAACATTCCATCTCCTGATGCCATGTTAACATTTGACCTATAGATAGACACCAAAACCGACAGGACAGAGATGCCTGCCTGGTGATCAGAAAGGATCTCGGGGCTCTCTCCCTCTCTTTCGCCGACACTGTCCATCCTTCAGGGACCCCTGGACCTGTCGGAGCCGCCGCGGCCTCTGACACCATTCTTTTAACCTCTGTGCTCTAAAAACACTGGGAAGTTTCTCATTCCTCCAAAACATATCATAAATTTACCCTCTTTTATTTTTCCTCATTGACAAATCTTCATCCAGTTCAAATTTATTTACCAAGAGGACTTAATATTTCCTAAAAATATTTCTACTTTTGCCTTCTTCTCTTCCATTGGCAATGCTGGTCATTCAGTGATAATATTCCACTATTTAAACTCTAACTTTGAATCCCCCTTTTCATTTTATTTCCTTCCTATGAACTGCATGAGTCTCTGCTTTTTCTGTTTCCCACTTATTTCCTCTAATACCCCCCTTTCCACTCTACAAGTGTCCTTCTTTCAGTTATTCAGACAATACTGTTCCCTAGCCTCTGTTGTCCATACTGTTTTCCTTCCTCCATTATCATTATTGACATCAGTGAAATATAGATGCCATTAAGCTTGCTATTGCTCAGGCCAGAAAGCTAGGAGTTACTCTTGAAATTTTTCTAATATTCAACCCTAAAATTCATTCCATCACAAAACCCTGCTGATTTACCTCCAACATATATTTCAAATGACTCTATCTCTTCTTGCCTCCACTGTCACATTCTCATCCAGAATATTTGTCCTTCTTCAGTGCAAATTTAACTTCTTCTCTAATCTTTATTATTTTCTTCCTTCTACTTGCTTTAGGTTTAAATTGATCTTCTTTTTCCAGCATCTTAAGGAAGAAAATTAGGTTATTAATTTGAGATCTCTTAGCTTTCTTAATACACGCATTTACAGCTATAAACTTCTATTAAAGTGCTTATATATCTACATTCCATAAATAATAAATTTCTCAAAGAAGTTGTTGATTTCCCATTTTATTTCTTCTTCAACATCTTGATTATTTAAGAATGTACTATTTAATTAATTTAATTATGTGAATTTTCCACATTTTTCTCTTTTATTTCTAATTTCCATTTTGTTTAGAAAACATACCTTGTATTCCATTATAATTAAAAAATATGTTTTGTATTATTTCTATTGTTTTACGTTTATTGGTGTTTATTTTATTAGTTAGCATGTTCCAATTCCTAAAGAATGTTCCATGTGCACTTGAGAAAAGTGAATATCCTGCTGTTATTGGGTGGATGTCAGTTAGGTCTAGTTACTTCATTGTAATGTTCAAGTATTCTATTTCCTTGTTGGTTTTCTGTCTAGCTGTTCTATCTGTTATCAAAAGTAGGCAGAAAAATTTCCAATCTGTTATTATTGAATAGTCTATTTCTTACTTCAATTCTGATAGTTTTTCCTTCATGTATTTTTGAAACACTGTTATTAATGCATATATGTTTCTACATATTTCTGATAGGACCAATTTATAAATTGTCCCTATTTATCTATAGTAACTTTTTTGCTCTAAAATAGATTTTATATGATATCAGTATAGACATTCCAGCTTTACAGCTTTCTCACAGTTGCCTATTTGTATGACATATCTTTTTGCATCCTTTACATTCAAACTATTTGTATCTTTGAATCTGAAGAATGTCACCTATAGATTACATATAATACAATCATGTTTTTATCCAGTTTGACAATCTCTGTATTGATTAGGTAGTTAATCCATCCACATTTACTGTTTTATGGATCTGGTTAGATTTATGTATGCCACTTTGTCTTTCTCATGTCTATTGTTTCTTTCTTTCTTTTTTTTTTTTTTTTAACATTCATTTATTTTTGAGACACAGAGAGTATCAGTGGTGTAAAGCCAGAGAGAATAAGAGACACAGAATCTGAAGCAAGCTCCAGGCTTCAAGCTGTCAGTACAGAACCCAATGCGGGGTTCAAACTCACAAACCATGAAATCATGACCTGAGCCGAAGTCAGAAACTCAACCAGCTGAGCCACCTAGGCACCCCATCTTTCTTTCTTTATACTCCTCATCTCACTCCTGTTTTATTGCATTGTCAATATTTTCTAGTGAAGCATGTAAGTTTCTTACATAACTTGCACTGCATTTTAAGGGTTTTTAGTAGTTTCTCTAAAGTTTGCCATATATATTAAATTATGAATCAGTTTTCAATCTATACTAATCTGATTTTAGTGATATATAGAAATGTTACTCTTCTGGGGCGCCTGGGTGGCTTAGTCGGTTAAGGGTCCGACTTTCGCTTAGGTCGTGATCTCACGGTTCGTGGGTTCGAGCCCCATGTTAGGCTCTGTGCTGACTGCCAGCTCAGAGCCTGGAGCCTGTTTCAGTCTGTGACTCCCTCTCTCTCTGACCTCCCCTGCTCACGCTATCTCTCTCTCTCTCTCTCTCTCCTAGAAATAAATAAAACATTAAAAAAATAAAAAAAAAAGAAATGTTACTCTTCTATCAGTCTAATCAAGTTTCTCTTTCATGGTGTTATTATTAAATGTATTGCATCTGTGAATGTTATATCTGCAATAATGCAAAGCTATAATTATTGTTTTACCATCTCTAAACATTTTGTTAGCTTAGCACAAGCTTTGCTCCTATCCATCTCTTTTGTGTTATTATTGGGAAATATATCATACACATATTATGTTTCTATATATTATAGACCCAGCAACACATTATATGCATATTCATTTATACTCTTGCTTTTTAAATTAGTTAACAAAAGACAAAACTATACATTTTTACTGTCTTTTATAATTACATAATTACCTTTAGTAGTGCTTTTTTATGTGAATTTGAATGCCATCTGGTATTATTTGCTTTCAGCTAAAACTTTCTTCAGTAAAAGGATGGTCTGTCAGAAAAAAAAAAAACCCTCCATTTCTACTTATCTGAGAAAATGCTTTGCCTTTAGTTTTCAAAGATAGGTTTATTTGGTATGGGGTTGTTAGCAACTAAATTGTATTTCTCCAAAATTCTTATGGTGAAGCCCCAATACCCAGTACCTCAAAATGTCACTGTATTTAGACATATGGCCATTAGTGTGGTACATTATTCAGTCTAACTAGTGTCCCTCCTTACAAGAAGAAGACATTTGAACCAAGAGAGACACTAGGGATGTGTACATGGAGAAAAAACTATATGAGGGCACAGCAAGAAAGCAGTCACCTGAAAACCAGACAGAAAGTTCTAAAGTTACCAAAGCTGTTGACACATTGATCTTACATTTCAAGGCTTCAGAACTGCAAGAAGATAAATTTATGTTGATTAAGGTACCTGATCTGCAGTATTTTGCTAAGGTAGTCAGAGCAAAGTAATATCGGCATTCTAGATTGACAGTTTTATTCTTTGAGCACTTTGGATATGTTATCCCACTGTCTTCTGGTCTCCACTGTCTCTTGAAAACTCATCTGTTAATATTATTGGGGTTCTTTTTTAAGTAATGAGTTATTTTCTCTTGCTGCTTTCAACATTTAATCTTTGTCTTTGACTTTCAAGATTTTAACTATGATGTGTCTTGTTTCTTGCTCTTTTTATATTGATCTTGTTTAGGTTTCTTTGAGCTTCTCAAATATATAGGTTATTGGGGTTTTTTTCAGTAAATTTGGAAAATTTCCAGCTATTATTTCTTTGAATACCTTTTTCTTCTCCTTTCTTTCCTCTTCTGATACTTCTAATATGTTTATACTGTATGAATATAAATGTTTCACATTTTTATTTTATTTTTATTCATTTTTTAAGAAAAATATATGGTGTGGTTTTTCTGTGAAATTAGAATAGGGAATACAAATATAGTATAAACACTATTTGTTACTGGGAAAAGTGCATTTTGTAAGCTTTCACTGTAAGCTTTGTTGCTTTAAGTTTCAATCTTCATTTTATTTATTTATTTACTTATTATTTATTTATAAATGACAACAAAAATCTCTTTCTTTGGGATATAGCTGACAGAAGCAAAAACAAGAAACACTCAAAACACTTAGTTTAGCATTTAAAATTCAGGTATTAATGT
This sequence comes from Proteles cristata cristata, assembly GCA_017311185.1. Taxonomy (NCBI): domain Eukaryota; kingdom Metazoa; phylum Chordata; class Mammalia; order Carnivora; family Hyaenidae; genus Proteles; species Proteles cristata. Next base: position 73,784 of record JAESUZ010003798.1, on the reverse strand, counting down.
CCTTAGCAGTCCTATGTGCTAAGGAAGTTAAAGGACATGAAAAAAGGTGTCACCTAAGTTGCTGCACTTCTCATATTCTCTGCATAGACAACCACTAGATGTTGCCTATCCACCAATACATTGATGTTTTTTGTGGTTAAGTATGGATGTTCACATAAATTTCTACCTTGTACAGAGGCTCAGTGATGTGATGATTTTATGACTCAGACTTTTATATGTACCGTGGGTCTTAATATTGCTGATAAAACTCACATTCTCTTAGTTCAAAATAAATCATTCAGGTTGAATTATTACTAGGAAATACCCCCAAATCCCTATGTTTTTAACTGTTCTGTGCAGTGTAGCAATATGCATATCAAAGTGACTAATGTTTATTTGGGGTGGCATAAAGCATGGAGTAAGTTTAAAGTCAAAAGAGCTAACTTCTAAGCAATTTTCCATGTCAACCATTAATTAAAAGGATGAGGAATTCTCTATAATAGTTTAAAATGTACTTTCCAAAGGTTCTTAAAATTATGACAAAGGAACATCCATTATCTATCTTTAAAATTACTGGTATTCGAGCAGGTAAGGGATTCAATTAATACCTGAATTTAATAAGCAAAGCAAAATGAACAAGGAAAATATAGATAGTCTAATATAAGCATTGTGTTTTGGATCAGTATTTATAACAAATTATAATGATTATTAATAGTATCAATGTTTCCTTCAAATGAATGTTATCTAACTTTTCATCTATCATTCAGGTATTATTAATCTATTTTCTATCTCTATCTTTGTATATATCAATCTATCTATGTATCCACTGGTTTACTGAGCAAACATTTTATCTATTGAAAGATAATTGTTTTATAAATAAAAGCCAGGGTTATATAATTTAATAACTTGTCAGTTATATCTCAACATACAAATTTAATAACAATTTGTTCCTTCAAAATTTTGAAAACTTAGCATACATGTTTTATTTTTCCAAATATAGTATGGTATATTATACTTAATATATATACTCATATAGTAATTAATCTTAGAATTTCAATAAATAATATCACTTTGCTGGGAAAAGATTGACTACAACAATAAGACTTGGAGACAGGTCAGATTTTAAGAGAAGTATGATAGTTTAACAAGTATAAAGTATTTGATCATCTATATGGAGGTAAATAGAGTCAATGATCTTTAAATGTGTTTCTACCTTGAATATCAATTATTTTTAGTAATCACACATCATTTTGTATTGAACACCTAAAATCTCTTTAAGATTCTTAAGGAATTTGGTGAGTCAGTTTGATTGATATTTTTAGATATTTTCCTTTTTACAACAAGTAAAGAATTATGAAAACCTGGCATGCAACTGTGAAGACATTGGAAAAGTTGTATTTTCTCTGATTTTATGTATTTACATATGCATTTACATATTCATTTGTTTTGTCTTTTAGTTTCTGCAAATGAATAAAATCATATAGTATTAGTTTTTCTCAGTTTGACTTATTTCATTTAGCATAATATTTTGTAGGCCAATCTATGTTGTTGCAAATGGCATGATCTCATTCTTTATATGAGTGCATAATATTGCATTTTATATGTATACATGTGTTACATACATATTGAAAAATATATACATATTGAAAAATATATGAATGAATCAAAAGAATCTAAACCAGAAGTTTTGATCACACACACACACACACACACACACATTGTAAAACCTGCACATTTACAGAAAACAGATTGTATTAAGCTGTGAATATATGTGACTTTGCATTTATTAATAATTGTTAGTATATTGCTTAAAGTATGAATCGGGGCGTTCAGTAAGTTAGGTGTCCAACCTCATCTCAGGTCATGATCTCATGGTTCAAGACTGTGTGGGGCTCTGTGCTGACAGCTCAGAGCCTGGAGTGGCTTTGGATTCTGTGTCTCCCTCTGTCTCTGCTCTTCTGCTTGTGCTCTTTCTCTCTCTCTCTCTCATAAATAAATAAATGTAAAAAAAGAATAGATCTCACAAATATTTTTTAAATTGTTTGAGAAGATTCTAAATTGTTAACATGTAGAAGTATCTTTTGACCAGAAAAACTAGTCAAAAATCTACTCTATAATTTTTTTTTAATTTATTTCTAGGAGAGAGAGAGAGACAGCGTGAGCAGGGGAGGGTCAGAGAGAGAGGGAGTCACAGACTGAAACAGGCTCCAGGCTCTGAGCTGGCAGTCAGCACAGAGCCCGACGTGGGGCTCGAACCCACGAACCGCGAGATCATGACCCAAGCGAAAGTCGGACGCTTAACCGACTAAGCCACCCAGGCGCCCCAAATCTACTCTATAATTTTAAGGATAGGCGCTAGATACCAATTCAAGATACTCTATTTTTAAAATTTACAACCCCTGTATATAAATTGAAAGAAAAAATAACTAAGGTTAAACAAAGATGAGGATTTGGCTCTTTAAGCTTAGTGAGTGTGAGAAGAGAAAGTAAGATGAGGTACTATTGAAGGCACTATTACTAGTCAAATAGAAAAGAATTGCAAGATTGGTTATATCATACCTATAATAATATTGGTGGGAATACAATACTTTCCAATTTGGGTACCCTAGTTACTTGCACTGCCTTATGTGAACATCAAACAATGTCTTCATCTTTCCACCACGTTATGGTGGATGAGCCATTGCAAACACAACATCGGGTATTCATGCACCTAGGCTACATGTTCTCCTGCATCTTTACACAATGCAGTTTAGGAAAAGATGTTTGTTTTTGTTCTTCTAAAGGCAATACCCTTAGGCAACACAGAAAATTCTTCTCACACATGAACAACTTGATGCAAGCTATCATTAGTATAGTTTGGGAAATTATCAGATTCAGCAACTGGACTTACATCCTGAAATGCCAATTGCTGGGTCAGGTGGAGAAAGAGAATATCTTTCTATGTACCTTGAAAAGAATGAGAACTTGAGTTTTCATAATTTAGTTTTGATTATATTTTGACTAAGGCTTTTATCTAGATTTGTGTCTGTTTTAATATTCAATATACACATTTGCCTCATAAGAGAAAGTCTTCAGAAATTTTAGTACCTTGCTTTATTATATATCTACTTAATATGGTCTTGAAGAGACCACTCAGTTGAGAAATTTTAAGGTGGGATGAAATGTCTTCATACTATGTAAAATAGCTTAGGTTGTTGTCAGGGAAATACCCCCTATTCTGAAGGTATCTGTGAGAGCTAAGGTGGATTGTCAAAAATATCTATGTAGAGAGTGAGGAAAATGGATGGATGTAGCCAGAGTACAGGCTTCCAGTTAGAAGATAAGGAAGTCCTGGGGATATAATCTATCCCATAATGATTCTAGCTAACAATACTGTATTGTATATTTGAAAGTTGTTAAGACAGTAGATTTTAGAAGTCCTCACCATCAAAAGAAGAAAAATGTAACTATTTGAGATGATACATGTGTTAATTAACCTTACTGTGGCAATAATTTTCAATAGTACATTTATCAAATCACTGTCTTATATTTTAAATTTACATAATTTTGAATGTAGGTTATATCTCAGTACAGCTGAAAAATAATATCCGATGTGATCTTGTCCATGAGGGACCCATTAAAGTGCACATTGGTTAGAAGGCCGTTAGAGGTCTGGGGTTAATGTTTATGGTGTATTGTATGACAAGGAAGTCTTGATCTTTAAAAGTTATACAACTAGAAACAACATATCAGGTAAAAATATTAGTAAAAATTAACCCAATTATTTCTTACCTAATGTCATAGGGATAGAAGTCAGGAACATTATGAACTTACGCTTTTTGAAAAATAAAATCTGAATGCACTTTTCTTGTTTGGAATAGACTTTATTATACTTGCTACAGGAAAATGTAAGATATTGTACTACTATTAACTTGTCACAGCTCTCACTTAATTTGATTTTTAAAATCTCAAATCTTCTTACTAGCATTTTGTCATTTGATAATCTTGAATTTTGTCTAAGTAAACTTACTGATGTGTTTTCATATCTAAATGATGAAATCGCAATATAATTGACAATGAATTATCTTCACTTGTAGCTCCTTAGCTAACAAAAGTTAACATACATTTTAACATAAATTCCATTTTAAATGTTTCTAAACAGCAAAAAACAAAATATCACATTCTAAAATGAATATAAATTTGGGTTGGGGCTATGGTAAAGCCTTAGAGAGGTGCCTAGGGCAAAAAATAAAATTATAGATTCATTTGTTCCTGGCTATAGAAAAGAGCTCAAATATTACCAATTATTTCCACTTGCAAATATAGTATAACTGGTTTTCTTCTTGGTAGAGCAATCTTTTCACAATATTCTATGACCTATAAAATAAATTGCTGTACAACAAATTGTACAGAAAAGTAATAAAATTTAAAAAGAGAAAAGTTAAAATATAAATATAATAATGAAAAAATAAGGGTAGAAGAGAAGGTATGCAGCTAATATAGTTTTTGTTTCTGGATGTGATAATAAGAAAAAACTTGTTTGTATAATTTCTTCCATCCTCTGCCCATCCCATTCTTCTTTGATCTCAGTTTACATTTCAGTCATGGTGGTCAAAGAAGATAAATATATTTCCAGAATAAGCATCTATTTTAATTAAGACAATTGTCATCTCCTCAGAGATGATGGGTGACAATTACTCTGTTAGGATATTGGAATAGGTTGTAATTTCTGGGAAGTCTGTCCCCTTTGCAATACTAGTTATCAGATCAGCTGTTGTGAAATAAAGCTTAGTTAACCAAGCCCTTGCATAAACTCTGTATTTGGCACTAAGGTAACATTTTATATGAGCCCATTGGGAAAGCTAGGAAAATAAGGTAAATTTGTTATGTTCTTCATAGTTATGTTCTTATTTTCATTTCTTTTCCATGTTACACAGATCTACTAAAATCTCTATAAGCTGGTCCTTGGGATGCAATAAAAACCAACTACGATTACTGGAGAACCTTAAGGATAAATGCACATTGCTCCCCACTTCTGACACACTACCCAATCTGACAAACACAGTATCTTACATCTGGTTGTTAAGTGCTTTTATCTGGCCTTTCCCAGTATATGGGGGCCCATTTCAATGGTAGATTCTCCCGTTTACATGCCCAGCTTACTGACCACAGTCAATACACAGCTCTTCCACATTACTGCTATTTTTCTCACCAATGCAGTTTTCCTTGACTTAGTGAAAAGAATGCTCTCAGATATCTCTCTAGAAATATAACTAAGGAAAAAAGAATGGCTCACAGATGACTTTTATAACTTAAACGTCTGTTGGTATTTGTATTATTTATTTATATTATTCAACATAATTTGACTTCTGAACTTATTTTAGAATAAACCAAGTTTATTCTATTCGAGTGCCAGTTTCAGTCTATCAATTGAATAAGCCATTGCTGCCATCCCTAGCTGTCGCAGCTATTATATTTAATACAGATTTTCTAGATAAGTGTACACATCTACCATAATTATCTCTATCATACATTCATTATAATTTAGTACTCATAGAACTAGAATCTTATTTTCTCCTACATCTGTTTATAGCTACAGAAGAAATGGAATTCTTCCATATAGTCCTAGAATTTTTGTTTCTTTTTTTTTAAATCTCATTTGACACAAGAATTGAAAATTGTAGGGTAGACATTTTCTTTTTCTAAGCTTCCCATAACATCTATAAGTAACCTACCCATTCATCTGTTCTTATAAACTTCATAATCACAATCATAAATTATAACTGGATATATTGATTCTACTAAATGAATTGTCCTGCCTTCAATAGATACATTGATATAGTTGATGCTTTACCTGTGAAAATTTAAATTTAAACATCCCAAAAAAGCAATTATTTTCAAGGTATACCCTTTTAGGAGTAAAAATTGTATATAAAAATACTCAGATGTTATTGCAAAAATTATGATTTATACTCTACAGACAGAATGAAATTATCTATCCTCAAGTTTCATGGCAACAGTCTAAATATGGATATAAAATATGCTAAAAATATCTTTGTGTTTGGATACACCAAAAAACAATAGAAGAGACATATATTTATACTGTATATAAGACATATGTGCCTATATTCACAATGCACAGGCACATATATACTCATAAATACATACATATGTCTAGTTCTATATACCTTATTTTCTTATGTGACTTGAAGCATCTGACCATAATTGCAAAGGTAAATAAAATAAGACCAAAATAGTTAATATCTGACAACTATAATTGATCCACACCAAAAAAATCTCCTCTTAAAAATATAAATAAATAAATAAATAAAACTATCCTTGTAGCTCTCACTCTACTACCATTATCCATACATAGTTCTTCCAGTGCTTGTGGACATTCTCTTTCAAAATGTTCTCCTCATTATTACAAGGATTGAGAAAATTGATGGCTATTTCCTATGATAACTGAAAACCTTTCATCTTCACAAAACTACTGGTAGTGTCAGAGGCCGAATCTGGCATGTCCAGGGGTCCCTGAAGGATGGACAGTGTCAGTGAGAGAGTGGTGAGAGAGCCCAGAGAGTCTTTCTGGTCACCAGGCAGGCATCTCTGCTCTGACTGGGGCTCAAATTTATTTTAAGTGTTTTTGAGAGGCACAGAAGTGGCATTTGCTTTAGACAATGATTTCTGACAACAAACTTCTTTGATATGTAAGAATTTTCCAGAACATAGATTTGTAGAACACTCATGCATAACCTTTATCAATAGCGATTGAGGTAGGGGATTTAGATGCTTATTTTATGGGGAAGGAAAGCATCTTTAGCATACCAGACAATGTTTTTAGCACAAGAGGGTGAAGTTACTTCTCTGTGAGCAGGGGTCAAAAACAGGTCTTTCAGGAGATACCTTTGCTCTCATAATCACAAAAAGAAGAAGTTCCTCAAAAGGTTCCTTCACGGGGAGTAATTAGCATATACAAGGCCAAAAAAATGCTCCAGGCAGAAACAAATGGGTGTGGGTAGATATTTGCCCTTAACTCTAAATTAGGCTCTTTGCCTCAGGGCCAGACTCAAGCCTCCTTTGTTATGTAAGTCTTGGATCTGCAAGACCCTTAGGAAGAGCCTTCTGACAATCATCTTTGGAAAGGCAAGGACATACGTTTCCTTATGAGCAATCTGTGTGGGGAATATCGGTCTGATCTGGAATATTGTGAGACCTGGTCAATGCCAGCAGCCCCATTTACAACATGAGCCAGTAGTAGCAGAAGGAGATACTAGTTTCCTTGCTGTGACTGCCATCCAGAGAGGCCAGTGCGGCTCCCAGCATATCCCCCTTTTTTATTCTATATATTTAAAGACTGGAAGAGACAAAGGAAAAATAATGTGGCTCCAAGGATCAGACAGGTATTTATAAGAAAAGGAAGCTAGATTACTGAAAAAATTATCATCTAGAAAGGACACTGCTACCTGGGAAGGAATATCAAAAGGTAGTAGAACAAGGGAAATATCAAGGAGAACAAGACCTGCTGGAGACAGAGGTCTGTTCCTATAAACACAAAGGGAGAGGTTCCTATAATAATAATTTCTTTCACAGAGTGCAATCCTCATACCAGGGCCAGAATAAGGGGACAGTTACTTCCGATATCGATTAACAAGGTACCTTAGAGGTCAGTGTTCAAGCAGAAATAATTGAGTGGGGGGTGGATATCGGTCGCCATCTGACGGCAAGAGACTGTGCAAACTTGCCTTAACCTCACAAGGAGTGTTCTCAACTTGAAACGCCCAGAATTCGAGAGAACCCCAAAAACAGACCACCAGAGACCAGAGTCAAAGCCAAGCGGCAAGGGTTGTTTATTTGCAGGTTCGAACCCGGTCCTCCGCGCAGTCACTCGTTGCCGGTGACGCTGAGAGGCCCTGAACAAAGCCTCTGCAGCCTTTTTATAGACAGAAGTAAACAAGTCATGGGGAGGGACAGATTTCCATGGTTACAAGTTTGCCATTGGTTAACATTCAAATGTGAACATATACCGTATCTGATTGGTTCCCGCCATCAGGTTTTTGGCGGGATCCAATTATAATATTTGGGGTACCTTTGAATTCAGCCTATCATAGAGCGAGTTTGAAGTCTTGTTTGGTGACTAACAGGTTAACGTCTCTCTCTCCAGGCCCTTCCCTCAGCAAGGTGGGGGGCATCCACTGGCCTTTTCAGATTGGCTTCCGCCAAGGTGGGGTGGTGGGGTGACAGGGGGAACATGAAGCTAGTCGCTTGGGCAATCCGGTGGTGGGAAAGCAAGCCTTAAGCATTGTTACAGAAGCAGAAAGAGCTGGTTAGGTATTAACTTCCCGCAGCGCAGGCATCTGTTCAGAAGCGGAAAAGCTGGTTAAGTTTTAGGTTTAGTTTATCTAGGACTGGGGCTATGTGCAGCCCGAGGTTTCTTTTAATGGAGGACTTAATTTTTGGCTCTTCAAACTTATGAGTTCAGAAAGGCTTCCAACATGGCAGCTTTCATTCACTTTTGCTCACCACCCCCCCAATGGTTTTTTAAGTAAGAGTTATGTTTCCAAATTATCTTGTTAAATTTCTTCCTGCTTAACATATCTACATTGCTCTGTTTTCTTGATCAAAGAAGAACTCATACAGAAGGCCATAAAATTCAAATTAAATATCTGTAATATAGCATTTTCGTGAATGGTGAAGTTATAAAAAAAACATGCAATTATTTTAATTTCCAATTGTTCTCACTATATATGTCATGCTTTATTTCATCTTAAAGCTATTTAATTGGCCTATCAACATGTATGCTTATACTTACTCTCTAAAACAAAAATAAAACCATTACTTCAAGGTCAGGAATTATTGGCATTTATAGGAGATTGACACTCGGGAAATTTTCTTAGTGGATTTTTCTAACAATTTTATTTCCTTTAATGCATATAAAGCCTTACTTAGAGATGCCGGGTAACTCTGTCATTTAAGGCACCGACTCTTGATTTTGGCTCAAGTCAAGATCTCTTGGTGGTAAGATAGAGACTCGCTGTGAACTCCATGCCTCCCTGTCTGCTGAGCATGGAACCTGCTTGGGATTCTTTCTCTCTCCCTCTCTGTCTCTCCCCTGCTTGCGTGTGCTCGCTCTCTCTCTCTCTCTCTTTCAAAATAAATAAATAAACATTTAAAAAGAGTGACCTTATGTTCTAATTGTTATTGTGATTCTTTCAATGTGCCAAATAAGGAAAATTTTATGTCATAATTTCCTTATATTCATTGCATAATATACATTCAACCTTGATGTCATTCTGTGGGTCATCTCATGCCAAACTCTAACAATATATACAAAAATGATTTTAATGTTTTCATTAAATTAACTATAGTTTTTGAAATAAGTGTCTCCATCATATTTTCTACTCCAAACACAAGGAAAAATAAGCAAAAATAAAAACCTAAATATTAAAAGTAGGTGGTTCTATGCTTGCAATTGATCTCCATCATTGTCTTTCTAAATGTGTTTTAAATTTATAAATTATTCCTTGGCATTGTTCAATTTTATGATTTAGAATTAGGATGCATTTTATTTTTAATTTTTTAAAATATTTTTTAGTTTATTTACATATTTTGAGAGGGAGAGCATGAACTGAGGAGGGGCAGAGAGAGAAAGAGAGAGAGAATCTGAAGCAGGCTTTGTACTGTCAGTACAGTCAGTACAGGCTCAGTACAGAGCGTGACCCAGGGCTCAAACTCATGAACAGTGAGACCATGAATGACCTGAACCAAAACCAAAATCTATCTGCTTAACCTACTGAGCCACTGAGGTGCCCCATGGATGAATTTTAAAGTACTCATTTTGGATCTCAAAATATTTTAAACATTATTTATAATAGTATATAATATAATTTATTAATATTATTTATAAATATGACATGAAGAATCAATATGAAGGATAAATATGGTTTTAGAGAAGTTGATTATTTGGATAGAGGGATATTTTTTTATTCAGGTCTCTTCAAGTTAACTCAATGTGTTTTTCATACTCCATACTATACCATTTTGTACACATGAAATATATGAATTAACATGCAAAGTGTGTTGCATTTGATTCAATTATTTTCCTCTGATGTATTTATAAAAATTCAGATTAGTGCCTAAATGTTGGTTGTTTAACTTAAATACGTTCTTAATTAGTGTGAATTCCAGAATAGTACAGCACAGCATATGGTTCTCTATGTGAATAAGATATAGGTTTAAAGTAAACATTATTTTGAATTATATTTCTAGCTTACTTTTATAATTATATTTTCTGATCAGGTGTTGAAGTATTATTTGAAGATAAATATTAAAGTTAAATATTAAATTTTCCTGTGAAGTGTTAAAAAAAGAATAGCATGCTCTCATATGTAGAACAGATATTGTAGAACCTCAGTGAAAATCAGCCAAGCAAAGAACAAATAAAGTTTAAAGCCAAAATACTAGGGTGTCTGGTGGCTCAGTCAGTTAAGCAACTTACTTGGTATTGGCTCACATCTTGATCTCATGATTTTGTGAGTTAGAGTCCCACATGTGGCTCCATGCTGATAGCCCAGAGCCGGCTTAGGATTCTATTTCTCTCCCTCTCTCTCTGATCCTCCCCTGCTCACACTGTCTCTGTCTCTCTCAAGATAAATAACTTTAAAAAGTCTTTTAAAGTGAAAATATTTTAATTATTTATTCCTAAGGAAAATTGAAACAATTTGCATTTGCACAGTTTGACTACTAAAGAAAGTTCTGCAAATTTCCCTTGACAACTTGTATATTTAAATAGAAAGAATAGTTAAAATGAATTCAAATTAATAAAAGATAAGTAATATAATTAAAAATGATTGGTGACATATTTTAGTAATTTAGAAACCGAATAAGATTTTAACAAGAAGTTAAACTTTAACTATCCAGAATATTTAGAATGATTGACTACTGACATGAGCATTGATACTAAAAAGAGAGAGAAGTTTTGTTCTTCTGACATTACAAAACTTGAGAAAGGGTTTGAATGATGATAAATATACATGTTAAATATGGTTTTGCTTTTACAATTGATTGGAAAATCTCCCTTTCATTTATCCAGATATTTATTGAGCATTAATTGTATGCCAGATAAATCTTTAAGCACTAGTGATGTAGAATAAACAAAACATAATAAATTTTCTTTTCTTGTTAGCTTGTGTTCAAAAGACAAAAGATACTCAGAATAATTAAGTCAGTTACATTACGTTTTGGAACAAGTTAAAAAATGTAGAGGAGAATAAAACAAAAAAGAGGAATGAGGAGTGCCACATTAAGTAAGTTAGAGAAGTCTTCACAAAGAAGGTGACATTTACTCAAAGATAATGCAGTTAACAAGGAATAAACCAAGAGACAATACAGTTTAAGTATCTATTAAACAGAATATTCTGCAAAAACTACAGCCCTGAGACAGGATTGTGCCTCCTATGTTCAAGGAACAACAAAAAGTCCAGTTTGACTTGAGCTGTTGGAGAAGGAGAGGCATAGAAGATGATGTCAAAGAGGTTATTAGGAGTAGTCTCTCTTTGATTTCTAATAACTAGAGTATCATAAACCTTTTATTATCTTATCTGAATTTCTTAAGTTATTTCATCCAATATATAGGCCTCAAATACCAGTATCTGTCAACAAATCTAAAATGTGTAACTGTATCATCTAATAATAACAAAAATAAAAAACACATGGCATAAGAGGTGATTTTTAATTTCTTTCTTCTTGCTGAATTGACCTAGAAGTAATGACCTAAAAATCCCTTGCATTCTGGCTCTGGTTTCTAAATACCATTCCACCAAATAGAATCAAGTACTTTGGAAAAACAGACAAGTCTAGAGCTGGAACAAGAAAAAAATTAAAAATGCAAGTAATTCTAATGTTTTTTGCCATAAAATAAGGAAATACTGAAAAATGATGGAAGCATGTAAAGAAAAAAGGAAATATTTTGAAGAAACTAAGCCAAATACAGTGCATTTTGAACAACAAAAGAATAATACCACTAACATATTAGTGTTACATTCCGGTGAATAATAAGTTTGCATTCACTGAAATTAGAAAGGAAAAACACAAAGAAAATAAGTAATTGGGAGGAAGCAAAATATTTTTTATTGCCAATAATAAATTTAGAAAAATACTAAATTTAGAAAATCAGTAAAATTGGTGGAATATGAATTAAGCAAGAAAAATCAGTTGATGGTAAAATAGAACATATAAGGGTGAGGAAAAAAGATACTGAAGAATTTCAAATTATCTTTTCAACAAAATATTTTAATTAATTACTAAGGGAAAAAAGGTAACTTTTCAGTGAATTATGTTGATAAATAGTATCTCAGCCAAATGATCAGAATTAACTTCACCAAAAATGGGACAACAGGTGTTATGTGTTCCCCAAGGCAATACATTAAGAAAAAAAAAGCCTGTTATTTATTGTAATATTTCTGTCACATATGGATGATTTCAATTTAATCATGAAAAACATCAGGCAAGTCTAGAGGGAAGATCATTCTATAAAACATATTCTCTGTTATTCTAGAAAATATTAGCAGAAAGGCCGAGAGAATTTACCAGATAAAAAGAGACTTAGGTGACAATATAATTAAGTATAATGAACAATCCTGGATTGGATTCTGGATCAAGAAACTATGTCCACAAAAGACATTATTGGATGTTTGGTGAAATAAGAATATCAATTATATCATAGTATTATAGATAGTCCATTATAGATAATAGTATTACCAAAAAAAATATATTATATCAATATTTTATTTCCTGAATTTGAAATTTGTTCTGAATTTGTGAATGGGATTGTCTTTGTCCTTTAGAAATGCAGGTTGTGAAGTATTTAGGGATAAAGGGCTAAGAAGAATGATTCAGAAAATTGTGTGTCTGTGTAAAGAAAAAGAGAGAGAGAGATGCAAAGGTTACAAAATGTTAGTAATAACTGATTTTGGGTAAAGAGTATATAAGAATTCTTTAATTGGTAAACTTCTAGGATTTTTATCCTTTCTGTAGGTTTGAAATCTCAAAGTAAAAAGGTTTTTTTCCATGCAAGTGAGGATTCAAAACAAAGAGACTTAACATACCCTCCTACAGTAAGCAACAATAAAACTACAAACATGTTTCCTTGATTGCACAAACCACAATATGATGATCCCAGAGAGAAGGCAGATAAATGATGTGAGCGCTATTTTTGTATCAGGTTACTGTTTGGAAATAGGCTACAGACTACAGTTTCTGGAATTCATTTTCTGATATCATTAGTGTTTGGATACTTTTAGCTTTTCAGATCAATTCAATATTCACCTTCTCAATGATAACTTCTCTGAACTTTACCTAATGATATTATACATTACATGTTGCTTATAACATTTACTGTGATCTGAAGTTACCTTGTTCATTATTTGGTCAAATGCTTATTGTATGTATCCACTCAAAGGATTATAATACTTGTGAAAAGATGAGCATTTATAAGACAACATCTCTGATAATTTATCAGTTTCCTCAGTGCCTAAAATTCCCTGGCATAAAATAAATACTCAATAACTATGTGTTGATAGAGAATGCAATTAATAAATGCAAATTATATGTAATCATTAGTATAAAGATAAAGAGGTTTTAAAAAGCCTATTCTAAATTTGAACAGACCCATAACCAGTAAAGAAATTGAATCACTAGTTAAATATCTCCCAACAAACAAGAGTCCAGAGCTGGATGGCTTTCCAGGAAAATTCCACCAAACATTTAAAGAGAGTTAAAACCTATCCTTTTGAAGCTGTTCCAAAAAACATAAATGGAAGGAAACTTTCAGATTCATTCTAGGAAGCCAGAATTACCTTGAATCTAAACCAGCCAAAGACCCCACTAATAAGGAGAACTATAGACCAATTACCCTGATGAACATGGATGCAAAAATTCTCAACAAGATACTAGGAAATGGGATCCAACAAAACACTAAAAGAATTATTCACCACAACCACATGGGATTTATTCTGGGGTTGCAGGTCTCATTCAATATCTGCAAATCAATCAATGTGATACATCACATTAATAAAAGGAAGGATAAGAACCACATGATCCTCTCAACAGATGCAGAAAAAATATTTGACAAAATACAACATCCTTTCTTGATAAAAACCCTCAAGAAAGTAGGGATAGAAGGAACATACCTCAAGATCATAAAGGCAATATGCAAAAGACCCACCACTAATATCATGCTCAATGGGGACAAACTGAGAGCTTTCCCCCTAAAATCAGGAACATGATAGGGATATCCAATCTCACCACTGTTATTCAACATAGTGTTGGAAGTCCTAGCCTCAACAATCAAACAACACAAAGAAATAGAAGGCATCCAGTTGACAAAAAGTAAGTCAAACTTTCACTCTTCACAGACGATATGATATTCTGTGGAAAACCCAAAAACTCCACCAAAAAACTGCTAGAACTGAAACATGAATTTACCAAAGTTGCAGGATACAAAATCAATGTACAGAAATCAGTTGCATTTATAGACACCAATAATGTCTATAATTGTGAAAAGACAATGCATCAGTGGAAAGAGAAATCAAGGAATTGATCCCATTTATAATTGCACCAAAAAGACAACCAAAGTGGTGAAAAATATATACACCTAAAACTATTAGAAAGCTTATGAAAAAATTAAACAAGACACAAAAAATAGGAAACCATTCCATGCTCATGGATTAGAAGAACAAATATGTTTAAATGTCAATATGACCCAAAGCAATCTACATACTCAATGCAATCCCTATCAAAATAACACCAGCATTCTTCACAGAGCTAGAACAAAGAATTCTAAAATTTGTGTGGAACCAGAAAAAACCCCACATAGCCATAGTAATGTTGCAAAGAAAACCAAAGCTAGAGGCATCATAATTCCGGACTTCAAACTGTATTACAAAGAAGTAATCATCAAGACAGTATGGTACCGGCACAAAAACAGACACACAGATCAATGGAACAGAATAGAGAACCCAGAAATGGACCCACAAATGTACAGCCAACTAATCTTTGACAAAGCAGGAAATGTTTTTTTCAACAAATGGTGTTGGGAAAACTGTATTCCAACAAGCAGAAGTATGAACCTGGACCACTTTCTTACACAATACACAAAAATAAACTCAAAATGGATGAAAGACCTAAACATAAGGCAAGGAAACCATCAACATCTTAGAGGAAAAAACAGGCAACAACTTCTTTGTTCTGGGCCACAGCAACTTCTTATTTGACCTGTCTCTGGAGGCAAGGGAAACAAAAGCAAAAATAAACTATTGGGACCTCATCAAGAAAAAAGGCTTCTGCATCATGAAGGAAACAATTAGCAAAACAAAAAGGCAACCAATGGAATGGGAGAAGATATTTGCAAATGACATATTAAATAAAGGATTAGTATTCAAAATCTATAAAGAACATCTCAAACTCAACACCCAAAAGCAAATAATCCAGTGAAGAAATGAGCAAAAGACATGAATAGACATTTTCCAAAGTAGACATCCAGATGGGTAACAGACACATGAAAAACTGTTCAATATCATTCATCACCAGGGAAATACAAATCAAAACCCCAATGAGATAATACTTCACACAGGTCAGAATGGCTAAAATTATCATGTCAGGGAGCAACAGATGTTAGTGAGGATAAGGAGAAAGGGGAGTCCTTTTAACAGCTGGTAAGAATGCAAACTGGTGTAGACACTCTGGAAAACAGTATGGAGGTTTCTAAAAAATATATATAAATAAAATTACCATATGACCCAGCAATTTATCCAAAGGACACAAGAGTGATGTTTTGAAGGGGCACATATGCCTCTATGTTTATAACAGTGCTATCAACAATAGCCAAAGTATGGAAAGAGTCCAAATGTCCATGGCCTGATGAATGGATGAAGATATGATGTATAGACACTATGGAATATTACTTAGCAATAAAGAAGAATGCAACAATGTGCATTTGCAACAATATGGATGGAACTAGAGTATATTATGCTAAGCAAAATAAGTCAGTCAGAGAAAGACAAATATCATATGATTTCACTCATATGTGAAATTTAAGAAAAAAAGAGCAGATGAACATCGTGGATGGGAAGTAAAAATAAGATAAAAAACAGAGAGGGAGACAAACCATAAGAAACACTTAAGCACAGAGAACAAACTGAGAGGTGCTAGGGGGGTTTTGGGTGGGTGGATGGGCTAAATGGGTGATAGGCGTTAAGGGAGGGCACTTGTTGGGATGAGCACTGGGTGTTATATGTAAGTGATGAATCACTAAATCCTATTCCTGAAATCATTATTACACTAAACTTGGATTTAAATGAAAAAATAAAAAAGTAAATTTGAAATAAAAAGCCAATTCTATATTAGCCATTCTGAATGATTAATATTTACAACTCCATTTGATCCTCATTGCTTTACAGTGAGTTAGGGAATACTATCATTATCATTTTACTTATAAAGAAACTAGAAAATAACCAATTTAAACATGCCCCACTGCTGGTAAATGGCAAGTCCATTCTGGCTTGGGTTCTGACTTGAACCCCTTAACCATTATGTAGTACTATTTACCCACTATTTGTAGTCATTGTGCTACATTTTAAAATTATTAAGTTTAAGAGTATAAGAGGTATAGACATTAAACAAAGGAAATTGAAGACAAATCAAAGGAAATTGAAGACATATCAGGAATAATAATATTATGACAAGATGTCATCTAATTCAGTGTCAATAGTTGAGAGGGATAAAATGCATATGCTTTCATAATATTGATATATAAACCACAAAGAGGATGCCTGGTGGCTCAGTTGGTTATGCACCTGACTCTTGATTTTGGCTCAGGTCATGATTTCATGGTTTGTGTGGTCTGGCCCTGCGCTAACAGTGCAGAGCCTGCTTGGGATTCTCTCTCCCTCTCTCTCTGCCCCTCCCCCCAATCTCAAAATAAATAAACTTAAATACATATATAACCACAAAAATTTAAAAGAACTATGTATCAAATATCACAAAAATGTTATAATTTATAAAACCAATTTCTTATACAGGAAAGGCAAGCTGAAATATGAGATCCTTTTTGTTTCAAATTAAGAACATTAAAAGAAAAAGTAACGATTAGCTACAACTGCCAAATACTATGCTGGGTTTTGTGTATTCAAAGAAGAAAAATAACTTATGACTTTCACACACTAATAGAGAGATCAACTTCCCTACTTTCCAAATATTAATGCAGGGAGCTTAGATTTTTTTTTTTGTTTAATATGCTATTATAACTTAGAGAGCATCATGCGTGTACCTTTGGCTGAGAAGATAATATTGCTAAGCATTGGAGACAACGAATTTAAGATAATTTTTATAGCTACAAACTACTGCCACTCTTGATGGGGACTATCCAGTATATTCTAGTTGACTGGTGGAGAGCTTGTAACATCTATGTGAGGAGGTATACTTGCATGTACAGATAGATGACATTGCATTAAGAGCCTAAAATTTAAAAAGAAGAGGTGTGGAAATAACTAGGAATCACTGTCAATAGCAACATTATTTAAGCCAAGCTGTTTAATGTTAAATTAAACTTACTTATTTGGCTATCAAATATAGCAGCTTGTTTCTTCAAAAATGTGATGAGATTTGAGGAACTTCTTCCAAAAATTTTAGTTACATTCTTTTGGAAAGATTTAAATCTATGTGCAATCAGAGGAAGTATTTTTTTTTAATGTTTTTTATTTATTTCTAGGAGAGAGAGAGAGAGAGGGAGGGAGAGAGAGACAGCATGAGCAGAGGAGGGTCAGAGAGAGAGGGAGTCACAGACTGAAACGGGCTCCAGGCTCTGAGCCGGCAGTCAGCACAGAGCCCGACGCGGGGCTGGAACCCACGAACCGCGAGATCATGACCCAAGCGAAAGTCGGACGCTTAACCGACTAAGCCACCCAGGCGCCCCTCAGAGGAAGTATTTCTAATGTCTCAGGAGCTCTGCTCTGCTTTGTCAAAAGAAGATTTGCATACACACTCGCACAAAGGTGGAAACCATAGTAGACTATAATGATCCTTCTCCTGAAAAATATGTTAGCAACAATCTCTCACTTCTCCTTTAGAGAAGAAATATCTCTTTTGTCTAAGAATGATTTTTTTTTTCTATCCTTCTCTTGGTGGGAAGCTTTACCACATGAAACAATCCTGCAGGAAAAGAAAGATAGCACTAGTTTTCATATTATCTTTACACTCCCCTTCCTAAATTTCTTTAAAAGTTAAAAGTAGAAGAGTGTTTTATGTTATCAGTCTACAATGAAGATCAACAAGGAAGTTCTTGGAACATTATTCCAGTACTGACTTGGAACTATCTTGGAAAGCCTTTTGCTTTATAAGTAGATTGACTTGCACTGTATGACTCTTGGTGCTAGTGTGGGTGAAAATTAAGCTCTCCAGTTGATAATGATTGTTCAGACCAGGCTGTATTAAAAGAGAATAGAATATTTAATGATTCAGGAACATACTGTAATTTCTAAACAGATAAGGAGGGAGATTCATCTTGCAACTCTTTTTTAAGCAATAGCATATTCTGATCCCTTTCTATGATTTTCAGTTTTATTTTCAAAGCTAAGACAAAATGTAGGATTCTATTAAAAAAAGCAACTAATGTGTCTCAAAATATCACATATGGACATTTCCACATATTTCCAATATCCAATAGAATCTCTCAAAAGCTCCCCATAAAAATGTTTATAATATTATCACAGTTTTTCAATGAGAAGGGAGGTTCATATAGGATAGGCAAATTGCTTCATGATTGCAATATCAGTGCCAGAGTTGATGTTTAACTCCAAGTTTTTCTGACACCAGGTGCATATAGTTTATTTTTAATATCATTGTGCTTCCTACAGTGTATGCAAATGTAAAACACAGAGTTCCTGCAGAACTCCAGAAAATAAAACTTTTACAATATTAAAATAAATAATTCCTAGGTATAAGAATAAATATATTTGGTTTAGTTACCATCACCTATTGCAACTTAGAAAACATTCTGAAAACTTAAGAGTCAAAGATTAGTCAAGGCAAGAGAATATATTACAGTAATTGTTATTTAAAGACTGTGATTTTAACCACAGTAGGCATGTCACCTTGCTTATGCCCAGTGATTTCCTTGTAGTTAATAATCTCGTGAAAAAAAGTTTCTAGAGGTGTCACAGATTGTCTTATTTTAAACCAAGCCCGCCTCTGACATCTTGGCTTCAAGTTTTCAGCCAATGTTATTGTTTGGACTTGACTCTTAAACCTTGTCAAGGAAACTCTTGACAGTGGAAGTTTCTCAGGAACCAAAGCATTAATTCTTAAAATATTATAAATGTATGGAATAAAATGACTTGAAAATTAATCACTTATTTAAACAAGAAATATTATCAGCTTAAACCATTTATCAATGTTTTAAAGAAAACACAAGGAAATTAAGAGAAAAAATATTAAGAGTAAACATTTTTAACGACCTCATTTAAGTACATATTTGAAAAATTCCTTATTGAGTCCCCCACATTGAGTCCAGCAGACACAAGTCATCACATGAGTTATTTATTAAGTACTGCCTATCATTGAAACACCCTGCCGAATGTCTATAAGAAATTGAAGTGCTTAAATCTGAATTTCGGTGTTTCTTACCCTAAGCATCATGTTCCTCATATAAAATACACAAAAATCATTTATAGTGAAAATAATTAATGCTGTATGTAAGCTGTTTCATAGGAAAAACCATATTATCATATAAGGTTAAAGTAGGTCTAGATTTCTGCCAACATTCAGACGTATGTGTCCAATGAGACAGGCTCAGGATAAGATCAGAACAGCATTTCATAACTTGATTGCAGGATCAAAGCAGGCTCATTGGATTTTTGTGTCTAACATGAGAAGAAATCAAAGATCTAAAGAACAAAGAATGACCTTTAGTTCTATAATCAGAGAATATCAGTGAGTAAGTAACTAAACCCCCATGTAAAATTCCTGACTGCTAAATAGGGGAATTTTACCCACAGTGTAACAGTTCTAGGTAATAACATGTAAGTTTCCTGAAAGACAGGATGTCTATACATAAGTCTTGATTTAAAAGAAGTAATATTGTAACAGCAGTTTTAGAACTTCCTCCTACAAAGTTGTTAACTACAAGGAAATGACTGGGCAACAGCAAAGTGACATGCATACTGAAGTTAAAATTATAGTCTTTAAATAGTAATTACAGGAATACATTCACTTGCCTATTCTAATCCTTGATTCTTTGAGTTGCCTGAATGTTATGTTCAAGTGCAATAAAGTCTTACTGATTCGTAATTTTATATGAGAAAAAAATTTTATGAAGAAAAAACTGTATGAACACGAAATAGTAAATAAAATACAGTGTTTTGTTTGATGTCAATTTTTTAAAATATTTTTTTAGAAATTTATTTCTGAGAGAGGGAGAGAGAGAGAGAGAGAGAAAGAGAGAGAGAGATCATGAGCAGAGGAGGGTCAGAGAGAGAGGGAGACACAGGATCTGATAACAGGCTGCAGGCTCTGAACTAGCTGACAGCACAGAGTCCCATGCGGGACTCGAACCCAGCAACCGTGAGATCATGACCTGGGCCGAGGTCAGAGGCTTAACCCACTGAGCCACCCAGGTGCCCCTGTTTGATGTCAATTTTTAATACACTCATATTTTATAGATATATCATTGTTCCTAATGCGTTTTTCTAGATTTTCACATTTCTTCAGATCTTTTTGGCAGAGAGTAACCTTGCTGTCCTACTACCATCTCTATTAATTCAAGCAGAGGCATGGGCAGCGTGGGCTTCTGACTTCCATTATGAGAAGAAAGACTTCAGGTAACAGCTGCTTTACAGAGATGCTATTCTGATTGTGTAATTGTTAAAAATCAAACTCCAAATGATACAGAATTTTGTATCAGTAGGTATAAAGTACCAAAAATCTAAAATGTCTGATACAGGCTTTAAAATGGGTAGTGAGTGGAGAGGACACTCTTTGGAGGCCAGAGGATGACTGCCCATATTACATAGTTAGAACGCATTTAGCAAACTATCACGTGGGGTAACTGAAGACATACAACTGGGAAGATATCTTAATTAACTTGTAGCATTGAGAGAGATTTTGATTAAGAAATGGAAATCATGAATTATTATTAGCAATTGTTTATTGGGGCTAACAGGATTTTTAAAAGATGTTATAAAGAAGAAATAAGCTCAGAAAAGTAATGACTATTTTACCAGATTTTAGAGGAAATAGCCCAGAAATTTCAGGTTTAGAAAGTAAAACTTATTTCCCCAGAGAAAGGTATGGCCATTAAATATAGTCCTTGATATCCTGCGCCCTGCTATTAACACATCACTTTAGGATAAGGACCAACTCAAAGTGTGATCACTAGACCCTTTTAGTAAGATCTGTGAAAGAAATAAGATAGCTTTTGAATCCTTATGTTTGGACAGCATGGGTCCCGCAAGATTCAAGATGTAGTCCAGTGAAGTTTGTAGAGCTCCAAATGCACTTTACTTAATGTACAGCGGGGGACAGCTCTTCAGTAGAAATGTTGCTTTTATGTCTGACTTTCAGCACCTGAAACTGACTGGAGACAACTCCACACAGAAAATACATAAAAACTTCAGAGACCGCTATTGGCAAAAGGGCTGTCAGCCTGCTATAAAAGAGGCTGAGTTTCGGGCACCCGGGTGACTCGGCTGGTTAAGCATCCGACTTTGGCTCATGATCTCACAGTTCATGACTTCAAGCCCTGCACTGGGCTTTGTGCTGACAGCTCAGACACGGAACCTGCTTCAGAGTGTGTCTCCCTTTCTCTCTCTCTCTCTGTTCATGCTCTGTCTCTGTCTCTCAAAAATAAATAAATGTTAAAAAAATTTTAAAAAGAAGAAGAAAAGAGACTGAGGTTGATCAACATATAAAAGTATCTAGGGGAGTTCAATTTTCTACAGACCGAAAATCAGGCCGCTAGTAGTGTTCATCTATACACCCCCCAAAAAAGCATATTTTCAATGTATACTTAAAAAGTTGCCAATGAAGAGGATGAAAAAAGAAGAAATTCCTGGGGAGCAATAGACTAGAGAGCCACACAAGCGAGGAGGACTAGGGTCAGTGTCTGCTGTTGCCTCCCACGATCCCCTTTTCCACATAGAAATATTTATTGTGATTCTTCTGTGCCTGTCCTATCTCTAGTTGAATGTGTATTGGTCAGAATACTTGTCTTTTTAATTTGTAGGTCTCTAAATAGTGTGGAACCACATGTGGACATATTAGACAATAAATATCTGGTATTTGAGTTTGATGTAATGATTAGTTGATACAACTGAAATAAGGTCTTGAGATGAAAGTAAATATATACTTATGTGAGAAAAAAAGATTTAACTGGGTAGAAAAAATGTTACCTTTTCAAAGGTAATCCTAAAAATAATTCTTCACTACAAGGTCAGATTTACTGCCTGATTCTCTCTTCCCTTAAAATAATTTATTTTACACTACAGAAAGACTCCTAAAAGTTTAAGGATGTGATTGTGTGAAACCTGAAGAGCCTTAAAATGACTTTAATTCTAATATCTCCACTAAAAAGCTACAATTATATCTGTCTACAGACAGCTTAAAGTCAAGTGAAGAAACTATAGACTCAAATGTATATTCCTGCTACCAGATGTCATTTGCAACATTTTATGAAATTATTTATATTTATACTTTAATAATATCTATATATTATTTTTAAACCAAGCTGCATACATACTCCTAAGATTGCTTGACCAGTTTTTTATTTATTCATACATTTTTTACCTCTTCTAACTGAATCTTCTTTTGAGTAAACAGTGAATGCTCCTTGGCGTATATTAGTATTCTCCACGTTTATGCACTTCTCCATGCCTATGGTAGTTCTGCCTGGCCCATATTTATAAGAACAGAAAAATGTAAACAGAAAATACCAAAACAATTAAGCATTGGTATTGTTTTTCATAGCTTGAATTGCACTGGTTTATTTTGCAAAGAATGACATATTCACTTGTTATAATTTCCATTTACCTATTAATCATTTTATTTAAGCAGAATGTGATATTAAAGCATTTTGTTCACTCTTCATGTCACTCAAATATTTGTTCATAAATAGTTAAATGAAAATCTAGACCATAACTTCGGCCTCAATTATCGTATATTGAAAATATGCAAATTTCAGTTTAATAAAATTGCATAATAAAGTGCCGAGCAAATACGGTAATTCACATAAAGAAGAATTGTTAATATATAATTGTCATAAGTATTTAATTGTTCTCGTTTAAATTAGTAAAAGCTGAGTTTTTTGACATGTTCATGAATAGGCAAATCTACTGTTAACTGAACATATTTTTTCTTGTTTTTTATTTACTAATTAATAAAATAGGACACTTGTAAATGATCTGATATTTTTAAACCATCTGTGGTCTATTATGAATGTTTAAACAAATGAAATAAATGCTTTGATTTAACTGCATTTCCCTTGATGCTTAATTTGAAAAGGAGAAGATGAGTTTTCCTGGTAATTTATTATTTCAGATATTTCATTAGTTATTTAGCAACAAAAATAATTCTGACTTTCTGGCTGTAATACAGTATGTTCAGCATTTAGGGAATAAGTATTTTTCACTATTTAGATTTACGTTAGCTCTTTAGATTGTCTCCACATTTTATGAAGTTAAATGAAAATGTTTACATGGTATTATTCTGTTCTGATTTATATTTGGCTACAACTAATATATGCATTTAAGGTGCATTCCATTGTTTTAACCGAAAGAATAGATCTTCCATTATCCCTTCGTGTAAGCATCCTATGGAATTCAGAGAATCCTTTCCCTATTTCTAGTTTAGATTTTTATGGCAATAGATCTTGACAAGATACCGATGATAATAAAATAGTGGAGGCATTTACATGTGCCCATTAATTTTTAATTAATTATATTACACAAGTAGGTATACTGAGGAGAATAATGCATAAATGTCCACTGTACTTCATTAGAAAGCTTAACAAAATGTCTGCTTAAAACTCATTTTGCTAAAGAAAAATATAAATATTATTTAATAAAGCTCAATTAAATATTGTAAATAACAATGTAGAGACTTTTAAAGAGCTTGGAGTGTTCAAGTAATTAAACAAGGAGGTTATTAGACTAAGATGGCTCTGACACCTTGGTAATCTCTGTAGCGGACTAAAACCTAAACAATGGGTCAAAGCACTTGAAGATGAGAAAATAAACTTAAGAACAACCAACTAAATAAAGTCCCTGCTTTTTCACATCTCTGTAAAAGCCTCTCCCCTAGCTCTTGTGAGTGGAATTGCACCTATCCGGTTTAGGTTTGGAGCTACCCATTTCAAATGAATGTATATTTAAATAAATTTTTGAAAATGTGATTGCAGCTCAGTTTATTTTTTTTTAACGGAACTCAATATCCCAATCTTACAACACATACACACACAGAAAAATGGGCAAACTGAAGTCATTGACTTTTCTCGCACTCATCAGATAACTTCAACCTCCAATAGTGGTTAGAGAAGAAACTGCTACCTTGAAATCTGAAAAGACAGTCATTTTAGAGACACAGTTGAGACATGTTGAACTGGAAAAGAATCTTCTGGGCGGGGGGGAGGCATAAACCAATAGAAACAATTGATGGGTAGTCATTTTGATGAATTACAGAGGCTGAGTGGGGACAACCAGTGAATTCCTCCAGTGAATTCCTGGAGGAGGGGCTGGGTCACAGTTTGAGAAGGATTTCCATCCTTTCATGGCTTTACTTCTAGAAAACTTCTCAGGTTCCTGAAGAAGATTAGGAAAGATTCTTTGTTGAATCTGGAGGGAGGGAGGGAAAGTAATCATTATGATATACACTCAGAACATTCCCTCTCTCTCTCTATATATATATAAAAGACCTATTCTCCAATTAAAGGTAATTTGCCAGCAACTTATCCAAGCTGGGGAAAGGGGGTTTCCCTCATGCCAAGCCCATTCGGTCCTCCTGTCTCACCTAAGGTTGAGGGAGATGGAGAACATAGTAAACAATGGTTAAAGATAAAAAATATATATATATTAAGAACACTGAAGCCAGAGAAATGAGTAAGGATGTAGAAAAAAAAATGTGGCTATACCACTGGAGAAACATAGATGAAGGTCACAGCCTAAAGATCAAAGAAGAAACAGACTGAATTTCAGTATTGTAAACTGGTTCCCTTTCTCCACCTGTTTTTACCACACTAAGACTGTCCAATACAAACTGATTGGATTACAACTAAGAAAGAAACATGCCTTGGACTCTGAGAGGATTACATAGGAATTTAATTTTTTCTCCATTTTTAATCTCCTTTTGCATTTAATCTCCCTTTGTAGAATTCATATTATTCAAATGTACATCACATGAATGATGTTATGTTTCTATTTTATTTACCTTTTTATTACTTTTTTAAATCTTTTTTCCTTAAGGTATTTTATTTTTTAAAGCAGTTTTAGGTTTACAACACAATGAGGCTCTGCCTTCACACATGCATAGGCTCCCTTATTATCCGTACCACTCAGAAATAGTACATCAATCAGAATGAGGAATTTTAAAAAAAGGATAAACCTACATTGAAATATGATAATTAACCAAAGTTCATAGTTTACCTTAGGGTTCACTCTGGATATGTACATTCTATAGGTTGGGACAAATGTATGAAACGCATCCATCATTCATTATAATAGCATACAGAGAACTTTGCTCTAAGAAACCTCTGTGTAATGCCTATCTGTTCATCTTCTTCATCGCCATCCCTGGTAACCACGGAACATTTTAGTCTCCACAGCTTCCTTTTCCAGAATGTTACATAAGTTGGAATCATGTAGTATGTAGCCTATTCCGATGGCACCTTTTACATGGTAATATGTACTAACGTTTCTTTCACGTTTTTTCATGATTTGATAGCTCATTTCATTTTTACCTGTGATTAATATTGCAATTACACAGTTTATTTATGCATTCATGTTCTGAAGGACATTTTGGTTGTTTCCAGTTTTGGCAATTATGAATAAAATTGCTATAAACATTGGTGTGTGGAGATTTGTGTAGACACAGCTTTTGACTCCTGTGCAGTGAATACCAAGGAAGACTATTTCTAAACTGTATGTTTGATTTTGTAAAAAACCACCACACTGCCTTCAAGATGAATGTATCATTTTGTATTTCCTCCAGCAATAAATGAGGATTCCTATTACCACATATTCTTGCCAACATTTGGGCTTTGCAGTGTTCTGCATTTTGTCCATTTTAACAGGTAAGTATTGGTATCTCATTATTTTAATTTGCATTATCCTGATGACATATGATATTTAGTATTTTTTGTGAGATTATTTGCCATCTGTACATCTTATTTGATAAGGTGTCGGTTAAGTCCTGTGGTCCATTTTTAATCATGTCATTATTTTCTTATTATTGAGCTTTCAGAGTTCTCTGCATATTTTGTTTAATAGTTCTTTGCCAGATGTATCTTTTGCCAATGTTTTCTTAATATCTGTGGTTTTCCTCTCATTTTCGTGACACTGTCTTTTGCAGACCAGAAGCTTTAATGTTAATGATGTCCAGGTTACCAATTGTGTCTTTAATGGACCAAAATGTGTTTGGTATTATATCTAAAAAGATATCAGTAGACCCAAGGGCATGTGGATTTCCTCCCATGTTACTTTTTAGAAGTTTTACAGTTTTTTATTTTACCTTTAGGTCTATGATCTATTTTGAGTTATTTGTGACGGATAGGCCTGTATCTAGGTTCGGTTTTTGACATGTGAATGTCCAGTTGTTCCCACACCTTTTGTTAAAGAGATGACTTTTATACGTTGTATTGCCTTTGTTCCTTTGTCAAGATCAGCTGATAATATCTATTCTATTCTATTCCATTGATCTGTTTGTCTATTCTTTTGCCATTACCACATTTTTTTAAATTATTACTTTGGCTTTATAATCGGCTTTGAATTTAGGTAGCATCCAACTGTGTGGTTTTTTAATATTGTGTTGTCTATTCTAGGTCTGAGTTCTTCTCTCTTCTCTTCCAGGTTTATTGAGATATAATTGACATTGCATTATGTTTTAGTGTACAGTGAGTGTACAATGTGATTTTAAACATATATAAATTGTTACTGAGTACTATTATTTTTATTCATTTATTTATATACGCATAAATAGTAAGTATACATAATCAAATGCATTGTTGATATTATTATTTTGATCAAACTGTTATCTTTCAGATCAATTAGAAATAAGAAAAATAGACACACCTGGATGGCACAGTTGGTTGAGCCTCTGACTCCTGGTTTTGGCTCAGGTTATGATCTCACAGTTTGTGATTTTAAGTTCCGCATCAGACTCTGCACTGATGGCATAGTGCCTGCTTGGGATTCTCCCTCTCCCTCTCTCTGCCCCTCCCCTGCTCCATCTCTCTTTCTTTCTCTCAAAACAAACAAACAAACAAACAAACAGACATTTGAAAAATATAGGTTTTTATTTTATCTTCTTTGATGCTTTGCCTTTTTTAATTTAAACTTGAGTTTCTGACCTATATTGTTTTCCTTCTTTGTCAAATATTTCATGTGTGAAACTGGTCAAGATCCTGGAGGTAAAGCTCACAATATGATGGAGACCTTCTATGACTGGATCTCCATGAAAATTTTAGCTCTCAAAATTGTCTGCATTACTCTCTAGCAATACATCATTTACAGTTCAGAGTTTCCTACCTTGTTCTGGTGTCTGTGGTGTTTCCTGCCTTTGAGTCTGCTAAGGTAAGCCAAGACTCCTTCTTGCCTAGCTCACTCTCTCTGTTCTGAGGAGAGGTAATTGGTACTATGTCTTCTCTTCTCGTGGGTCTAAGAAGAGTTGTTGATTTTTCAGTCCCCTTAGCCTTTTACTTGTTATAATGAGGTTGTGGCTTCCAAACTCCTTACATGTGGAACTGGAAACCAGAAGCTCTATCTTAGTTGACTCTTTCAATAGTTTCATCATTTAAAAAAACTTTTTTATTCTTTTTTTTTTTTTTAGAATTTAATTTTTAGTAATCTCTACACTGAACTTGAGGCTTGAACTCATGACATGGAGATAAAGGGTCTCATCCTCCATCAACTGGCCCAGCAAGTGCCCCAAATTGTTCTTATGTTTTACATCTCTGGTATAGTTTTGAAATTGCTTCTGTTTTATTGTTTTCATTTTATTTCCTAGTATTACTTCACAGACAGACTGTTTTCTCTAATTTCTTTATGATAGTAATACTATTGTTTTCAGATTTTATATTTTTATTCTCCCTGAATTGTTTATATCTTGGTTTTTTCTTATTTTTATAGTTTTAGTCAAAGGCATTCTTCATATGTATGGTTATTGTTTGAGGTTTTGATTCTTTGCATTAGAGAGTGAAAAGGTGATTGGAAACTTCACCTTCAGTATAGTTGCCTGGGTATGTGCTTTACAGTGAAGATGATGTGGCTGGCCAATTATTGAGATCTCACTGTTTTTCTCTTGTGCTGACCACTTCCTCCAAGAGCATAAAGGAATCTTTCAAACTCCGTAGACAGTAAAAGCCTGGTTAAGGCTATTCTCAAAAGACTACCAGAGGAATAACATTTGGTAAATAGTTTCTTTTAATCAATCTGATTTTAAGTAGCATCTTCATTTGCAGCTTGCCTGGAATGCAGATAACCTCCGATTAAGTTCATTCCAGAAAGCCATAGTGAAGTCATGTAGAGGGAGGTGTAGTGAGTTTGGTGAGGTGATTTGGAAAGCCCCAAGGCAAATAAATTTGGAGAAGAGATGAGGTGTCAAAGGAACCCTTAGATTATGTGCCATTCCTCTTGTTTTTTCACTCCAGCCAAGAAAACCACTTGAGAGTAATCCGATGTCTCATATTCCTAAGCTTTTGGAGACTCTGCAGGGAGAATTTGCTTGCTACATGAGTTTTCTCTGCAGGCTGTTTCAATTCTCCTTGATAGACTAAGTTGGATGATATCCTTTCCTGATTACAAAATTCTGCTCTTTCATGTACAGTTTTGTAATCTTTCATTTTGTGAATATATCTTTTAATTCTGCTTTGCGGTATTTTGATGGGTTTCAAATAGGAGACAGTAGTTAATATGTGTGTTTAATAGATTGAATTAAACAGCTTGTTCTCTCTTTCAAGTAAAAAAAAAAAGCCTTCCTTAAACAGAAAACATTGTCTTCTGCAATGTATTTAACATTGTTTATTTGTTCACTTTTCCTTGTGAGATTAACTTGCAACCTTACTTAATAACTTTCTCCATTTATCTTTGTATTCTGTTGTCACCATCTTCATTTGCTTCCGTCCTTCAAAATCCTCTTGAAACGTCAAATAGATATATTTAACTTCATGTGAAGAGTAATATAAGCCATCTCAAGGGCTTATCAACATAGCACGTTTTTTAAAAACTATGGACTTTAGAGTTATATGACCCAAATCAGTGCCTGCAAACCCACCCATTCACAGTGTAGCTGTAGTCAAGTTATTTGACCTCATCACAACTGAGACTTTTTCTTTCTTTTACTGTGACAAAAACATTTACCTACATTACAGTAGGTATTAGAAAAGTTATTTAGTTTAGTATCCATTTTGTAATACAAACTATTAGAAAGTTATTTAGTGTCTATTTTGTCATAAACATTCTGGCAGCTTTCAAGCCCTTTCTCCCCACTTCTGCAAGTTGGTCAGCTAACGAGAGAGTCAGTGAACTCCCTTCCTTGACCCTGGTGTTGAGTTCAGACCTCACAAACATCCAGCCAGTGCTTGGGAACTTTTCTCCTTTTTCACCCCACAGCCACTGTGGAGGCCCAACCTACTCATTGTCTTCCTCAAGCCATTTCCACCCCGCTTTCCTCAGAAAGCCTTATTATGTAAATAAGAAGTCCATTCCTGCCCCCTGGGTGTATTTGTCATCATTAGTCTTACCATCTAATTCAAATAAACTTTTGAAGTTTGTCCTGGCCTTTCTGGGGGCAGCCACAATAGTAATACATTATCTAGCTCATGCTTTTTGTTTCAGCTAATATTTATTAAGTCCCTCTTCTCAACTTGTGACTGATAATGCTATAAGGTACAAGAAGAGACTAAACCCTAGCCTGGTAGAGCTTACTGTGGAATGAATACTTCAAAATATTGTTGCAAGATTTAAACAAGATTTAAGATATTCAACAGATTGCCTAAAGTGCTTTATTGTATTCATCCAACATTTTTAATGATTTGCACCATGCAAGGTATTACAATGATCTTTTGAACCTTTGGAATCAATGATTGTCTCATTGTTAACATGCTTAACCTATTTTTATGTAACCCTTCCTTCAGTAGGGAAGAGAATCATTAAATGAATAGTTGGTCAAATCTTGATTTAAACCATCCTACATTCTACTTAAAGAAATATAGTATTGGGGTGCCTTGGTGGCTCAGTCAATTGAGCCTCCAACTTTGGCTCAGGTCATAATCTCACAGTTTGTGAGTTTGAGCCCTATGTTGTTGGGCTAATTGCTGTCAGTGCAGAGCCTGCTTCAGATCCCCTCTCTCCCTCTCTCTCTGCCCCTGCCCTGCTTGTCTTTCTCTGAAAAATAAAATAAACTTAAAAAAAAAGAAGTATAGTGTTCTGTGAGAGCACAAGTAAATTAGGAAGTCAGCAAAGTGGAAAAATACCTAAATATTTTGAGAGGATCAGCCCAAGTATATATTCAGTTTAAATAAATCACTTTGGTCACTGTGAGAAAAAAATAGTGAGACAAGGTGAAAACAGATCAGTTAGGGATTTCCTTTCTTCTCTCTTTTCCTCAAAATAAAATTGGATTCTTTTTTCTTAAATGTTTTATTTACTTCTGAGAATGAGAGAGAGAGAGAGATGAGAGTGAGCAGGGGAGGGTCAGAGAGAGAGAGAGGGAGACACAGAATCTGGAACAGGCTCCAGGCTCTGAGCTGTCAGCACAGAGCCTGATGTGGGGCTTGAACCCAGGAACCATGAGATCATGACCTGAGGCGAAGTCGGACGCTCAACCGACTGAGCCACCCAGGGACCCGTAAAATTAGATTCTTAAAGCAAATAATTTAATGAAAGAAAGCTGGAGACTGAGCATTAGTTACTATTCCAGTAACTGGTGAGAGAGGAAAAAGCAGTTAAGGATAAAAAAAGGAAGCTAAGAGAAAGAAACTCTCCATGTTGGATGGTAGAAGAGTAGCTAATGATACAGATATCAAATAATGAAGACAGAGAAAACCTATTAGTTGTAATCACAAGTATTATATTCAACTAGACCTTAAATCTATCAATTTGTTAGTTTTACTAAGACAAAAAGAGTGTTTTGTTTGGAGTTTACCACAAAACGACCTAAGACAAGGACTTGGTTCGAAATATTTTATTTGGAAGGCAATTTCAGGCAATAATGTTGAGGAAATGGTGAAACGCCCAGAATTTGAGAGAACCCCAAAAACAGACCACCAGAGACCAGAGTCAAAGCCAAGCGGCAAGGGTTGTTTATTTGCAGGTTCGAACCCGGTCCTCCGCGCACTCGTTGCCGGTGACGCTAAGAGGCCCTGAACAAAGCCTCTGCAGCCTTTTTATAGACAGAAGTAAACAAGTCATGGGGAGGGACAGGAGATTTCCATGGTTACAAGTTTGCCATTGGTTAACATTCAAATATGAACATTTACCGTATTTGATTGGTTCCCGCCATCAGGTTTTTTGCGGGATCCTGATAACATTTGGGATACCTTTGAATTCAGTCTATCATAGAGCGAGTTTAAAGTCTTGTTTGGCGGCTAACAGGTTAACATCTCTCTCTCCAGGCCCTTCCCTCAGCAAGGTAGGGAGTAGCCGCTGGCCTTTTGGGAGTGGCTGCCGCCAGGAGGCTAGTCCCTTGGGCAATCCGGTGGCGGGAAAGCAAGCTTTAAGCATTGTTACAGAAGCAGAAAGAGCTGGTTAGGTAATGGCTTCCCGTAGCGCAGGCATTTGCCCAGAAGCGGAAAAGCTGGTTAAGTTTATTTAGGCCTCTCAATGGGAAAAGGGAATGGGTAAAGAGGAAAAGCTAATGAAGGTTTTCATTTTCAAGGATGCTGTGGTCCATGTGAGCTTGTCTCTTCCAGGACCTCATGATAAATGTACAGAATTGCTCAAGTTCTTTGTTCAAGGAAGGGCAGACCGATACTGTGGAATGAAATATAGTTCAGGAAATCATCAATATCTGCTCAACTGCAGTAAAAAATATACTTGGAAAACCAGCCAGACATAATCACTAAATATGAAAATAAAATTAATGAGAGAATAGAAAGTTCAGAAATTGACATAAATATGTATATAAATGCAATAATTTGTATGTTTCATCAAGTTGTCATTTCAAAATGCAGAGATGGGTATATTCTTCAAGAAATATCTATACCACATTTTATCCCAAGAGCTTTTAAACTTATCCAAAAGTATAATTTCATAGCATGAATACTGTATGAGTGACCCACATTGAATACTGCCTTAATGCTCAATTGGTTATACTCTTCCTTATATTTCTTTTCTTCCTTTTAAAAAGTAAATATAAAATGTGTTCATATTTTAGATATTTCGAATATGAATTCCTTTTTATCATTCTTCTTTAACATATTGTTTTGCCCAAGTTGAGAGCTTATAAATAAAAATGCCTAAGGAAAACAGTAAATTTTAATGGACATAAAGAATGAGGTGTTCAGTGACAGGAAAGTATTTTGTAATTTATGCTGTGGACTTGTGGCAGCCTTAAAGTTTATGTATTTTATACTTTAAATATTTATGTTTCTACAGCCAAGAAAAAGTTAAGGATGGAGTAAATATATTTACTCAAATTCACCAATAATAACAATAATAAATAATGGATGTAGTAAGCGGAGTATAAAACTTGCCCAAATGTATAAGACAATGGGTCAAACATCCCTGTGTGACTTGCTGTTGTGTGGAAGCTTGTTTAAACCTCCAGGTGTCATTTTTCATTTCATCTATTAGAGTCCAATGCTTTACATTTTTAGGTAATAAATATTGCATGCTAATAAATATTGCATAAATAAATAAATAAAGCATAAAAAATTTTATGCTTTAAATTGAAAACAATCTCTCTCCTTAGCTATTGAGCAAAATTATACAAATTCACAATTTAATACTTTACACATTACTTGGAAATCTTTTGTAGTATTTTCTTTATAATATTCAATTAATTAAAAATTATTAAATAGATAAAATAGCATTTTAGAGTTATCTACTCCATAATATACATGTAGGGTGATCTGAACTAGAAAATATGAACAATGAACAAGTTATGTAGTATCACCAGATTTCTCTAGCTGTTTTGATACCTCAATATGTTTTTGAAGTTTCATAAAATGACATTGTGATAAAATGAAATTGTGATACATATTCAAATATGTATTTGGTAGTTATAACTATGGACTTGTTCCATTTGTATGCTTGAAATCATTTCATAGTCAAGTATCACCATTGTCTAAGTAATCATATAGTAAAATTGATTTGTAATAATAGCTGCAAACCATTTAGTTCCGTAGCAGTTTCACACTGATAAAGAGAAAAATATTTAGGCGGGGTATTTACTTCAGATACATAAATGTAGTTGTATATGCTTCTATTTATACACATTGTTTTTTCCTGCTGATGTAACAGAAATCTGTTAGATAGCTGATCTTTTGTCACTTACAATATCACATTTTCTTTAATATTGTATTTATATGATTGTAAATTTAGTCACAAAATGTCAGATTGAATTCCTTCTTGGCACTGACACCAGGCTAATTTCCTTGTTGAGTTCAGGAAAGAGTTGAGCAGGCAGAGACCGCCCCTCCCCAAAGAAAAGGTCTAACCCCTGTGAGCTAACCATTCACTTTTTCCTCCTCCAGAGGAAGGTCACAGTATGTTTTCACAATCTTCTCCTAATCTAAATAAAGGAAATTCTTCCAAAAAGTGTTTTGTTTAAATAATAATAATAATAGAAATGTAAAGACTTGATAGTGATTGTGTGGTCATTCACTATTGCTTTAGGTTATTTTCTGCTGCTGTCAGGGTCTACTTTTGTGTCTGCTGCCAGTTACTTCGCCACTCCTTTCCTTGAGTTTTTCTTACATTAAGTGGAGGAGAAATGGGAATCCCATTTTTCTCCAATATGGTGATGTCATTTATTAGCAAATTTGGAACCACACATAAATAAATCATAACATTAGCAGAGACTTCACTGCTTCAAGAGTTAGGTGCTGACATCATTTGCTTAACACATGGATTTTTATTTCTTTTTTAAAAAAAATTTAATATTTTATTTATTTCTGGGAGAGAGGAAGAGAGAGAGAGAGCACGAGCAGGAGGGGGTCAGAGAGAGAGGGAGGCACAGAATCTGAAGCAGGTTCCAGGCTCTGAGCTGTCAGCACAGAGCCCGACGCAGGGCTTGAACCCACAAACTGTGGGATTCATGACCTGAACCGAAGTCGGTCTTTCAACCAACTGAGCCACCCAGGTGCCCCCATGGATTTTTATTTCTTTCATAACATTTAAGAAAACACTCTAACTATAATACATGAAAGGTTTTCCTGTTGAGAAGCTAATAATTCAAAACAGTGGCAAAAAGACTCTTCTTACAGTTGATTTCAAATAGTCTTCCTTTTTCTTTTTTTTTTTTTTTAAATGTTTTATTTATTTCTAGGAGAGAGAGAGACAGCGTGAACAGGGGAGGGTCAGAGAGAGAGGGAGTCACAGACTGAAACAGGCTCCAGGCTCTGAGCTGGCAGTCAGCACAGAGCCTAACGCGGGGCTCAAACCCACGAACCGCAAGATCATGACCTGAGCGAAAGTCGGACACTTAACCGGCTAAGCCACCCAGGCGCCCCTAGTCTTCCTTTTTCTTGTCGGAATTTCTAAATAAGTAAAAAATTCACCCAGTGTCCAAGTTTTGCAATTTGAGTTACTGCAAATTCTTGGTTAACTCTTTTCAGAAGCAGAGAAGTCTTTGAATGCTACTTAATCAACATGCAGTGTCCTTTACTTTATGCATTATTGTTAGTATGTGTTCAGTGTTTAGTTTTATCAAGGAATCTGTTAAGGTAAGACCATCCTTTTCAATACAAGTAAATCTTTTCAAAGAAGTTAAGTCAATTTTCATATTTCTTTATTGTAACAATGGATATTATTACAGCATAACTATAACCCTGATGTTTATAATTTATTTATCGCTCCTGTTTTGTTATTAGAAGACAAATTATTTGCCACTGTTTAGAATACATATGACAGGTACCATTATTTGCACACCATTAGCTCATTTTCTATACCATTCAATCTTTTTTCCTAAAGAAAAGGCATAATTCATATTATGCTAAATGTTAATAAAAAGGGAATTTAATTTATTTTACAATGTAAGAAATCTGGGGAAAATGTTATTTGATGGAAGCAGTGCATTTCAGAATGAATATGAACAATATGTCAACAAAAATAAGAAATATTATAGATGCATGCATATGCAATATTAAAATTTACAATCATCATTATAGTCAAGCAAGAAACAAATTACCATGCAAGTATTAGAGACTTATTTGGTATCATTTATACCATCAGAAATTCATTCATTTTTTCATTCAGTAATTAAAGCATCTTCAAACATTCTATTCAAAATATAATGTTCTGTAGCACAAGTTACGTTTAGTAGAAGTAATGAGCTACAGTCTTCTCTGCTCATTCTTAGTACTAAAAGGAGACTCCAAAATCACATTATTTCAAAAGCCTAGAATGTAGGACTACCTGAGAATGGTAAAGGCAGTATTTTCATAATTTTTTTTTCTCATGGGATCACTCTGATTGTTTTTTAAAAACTTTTTTAAAATTCAGATTTCTTCAGTTTTACTTGTGTTCATTCATAGGTCTGTATCTGTATTTGATTCTTCATAATTTTATCACACTGCTGCTTTATATATCTACCACTACAAACAAGATATAGTATCATCAGCATAAGAATTCTTCCTGTTATTTTATTGGAATTCATCCACTTCTTCTCCGGCTGTGTTCCTAAGCTCTGACCTCCCTAATTTATAGTCCTCTTCAGAATTGTGATATTTAAAGAATATTATATAAATGGAATCAAATAATATGTACCTTTTGTGTACTAGCTTTTTAAATTCAATTAAATCCCTAGAGATTCATCCAAGTTTTTGTTTATATCAATACTTTATTCTTCTAATTTCTGAGTAATATTCCATGCCATATAAAGAAATGAAGTGTACTATATTTTCTTTTTTATTTTTAAACATTTTTAATTGATTTTTGAGAGGCAGAGAGAGACAGAGCACTAGCCGAGTAGGAGCAGAACAGGGAGACACAGAAACAAGAGCAGGCTCCAAGCTCTGAGCCATCATCACTGAGCCGGATGGGGGACTCAAACCCACTACAAACCACCGAGTTCATGACCTGAGCCAAAGTCAGATGCTTAACTAACTGAGCCACCCAGACACACCTATACTTTCTTTAATCATTCACCCATTGAAGGATATGTGTGTTGGTTCTAGTTTGTGGCTGTGAACAATCATGTTCAGATTTTTGTGTGAACATGAGTTTCCATTTCTCTGGGATAATGCCAAGAGTGCAGCTTGTAGGTTTTATGGTAGTTTTATGTTTAGGGTAAAAAAAAAAAAAGCTACCAAAAAAAATCTACCACTACCAGAGTGGCTGTACTCTTTGATATTCCCATTAGCAATGCTTGAAAGATCTAGTCTCTTTGCACCGTCACCAAGATTCTGCACTTATTATTCTTTAGCTGGCTATCTAATAGAAGTATAGTGGCATTTCATTGCGGGACTTTTTTAAATTTCTGTAATGGCAACTCATGTATATACTTTCATGTGATTATTTCCCAACACTATATCTTCAGTGTAATATGTTATATATTTTCCCATTTTTAATTGGAGTGATTGGCTTTTTACTATTGAGTTTGGAAAGTCCTTCGTATGTTCTATTTATTACTCATTTGTCAGATGTGATTGGGAAAGTTAAGGATAGTTTTATTAATTTAATTTTACATTACATTATTGTACTTCTACTTTACTATTTTATTTTGTTTTATTTTATTTTATTTTTATTTTATTTTTTAAATTAAATTAAATTTTATTTTATTTTATGTATTTTTGAAAGAAAGAGAACACCAACAGAGGAAAAGATCAGAGGGATAGAGAGAGTCATGAGCAGGCTCTATGCTCAGCATGGAGCCCAGTGCAGGGCTGGATCCCACAACCATGGGATCATGACCTGTGCCAAAATCAAGAATTAGATTCTCCACCAAATGAGACACTCAGGTGCCCCTACTTATTGGTTAAAAAAAACATATAAATATATGTAGTATATACAATACATTATATATGCAATAATTTAAATGTAAATACTGCTGATACATAAAATTATTTTTTCTATTTGCCTGGATTTTATTTATTTTTCTTGCCTAATTGTGCTGGCTAGAACTTTCAATACTATGCCGAGTAAGAGTAGGAGCAAAGATCCTTGTCGTGTTCTTAAGCAGACGACATTTGGTTTTCCATGATTAAGTGTAATATTATCTGTATAGTGTCTGTAGAAGTTCCTTAGCAAATTGAAGATGTTGATGACTATCTCTAGTTTCTGAGCATTTTATTGTAAAAATGTGCCAGATTTTGTCAAAAAAATTTTTCTGCATTAATTGATGTTCACATAACTTTTCTGCTTCAGGCTTTTGATATGATGGACTTTTGGATACCTTTCCAAATGTTGAACTATCCTTGCATACCTGGAATAAGTTTTACTTGGTGATGACATTTAATATAATACATTTCTAGGTTTAATGTGCTAATGTGTTGGTTGAGGAGCTTTGAGTTTAAATTAATGGAAAATGTTAATTTTTAGTTTCTTTTAAAAAAAATCTTTCTCTGGTTTTGTGATACTGACCTCATATAATGAGTGTTCATATGTGAAATATTTCTTCCTCTCCTATTTTCAGAAGGACATACATAAAATTTGTATTAAATGTTTGAATGGTATAATTATCTGGTGAATGGTGATTTTAAATTATGAATTCAAATTAGGGACTTAAGATTATTTTATCTTGGTTGTTTTGATTGTTTATGGTGTTTGAGTAAATGGTCCCTATCTTCTAAGCTATTATATGGAAAGCTTTTATAGTGTTATTATTCTTTTATAGGGACAGCATCTGTAGTGATATTCTTTCATTTTTTATATTTCTGAATTGTTTATCCCTTTTCATTTTTGACTACCTGCTAGAAGTTTATCAATTTTATTGAATTTTTTTGAAGAATGAGCTTTTTTTGTCATTATTTTTTTCTCTATTACTTATTTTCAATTTCATTTTAAATTCATTTTCTCCTTCTTTGTATACTCTGGGTTCATTTTGCTTCAGCTTTTCTAATCTTGTGGTAGTGACTTTATGTGAGAATTTTCTTTCTTCCTAATTATTTTGAGCTATAAATTTCCACTTAGCACTTCAGAAGCATCTTACATATTTAATATATTGCATTTATATATTTTTTCAGTTCTATATTTTTTCTTACCTTTCTTTTATCTGTTATTTCATATTTTCCTTTTATCTTTCTGATACTGGTTTCATGTTTTTCTTATGGTCAGAACATATTCTGTATAAATTTCTTTATTTAAAATATTGCAACATTCATTTTATGAGCTCTCATTTAGATCCTGTTGTATGATTGGGTTCATACTTTATGTATTTTTGTTAATTCTCTGTCAAGCAGTTTTTTTTTTTTAATGTTTATTTATTTCTAGGAGACAGACAGAGAGACAGCATGAGCAGGGGAGGGTCAGAGAGAGAGGGAGTCACAGACTGAAACAGGCTCCAGGCTCTGAGCTGGCACTCAGCACAGAGCCAGACCCGGGGCTCGAACCCACAAACCATGAGATCATGACCTAAGTGAAAGTCAGACGCTTAACCAACTAAGCCACCCAGGCACCCCTGTCAAGCAGTTTTACTAGTCATTGAGTGGAAGGTGATGAAGCCCTTAACAAAATTGAAAATATTTTTATTTTATTCCAATTGTATAAGTTTTAATTCATGAATTGTGAGACTGCTGTTTATTTGGCACATGCACATTTAAGATCATTATATTTTTCCAGTGGAAAGAACTTTTCTTATCATTATGAAATGTCTTAACTTAATCTCTAGTTGTTTTCTTTACTGTGCAGTCTATCATACATTAACTTCACCTACTTTATAATGTTTGCAAAGTAAATCTTTCTTCATTCTTTCACTTTCAACCCACCTATGTTACTGAATTTTATATAAGTTTTCTATAAACAGTTTCTTATCAGGTAATTTAAAAAAGTCTGCTCTGACAATATCTATCTTTTAATGCTGTATTTTATTATTTATATTTTTACATTTAGGTAACTGCTGATATGTTAGAGCTTGATTCTGTCATTTTATTAGTAATATTATGTTTACTTTAGTTTTCATTCTTCTGTTTCTTACTACCTTCCTGCGAGTTACTTGAACATTTTTAGGATTACATCTTGATTTATTTATGGTCTTTTGGGGGCATATATCCTTATACAGTTTTGTTAGTGATGCTCTGAGTATTAAAATACACATCTATAAACTATAGTCTACTGATATCAGGTATCCACCACTTCAAAAGAAATGTGGAACTTTGCTTCCTTTAAAGGGCCTTTACCTCTCCCACTTTTAAATAACCTGGCTCTAGTAACATATAGCATTAAATTGTTTCTTAGCTTAATCATTAAATATGAGTTCTAAAACTTATGAGGTAAAGGTTGGCCTTTAAAAATTTTTTTTGACGTTTATTTATTTTTGAGAGACAGAGAGACACAGAGTGTGAGCAGGGCAAAGTCAGAGAGAGATGGTAGAATCTGAAACAGTCTCCAGGCTCTGAGCTGTCAGCACAGAGCCTGGTGCAGGGCTTAAACCTATGAACCATGAGATCATGACCAGAGTCAAAGTTGGACACTTAACTCACTGAGCCACCCAGGCACCCTAGCTTAGACTTTTTATGTAGTCATATTTCTGTTCTTTTTATTGCTTTTTCTTCCTTTGATATTTCAAGATTCTTTACTTTTTTCCTCCCCCCCGCCATTGTTCATCTGTTTTGTTTCTTATATTCCACACGAGTGAAAATATATATTTGTCTTTCACTGACATAATCTCTAGTTCCATCCATGTCATTGCAAATGGCAAGATTTAATTCTTTTTTATGGCTAACTAGTATTCCAGTGTGTGTGTGTGTGTGTGTGTGTGTGTGTGTGTGTGTGTGTGTGTGTGTACACACCACATTTTTTTTATCCATTCATCAGTTGATGGACATTTGAGCTTTTTCCATAATTTGGCTATTATTGATAATGCTGCTATAAACACTGGGGTGCATGTACCACTAGAATCAGTCCAACCATATCCTTGATAAACATGGATGTAAAAATTCTTAACAAAGTACTAGCAAATAGAATCCAAAACTACAATAAAAGAAGCATTCACTATGATCAAGTGGAATTTATTCCTGGGTTACAAATATGGTTCAATATTTGCAAATCAATATGATACATTACATTTGTTTTAACTTCTGTTTATTTGACAAAAATTTCTCTCCTATAATTCTAATATCTGATTTATTATAATATTGCTTTCAATTGATTGCCTTTTACCATTGAACTTATAATTTCCATTACTCTTGCTGTATTCATTTATATTTGTATTCTGGTCAATTTAGTCAGGCTTCACTGGACATTTTAGTGCTGACTGAAGGAGCATAAATTATTTTCCCTGACTGGCCTAACTAGAGGTGAAACTTATCCTATAGTTTGTAAAATTGAATAGCACTGACCACACCTGCCACTGACTGTGACGGAATCCCCTTTGCAGTATCCCCTGGCCTCCAGTTTTTTCTCCATAAAAGAAAGGAGTCTTAGGTCTGTGAGGACAAAAGAATTTCCGGGCTTGACACTTGTTACAGTGTAATTCTTTTTGCCTGTCCCCCTAGGCCAGCCTGTGTGTTTTGATTGAAGACAGTAGCCTCAGACATAGCAAGAAAAGTAAGCACTTCAACTGCTCATTTTTTGTTAGCTGTGTTCCCTATTAATACCTCTGCCTCTGCTAGTGGGATCAGCTGGTATTGTCAGTGAGATTCACATTTGATCTCTGGGAAAGGGTTGTCTTAAGTTACTAGATTTGGAGTTACAAAATTCAAGCCTGGTAGCATTATTGTATTGAGTGAGATAGTAAGATAATTTGTTCTTTTCTTTTTCCTCTAGTTTTATTGTCCCAAACTGATTTGCTTTCTTCTTTCCACCTTTCAGAGTTCTTCTTTAGTGTATATCCCATTATTTCTGTGGTTTGTAGTGATGTACAGCAGTTAGGAGCAAGGAGTCTATAACATCATATCTGGCCCAGAAGTCCTGGTCACCTTTTGAAAGTACAAATTCCCGAGACTTCCCGTATAGATTTAGATTCACTACTCTATTTAGAGT
Organism: Proteles cristata cristata; assembly: GCA_017311185.1. Classification (NCBI taxonomy): domain Eukaryota; kingdom Metazoa; phylum Chordata; class Mammalia; order Carnivora; family Hyaenidae; genus Proteles; species Proteles cristata. The sequence continues at coordinate 32,268 of JAESUZ010003798.1, read as the reverse complement.
GATTTAGGAGAATCTGTATTTTTGACAAATGCTAAAGTTAAAGGGAAAATGATGATGTTAAAAAAATAAAATGTTGGTTTGTGTTATTGTGCTTGTTAGCAGAATGAAAAACAGAACTATGGGGGTGGTCAGTGTTTGAGGAAGCTATGGAGCAGAGGGCATTCGTTCCAGTAACAGTTCCTGCTTGTCAGTCACACAAGAGGCGTCAAGGCTGTGTGATTCTTGTCTTATTTGCTTTTCCAAACAACGGTTTATCTCACAATTATCATGGACTCGTCACTATTCTCGACAATGGAGATACAGCCACTAACAGAACGAAAGCCTTGCCTATAGGAAGCTTAGATTTCTCTGACTATTCTACCACAAATCAGGGCTTAAAACAGCACATTTATTCTCCCATTGTTCTGGAGGCTAAAGGAATGAAATCAAGAAGTCAGCAAAAGCATACTCTCTACAGGCTCTTGGTGAGAATCTGTTCCATGACTCTCTTGCATCTCCTTGTGTTGCCAGCTCTCCTGGTATCCCTGGGCTTGTAGACCTCACCAGAAACTCTACCATGGTGCTGTCCCTGTGACTTGTCTCCATCTATCTTATAGGGATAGCAGACATGTCGGATTGGGCCCACTCTTATGATGTCATTTTAACTTCATTATATATGTGAAGAGCTTGCTTTCAAATAAGGTCAAACTCACACCAGAGGTTAGGATGTCAACATATTTTTTTGAGGAACACAATTTAACCCATAACAAAGAAATCTTACTTATGGAGGAACATAGGTAGTAATTACAGTACACTTCTGAAGAATCATGAAGGCAAGGAGAAAGCAGATTGATATAGGGGCGCCTGGGTGGCTTAGTCGGTTAAGTGTCCGACTTTCACTTAGGTCATGATCTCGCAGTTCGTGGGTTCGAGCCCCGCGTCAGGCTTTGTGCTGACTGCCAGCTCAGAGCCTGGAGCCTGTTTCAGTCTGTGACTCCCTCTCTCTCTGACCCTCCCCTGCTTATGCTGTCTCTCTCTCTCTCCCAGAAATAAAATAAAAAACATTAAAAAAATTAAAAAAATAAAAGAAAGTAGATTGATATATTTAAAGTACTGTAGAAGAACAAAACACCACCAACATTTAATTCCACATGTAGTTGGATTATCTTTCAAGATAATCATAAATAAATATTTTCCCAGGCAAATTAAAACTGAGGAAACTTTTTACCACAGACTTGCCTGTATCTATATAAAGGAAGGGAGTAGGAGAAAGTGCACATTAAAAGAAAATGAGAAGGGTGCCTGAGTGGCTCAGTATGTTAAGCTTCCAACTTTAGCTCAGGTCACAATCTCATAGTTCATGAGTTTGAGCCCCACATGGGGCACAGAGCCCACTTTGGATCCTCTGACCTCCTCTGTTGCTGCCCCTCCCCTGTTCACACTTTCTTTCTCAAAAAAACAAAAAACAAAAAAAAAAAAAACCAAAACATTAATGAAACAAAATGAGGTATCACTAAAATGTTTTTGAATTATTAAAATAAAATGAAAAATACTGCCAGTATTGATGGTGAGGATGTAGATAAATTCATTGCTGGAGGGAATGCAAAATAGTGCAGCCACTTTGTAAAAAAAGCTTCAAAATTTCTTCTAAAGTTAAACATGGTTTTATCATAAGATCTAGCATTCATATTCACAGGTTTCTACCCAACTAATTTGAAAACTATGCCTACACAAAAAACACAGGAAATATAAATATACATACATAGATTTATAGCAGTGTTATTCATAAATCACCAAAACCCAGAAACTGCCAAGATCTCCTTTCATATGTGAATGCACAAAGAAACAGTAGCATATCTATACAATGGGATACCATTCAGCAATTAAAAGGAAAGAGCTCTCAAGCAAACAATTACATTGAGTCTTTAATGTGTATTGCTAAGTAAAAAATGCTGGTCTGATAAGACAACATTATTAATGATTTTATTTGTATGATATTCTGGAAGATCTGAAATTATGGAAAATGTAATACAATTGGTGCCTGCTAGGGGTTGGGGACAGGGGATTTGAATATATGAAGCAACAGGAATCTTTAAGGCATTTAAAGTATTCTATATTGTTGTGTATGGTTCTTTAATGTTGGATATATGACACTTTGCTATAGTAAAACCCATAGCACTCCACAACACAAAGAGAGGACCTTAATACATATAAATTAAAAAAAAAATCATTGAGGGATCTGGGATGGTACAGCCACTTTGCAAAGACAGTTTGGAAGTTTCTTACAAAACCAACCAATGAAATAAAATATCTTTGATGAAAACAACAACAACAACTACTACTACTACTATCTACACTCTTACCATAAGGTCCCAGTTTTACTCCTTGTTATTTACTTAAGCTTATGAATTAAACTTATGCCCACAAAAAAATCTTAACAGTTGTTTATACCAGCTTTATTCATGTTGTTAAAACTTGGAAGCAACCAAGATGTCCTTCCTTAAGTGAATAAATGAGTAAACTGTTTTATCTAAATAATAGAATATTATTCAGTGCTAAAGAAATGAGCATGAAACTGGTAAAATATATGGAGGAACATTAAATGCCTATCACTAAATGAATGAAGCCAATCTGAAAGGGTATATACTATATAATTCCAACTCTATGACATTCTAGAAAGAGCAAAACCATGGAGATGGCAAAGAGATCAGTGGTTGCAAAGAGTTGATGGGAAGAACGGACAACTATGCATGCACATAGGAATTGTAGGGAAGTAAAACTATTCTGTATGCTATACACTATCATGGTGGATATATGCCATCATGCATTTGCCAAACACATAGACTGTACAAGAACCCTAATGTAAACTATGGACTCTTGGGTGGTAATGATGTCAATGCTGGTTCACCCACTGAAACAAATGCTTTATACTGGTACCAAATATTGACAGTGAGTGTATATTTTTATATATTTAGGAAGATAGTATATGCAAACTCTGAAATCTCCTTAATTTTTTTTCTGCGACCTTAAAAATACTCTAAAAAAAAGTGTCTTTAAAAAAGTTAATTGGAGTATGCAATATAAAAGTCAGAATGTATCCAAAAAATTTAACTTTATTATAAATACATAAGATAATCTCCTTGAAAGAGATGAATAAAGGTATTGATCTAGGAAACTTTGGATATGAATGGAATCTGAAAGACTAAACTCAAAAGGAACTGCTCATAAGCATTGCACCATAGCTAATAAACTTTGACCCCCTGGGTACAGGTTAACAATTCTGATGCTGTTATATGAACATACTGCAGTTAAACAAGTAAAAAGATGGCAGATGGTGGAAACCAGATTTCTCATTCTTGTAGGAGAAGTTGATAGATAAGCAAGAAGAGTAGGCTAGGATTACCCATGTGGTAATGGATTAGTGGAATTGGAGACCTCAACCTGAATGCATGTTTAGCTTAATACATACATACTGGTTACATCTAGAAATATTTATAGACATGTAGATATGCACTAGTTGGCAATGCATATATTTTCTTTCTCTCTCAACTGAGGGAGCCTAGAAGCACCAACACCCATTAGCAAGGAGCACATACATCAGCCAGATCTTGGTTTCTAATACATTCTTCAATAGAAGGAGCAAGTTGATACTATACTCCCTTGTTATATTCTGATAAAAACAGCATTTTCTCTATGGTTTTTCATTTAAAACACATTCCCCAATCTAATTGTGAGAAAAACCATGAACAAATCCCAGTTGAGGTATTTGCTACTAAACACTTGACAGGTACCTCTCAAAACTAGTAAAGACTATCAAAAACAAAGCAATCCCCAAATTGTCACCACCAACAGTTGCCTGAAGAGAAAGGATGAATAACTGTATTTTGGATATATATATATATTGGATGGGATCTCAAAGCAGAAAAAGGACTGTTAGCAACAAATAAGAAAATCATAATAAAATATAGGCTTTAGTTAGTTAATAGAAGTGTGAGAACAACAGTTAATTATATAATAGCATAAGATGTTAATGCTGGGAAAACTGGTGATGGATACGTGGGAACTCTGTACTATTCTCAAATTTTTCTAAAAATATAAAAATGTTCTGAAAATTTTATATCAACTTATTTTAATTATAATATGGAGAATGAAATAGAGCACAGATGGAGAGGAGACAAATGTTAAAAAGCTGTTGTAATAATCCTTGGACCAGATGTTGGTGGTTTCCCCTAGGAAGATACCAATAATGATGGAAAATGGCAAACATTCTCCAGAAATATTTAGAAATTAGAATAAAAGTGAATAATTATTGATTTGGGTATAAGGATATAGTGTCAAGGAGTTAAGATTTACACACAGATTTTGGTGACTGAATAAGAGTGACATTTATATTTTAAGTGGAGTTTGATGAATCTCCAAAAATGATTTTAAAAATGCATTTGAACCACTGTCTTGTACTTGACGAAGGTCTTTGGTTTCATAGTGTGCTTACAATAGATTTACCTCTGTCATGAACACATATTCAAATGGTAAGTAATCCTTCAAAACTGTTTTCCTTCATGGAGATGGTTAGCATATTTTAAAACTGGTTTCCCATCCCATCCAAATTTGCATACATGGTTTCAGTGTTTTAAAATTCTAGATAAAGATAAATAAAAAATTCAAATGGGAATCAAAATTGTTTTTATGAGTCTTGGGGACTCTGAGTATTCTTTCTGGATTCTTTATGAGATAGTAATAAAAAATGATTGAAATGCTAAGTGTATTCTAACTTCTCTCAAGTATAATGTTATATGTAGAAAACCAGACGGGGAGATAAAACTAACACTTACCTCTCTTTTTAAAAAAATTTTTTTTAAATGTTTTATTTATTTTTAGGAGAGAGAGAGAGACAGCGTGAGCAGGGGAAGGTCAGAAAGAGAGGGGGTCACAGACTGAAACAGGCTCCAGGCTCTGAGCTGGCAGTCAGCACAGAGCCCAATGCGGGGCTCAAACCCACGAACCGTGAGATCATGACCTAAGCGAAAGTCGGACGCTTAACTGACTAAGCCACCCAGGCGCCCCTAACACTTACCTCTCTTATATAAAGTAATGGCACATGCCCCCTCTTACAGATTTTTTTTTTAATGTTTTATTTATTTTTAGGAGAGAGAAAGAGAGACAGCGTGAGCAGGGGAGGGTCAGAGAGAGAGGGAGTCACAGACTGAAACAGGCTCCAGGCTCTGAGCTGGCAGTCAGCACAGAGCCCAATGCGGGGCTCGAACCCACGATCCGTGAGATCATGACCCAAGCGAAAGTCGGACGCTTAACTGACTAAGCCACCCAGGCGCCCCTATACTGACCTAGTTTAAGAAAAAAAAAGAGTCTTGGGACGCCTGTGTGGCTCAGTCAATTAAGCATGACCTCAAGGTTCATGGGATCGAGTATCCCGCCCTTCACCCCCATATTGGGCTCTTCACTGACAGCACAGAGTCAGCTTGGGACTCCCACTCTCTCTCTCCACCCCCTTCTGCCTCTCTCCTACTGATTCTATGTCTCAAAAATAAGTAAACAAATTTTTAAAAAGAAAGAAAAAATGTCTTGAATAATATTAGATTTCATAGACATAAGGCACATTTTCTGACCCAAACAAAAGCATCAAAACCAAATATAAAATGATTTTATCATAAAATGACTCACTCAGTGAATCAATTGAATCCCAACAATTCCTCCAAATTAGCTTTTGTCACAGTACACATTTCTGGCACAGAATGAGTAAAAATGTGCTAATGTTATGATGGAAAAAATAAAACCTTCCTTCAATTAAAAAAAGAAAAAGTTATGAAGCTGATAATATCATTAAAGTCATGGCTCTCATTTCCTGAGTTTTAAAATCAGTTTTGTTAACAGCTTTAGTGAAATGGATACATCAACAGTGCCATATAGATAATTTATATGTCACAATTCTTTGACAATGGCTGGACTTGCAGATGTGTTTCTTGATAAGACTACATTTTCGCTTTAGGGAGTGATAAGCTCCTTCTTGTAAAGCTGATGTCAGCAAACTCAACTACTTTGATCTTCATAAGGTTATGCTTTGAAAATTAATGGGACAGCTACATATAAAATCAAATCAATTTACTATTTTCTATAGTGGGACAAGAATGAATTATCCAATATAAAGTGTGAATTGCTATAAAGGCTGCAATCTCATCTCACTATTCTTATGTTTTTTTAATAAACTGCTCATGCTTTTTTCTTACAGTTTATGACATCGAAGGGACACTTCTGTAAAATTACAGCAATAAATTTCACCTTATGCTAGAAAGATTTTATTTCTTTTCTCTCTGTCATTCTGTTTTGCAAATAATCAAGACATGAAAAAATTGATTAAAGATTTATTTTGCCTTCATGAAATACAATAGCAGGTAAAAAATGGCAATGTAAAAGCAGGGCTAAGTTTAGACTAAGTTGCTACTATTTAACACCACTCAAAGAGATGGACGATATCCAGGTAAACCAAAATAGTTGCCTTTATTATCACTGAATATTTAATTCCTATAGTCCAAGATAAAGTGGATTTCTTTATTACCATTGGCATTTGGCAAAAGTTGTTAATCAGTTATAAAAAAAAATGCATTGTTTACTACCATCTGATCTCACATCTGTTTTACAAATACATGGCTCCAAAGAGATTATATATAGGTTGAATATAGAGCAGATACTTCTAGATGTATTTTTTAAATGCTAGAGAATTTTTTTTCAAAATATCCAACCTCTTAAATTTTAGGATTTTTGTCAGAACATATAAAAACATTAATGTTTTTATAAAATCTGGTTTGTTTTATTTTAACTTTTTCCTCCAAAAACTTTGACATCTAATCCTTTTAATGATTCATGGTATAATTGATTTTTTCTAAAAACTTTCCTTTTCATTCTTAATCTTTTATCTAAAATTATGAAGAATATATAAAAGTCTGTGTATACAGATATAGTTTTAATTTTTCTCTACTTCTCCCCTATAACAATATTTAATTATTTATCCTGAAAGATTTCCCTTGTCATCTCAACTGTTCACCACATATAGACACCGCCCACTTCTACTCTTCCCACTACCTGCATATCTTTTGCCTGCTATGCCCATTTCTTTGAAAATTCCCGCTTTATTTTACATATTGTAAAAGTCACACTACAGAAAGACTTGACAGGCACCCCTACTCTTGATTGCCCAGCACAGCTTCTGACACTTGCTCTATGTGTGTGCAATATACATCCAGTTTTTTTTTTAAACCAAACTGATATTACTTTTAGCCAACCCTCTATGTATGTAGCATGATGCTAAGATATAGTCCTATGTAATTCATTCTATCATGAAAGGGCAGGACTTTGAAAGCTATGTAGTAAGACAAGTGCTTGCTATGAACACTTTTATTAAGGAAACCAGTTTTAAAATTGAGATGTTGATTTATAAATTAGATCATTTTCCTCTGGATTTAAGGGAGGCCCACTCAGTTTTGAGATATCTAATACTACCCACATCTCTCAGGTAAGTGATAATTCCATATCTAGTCCATAAAGCTGGCCTACAAAATATGGGATAAGGAGGCCCTGGAATTTCTTCCAGTCTTCTTATCCAATTCCTTCTCCCAAACATTCCTGATCAACCCATATCCTGTAAGGACACAAGTCGAAACCAAACTGACTCCATGACAAGCTTTAAGTTTCCCTTCTAAACTAGAAGGCCTAAGTTACAGCTTCCCCGAAACTATCAGGCAGTTACACATTACCCAAGGCAGGAGAAACCACCCTTGCAACACCCAGTCAGGAAAGTCCAGCGACCACCCTCCACATTATTAAGGGAGAGGCCTGGAGATAGAAACTATAGATAGGACCCCTGTTACCTAATGTTAAAGTTTACCTGTTAGTAGCGGATCAAGACCCTAGGCTGGCTCTGTGATTGGTTGAATTTAGAGGTACTCTAAAAGTTGTAATTGGATCCCGCCAAAAGTAATGAATACTCTAGACAATGTGTATGGTTAAACCCACTGTCAATGATGTTGAATAATTATGATTGGATGACTGTTCCCCTGCCACAGCTTCTGTAACTTCCCCATCACAAACCCCATAAAAACCTTAATCCTCCATTGTTCGGGGCTCTCAGCACGGATCCACTGTGTTGGTGAGGTCTGAGAGCCCGAGCTTATGCCCAAATAAATGCCCTTTGCTTTTGCATACGTGTCTCGGACTCCTTGGTGGTCTTGGGATTTTGGGGAGATCGTGATCTGGGCATAACAATCCCAAATCACTCAGATTTATCCAAGCATCCCCTCATAGCCTAAATATCTCTACATGCTCCCTTTACCCTTTTTCCTTTTGCCTCCTGTGAAGGCACTGCTTTGGCACTACCAAATATTGGCTATTTTCCCCCTGATTACCCTATGTCCTAGAGGTTGGAAATGGGCCTCTACTACTTATTTTCACCACACTTATCAGAAGCAAAAAGGTAACCAAGGTTACAGTTGTATACATTTAGAATGTTAACTAATGTAGAAATGAAAAATTGTGTGTTTGTTAATATTGTACAACACTAGTAGTGGAATAATTCAAATTTATCAGACACTAAATCACCCTGTATTTAAGACAAGAAGTCTTAAATATAAATTTAAATATAAAAAGAAACAGTTTTAACACGATCTATGAAATCATTTGCAATGTTTATGTCCACAGAGGTCTGCTGAATGAGGAATTTCCATGCACTATATTCGTATCCTTCTATGGCTTCAGGATTGTTATTGAAAATAACAATCAGCTTAACAAAAATGCCATAAAATTTTAAACTAATCATTTTAAAGATCCTCAAATTAAGAACCAATTTAAAATTTGTGGTTCTCTTGAAGGTTTTAGTAGCATATAATTCTTTTTATTATAGCTTTTTCAATGTTTATTTATTTTTGAGAGAGAGAGAGAGAGAGAGAGCAGAGAATGGCAGAGAGAAATAGAGACACAGAATCTGAAGCAGGCTCCAGGCTATGAACTGTCAGCACAGAGCATGATGAAGGCTCAAACTCACAAACTGGGAGATCCTGACCTGAGCTGAAGTTGAACACTTAACCAATTGAGCCACCCAGGCACCCCAGTAGCACACAATTCTTACAAAATGCAGAATATGAATTGAAAAATCAGATAAGATTTATGTATCGGTAAGCTCATTACAGAAATAGGCTTATAGTTCCATTAAGCAGAAACACCTGCTTTTATTATTTTTTTGTCAGTTCTAGTTTGCTAGAGAGTAAATTTAATCTATTGAGCAACTAATCAGTAGCATATATTTTGTATGAAATATACATGAAAATCAATTATGAAAATATTGACTCTGAAGTATGCTTGTCTCTGTAAAGCTTTGTTTTTCATTTTGAAACAAGTGTGTTCTTGGTACAATGTGCATCAAAAAACATTTCATGATGATTTTATTTTTAAAAAGAAACTTTATAGTTATCTATTCTCATTTTTATTTTGAAACTTTTTAAAGGGGATTTTTTAAAAGAAAATTGACAGGATTGTATACTACTTTAAAAAAGGAGAGAGGGGAGCCTGGGTGGTTCAGTCAGTTAGAAGTCCAACTCTTGGTTTTGGCTCAAGTCATGATCTCAAGGTTGATGAGTTCAAACCCAGCACACGGATATATGCTAACAGCAGAGAATCTGCTTGAGATTCTCTGTCTCCCTTTTTCACTGTCCTTCCCCAACTCATGTTCTCTCTCTTCCTCTTTCTCTCTTTTGCCCTCAAAAATAAATAAATAAACTGTAAAAAAATAAAAATAAAATAATAAAGCAATTTGTATTTCTGGGTAGTTCCTGGATAATATTATGCATTTTTATGCCAATAAAAATGGGCAGCTGTAACTCTTTTGAAACATAGCCCACTCTGTATAGAAGCCTGGGTCCTTAGAAAATAGAGAAAATTATATATAACTGACAAAATTTTAAGAATTAAATGATACATTTTATTTGTGTGGCTTGGAACATATTTAGTGCCTAAAAATCCTCTTAGGCTTCATACCCTGCCCCCAGCCCAAACAGGGCTGCAGTTTTGCCCTGCTACTCTGCTGTGTGTGCGGGGGTTCCCCCCGCCCTTTACCCCTTACCCCACCAGGGTTCAACAGGACAGAGACCCAAGTGGCTTTGGGCACAGGACTGAAAGCAAAGCAATGGCTCCTTCTTTTGAAACAAAGCAGGCAGCCCTAATGATGTCTGAATTACCTTTCAGTGTCATTCTTCCCTTTTCTAGAAGAGCACGACACATTGGACAGAATTATTGTGCTGTGCTGTGAAATCCAAATAGGCTGACCATTGTCCTTCATTCCTTCTGATCTCTTTTCTATTCAGTTCAAACTGGCAGTTTTCTTACTGATTAAGGTGCTGATCAAGTTCCTGGTTCACATCCACACTGATCTACTTATCACATGGTTGTTTGGCCAGAGTCCCAATGTTTTCTTCTGAACATGCTTTCTCCTCTCGTTCTCTCCCCCTTTTTTTTTTTTTTTTTTGAAATACGGGTAAGTTGAGAATTTCCAAATTTAAGTGCTAGTTCCCTTTGGCTTATAATTCTGTCTTCGATTCACTTCTCACTCTTTACTGTAAGCAGACAGGAGGAACCAAGCTGCTCCTTCAACACTTTGCTTAGACATTTTTTCAGTGGAAATATCTAATTTCATTGCTAACAAGTTCTACCTTTTACAAAACAACAGAACATGGACATAATTCAACCAAGGTTTTTATTTTTTCTCCCACTTTATAACAAAAATTGCCTGTCTTCTAACTTTAAATAGGCATACTCCTCATTTCCTTAGGAGAATCTCCTGTGACATCCATATTGCTACCAGCATTCTGTTCATGATTATATACCCTCTAGGAAGATGAAAGAGTTCTCGAGAGCTCTCCTTTCTTTCTGAGTCCTAGCCAAACTCACCTTTCAAATTTCCTTCATGACAATATTGGCTTTCTCTAGCATACTGTTCAATGCTCTCCCAGCCTCTACCTATCATTCAGTTTCAAGATTTTGGGATATTTGTTACAGCATCAGTCCACTTCTCAGTACTAATTTCTGTCTCAGTAATTAATTATAACAAATTACCATAAAATGGCTTAAACAACAAACTCTTATTTCTCACTGTTCTGGAGGCTGGAGGTCTAAGATCAAGATACCAGCAGATTGGGTGTCTGGTAGCCTACTTTCTGCTTGCAGACTGAGAGTTCTCTTTCTATCCTTACAGAAAGGCTAGCTCTCTGGCCTCTTCTTATATGAGTATTAATTTCATTTATGAGGACCTTACTCTCATAACATAATTATCTCCCAAATGTCCACTTCCAATTCTATCATATTGGGAATTAGATCTTAGCATATAAATGTGAAGACATTCGTGTTTCTGACATAAACATTTAGTCCAAACAATCCTCAAATGTCACCCACACATCAGTATATGCTTTGCTTATGTGCCATGTGTTACTTATTCTGGAACCATGATAAAGGAATAGAATTTCTATTTCATTTGTGAAACAGAGGAAAAACTACATGGTGAAACCAAGGGAAGGCACTCAAAGTTCCTGCTGCAATATAGCACAGTTCAATTTTCCTTACTTTCTTTGACTAAATCAAGTGACCAAAATGGTCATGCTTCTCTCACTTGGGTGTGAAAGTAAGCCCCTTCCTCAGTGAGGCTTTTTTTTTTTTTAATTTTTTCAGTGTTTTATTTATTTCTAGGAGAGAGAGACAGCGTGAGCAGGGGAGGGTCAGAGAGAGAGAGGGAGACACAGAATCTGAAACAGGTTCCAGGCTCTGAGCTGGCAGTCAGCACAGAGCTCGACGCGGGGCTCGAACCCACGAATCGCGAGATCATGACCTAAGCGATAGTCGGACGCCCAACCGACTAAGCCACCCAGGCGCCCCTCAGTGAGGCTTTTAAAGTTACCATTGGTGGGGTGTGGTAATTTTTTTCCAGAGAAAACAGAAAATTGGTTTGGGGGGAAACTGACATATTTTTCTGATAGCAGAGTCTTCCTATCCAAAGGCCTGGTACTTTTTAACATTTTTCCAAGTCTATTTTGTATACCTTTGGAAGTTTTCTTATATATGTTGTAAAAGAAAAAAGTTGTTATATTTAATGTCCAAGTAGTTATCATTTACGTTGTTATTATAACTTTAATTTGAACCATGTTTAATTGAGTTTTTTTAATTTACTCTTTAATGAATAAGTATTTTTTAAAGACTCCAACCTGGGAGATGATATGAAATGTACAAAATGAGAAAGTATCTCTGCTCTTAAATAGCTTATAAGAGCTATGACATTCAGGTGGTGACATTTCTAATGAGATTAATACAGTAGGTGACAAACATGTAAAATGGGTAGATTTCAAACATGATGGATTTAGATTATGTTGCCACATCGAACAATTAATTTAACTGACCTGAGTAGATTTACGTTATGTGGCTCCTTACTTTTGAAATATTTCTCCTGAGCCAGAAAATCTCATGCAATAATATAAACAAGGATATGAAAGAAAAATCTTCTCTGTCCAATGCCATGCTGCTTAACCCACGTTTTCCAAATATCCGATATAGACAAAACAGTTAGAACACAGGTGACATGATTAATTTGATTGGCATGGTCATTGAGTTTAAAGCAAAATGTTTTGTTTTCAATTTTCTGAAATAAGCTAAGATTTTAATAATTTTAGATGACAGATGCACCAAAGCACCAGTGTTGAGTTCTACTCCCAAAATGACACATGGTTTCATTTTCTAGCATGTAGGTGCTTGAACAAATGATTATTATTGTTATTTTAAATGTTTATTTTTGAGAGACAGAGAATGACAGAGCATAGCAGGAAGCAGGTGGGCAGTGAGAGTGAAGAGACCAAATGAGAAGTAGGCCCCAGGCTTTGAACTGTCAGCAAAGAGCTGGATGCCACCTTGAACCCATAGCCTGTGAGATCATGACCTAAGCGGAAGTCAGGTGCTTAACTGATTGAGCCACCCAGGTGCCTCTGGAACAAAATTATTACCATTTAAAATTTAAATATATAGGTTTGATTAAAATGATGGAAAACCTTTGAATTTGATCTTAGTTTAATACTTGAGAGCCAAAGAAACTTCAGTCCTATAGAAGTATTCTGACAACAGTAACTACTATGAAATTATTGTGTCAAATATTTTATTAACTACTTTATATATCATATTACTTAATATTTAATAAGCCCTATGAAGAGGGGTTATTAGTTTATGTTGAAGACTAGAAATCTGAAGTTTAGGGAGTTTATGTTATTGACCCAGCAAAAATAAACTTGAACTCTGGTCTGTATTTTCCAAAGTAGGAACACTAAATATTATCCCATGGTTCAGGGGAAAAGAACCTATGATGTGTTTCTTATATATTTGATAATTTGGAAGATGAAGAAACTGGATGTTTGGAAGCTGGCTAGGAAGAATGATAATATTTGAGTAATTATCTGATAATAACTTGAATTAGAAATTTTCAGTTAAGATATCGGTTGAAACCTTAAAGCCAAGGGAATTTCTGTGTGACAAACAATGTCAAATACATTGTATTTTAGGACTTCTGTCCCAAACAGATGCCAAACAGAAAATAAACTAGGAAAATTATATTTTAACATTAGAAAATTAGTTGGAAAGCTATGCAAGAAAAAAATTGAAAACACCAATATGAAATTATAAACATCATGTTAACAAATTTTTAAGTGACTTTTTCTTTAATTTTATTTTTTAAGTAATCTCTATTCCCAATATGGGGTTTGAACTCACAACCCCAAGATCAAGAGTTGCGTGCAATACTGACTGAGCCAGCTAAAATAAAGTGATTTTAATAAAGTTACTGACATTCAGCTAATGAACTAAGTGATATAAATTATAGGAAAAATATGCAGTGTATTTTCTTTGGTTGGTAAGCGCCAATAAGGGGAACTTTGTAAACAAAGTTGATAAGCTTATATTCTGTAATTATTCAACTAAATCACTCATTTTCCAATTGTAGCCTTTCCATCTTGCTTTTAAATCATTTCTAACTTGTATATGTATTTCTGACTTTACTTGGTTTATTATTGTAAAATATGCAAATAAAAACCTAGTCCTACATTTCAACAAAATTGTAAAAAGACTCCATTGTAAAATGTTGTGTTTAAAATAATGCCAATAATGAGGCACTTGGGTGACTCAGTCGGTTCAGCATCTGACTTCCGCTCAGGTCATGGTATCACGGGCTGTGGGTTCGAGCCACGCGTCAGGCTCTGTGCTGACACCTTAGAATGTAAAGCCTGCTTCAGATTCTGTATCTCTCTCTCTCTTTCTCCCTCTCCTCTGTTTGCATACTATATCTCTCTCTTAGAAGTAAACATTAAAAAAATTAAAAATAAATAAAGATAAAATAATGGCAGTAAGAGTTAAATTAAAAAAACAAAATAACAGACTATATTTGAAGTCAAAAAATATTCGAAGAGCACAAATATTAATATATAGTGAAGTATTATACAGAAGGCACTTATTAGCATATTAAATATAACTATTTAAAAATATATAGAGTGATTAATATATAACATAGTTAATGTTATCACCATTAAGAACAACATTAAAATAGGACAATAGTAGTAAAAATTAAGGAAAAAAATTGATGGGGGTGCCTGGGTGTCTCAATCGGTTAAGCGTCTGACTTCGGCTCAGGTCATGATCTCATGGTTGGTGAGTTCAAGCCCTGTGTCTGGCTCTGTGCTGACAGCTAGCTCAGAGCCTAGAGTCTGTTTCAGATTCTGTGTCTCCCTCTCTCTCTGACCCTCCCCTGTTCTCTCTCTCTCTCTCTCAGAAATAAATAAAAAAACATTTAAAAAATTTAAAAAAAAGAAAAAAAAATGATGGCCATTTTGGGTACATACATGAGTTTTGTTTTCTTGTTTACATTTTTTTCCAACCAAGTTTTATGCTTGTTTCTTGTGTTTCATGCAGCAGTTCTTTTCTTCAGCAATAATTTCCACTGAAACCTATTGATGTTCTCTTCACAGACACTATTCTAGGTGTAGGTACTGAAGCTATACGAATTAGTAAAATAGAAAAGTGAGTTCTGCTCATAGAGCTCTTCTATGCTATTGTTATCATTATTACCCTATCCTTATGACTTCATGCATTTATTTACATTACACAGATAAAATATTGTCTTAATTCTTCATTTAAAAATGGGAAAAATTCCTTCCATTTCAATACGTTAATTAATAATTTTTGACACTAAATAAGAAATAGCTGAAAAATGAATTCTATGCTCTTGCAGCCATCCTCTGAACACTGAGAAAGACCATACGTCGCATCAACTATAATGCTGCATATATGTTAGGTTAGATGGCATCTATTTCCTTTATTCAATTACAAAAAGAGTCTGTAAGATTTAGACTGATCTTGCTGATGGCTAAGTGAGAACAAGGAATCGATGGCATTAGTGTCAGTCTCCAATGTCTCTTCATTATCAAGCCATTCATAAAAATTATTGCTATAATCTTTGCAATCTTTTCAAGGAGATTATGCCCAAAGATAATTATAATATAGAATTAATGTCTTCCTTTAAAAGAACACTTAGCTGTATAGGCCTCCATCTTTTGAATATTTCTCTGGTTACTTAGTGACGTAAGGTTTAGTCACAAAATATTTAAAACAGAGTTTGCAATGTAGCAGTCCCAACCTTGACTGAGATACTTACTGTTTTCCTGGAAGAAAGAATCCTACCTCAAGGACCTTAGGCCAATGCTGTTACAATTAAAGGAATAATTTATTTTTCATGCCCTCTTTTGTTTTTCGTAAGACACAGAGAAAAATAAGGAAATGTTTATTATAATTTACTACTTGAAAAATAATTTAGCACAAGTAAACAAAAATCAAATATTTTTTTCAGACCCTAATGGCCAGTTAATATCTAACCATGAATTTTAATTAAATGGAATATAGTTAATATTTGCAATAAAATACCATAATATTCAGGATGGAAATTTTCATGCAGAGGGTGAACATCTACTTCATATTTTTCTTATCCTTCATAATTAAAGAGTAGCTGAAAATTTTAAGAAATCCCTTTGAAAACAACATATATTTTTTAAGTTTAAAAAGTCATACTTAACAAGAGGGCGAATTTTTTAGCTTATTCTAGAGAAGAGGGTATTTCATGACTTGATAGCTAATATCAAAACCAAATAGTTGAAAAACACTTTACAATAAAAGAGATGCTTTTATTTTTATTAATATTTTATTCAAAATGTTTCAGGCATGAAGAATACCAGATAAGAAAAAGCTGTAAGGATGCATCACTGAGAAAGAAAGAAAGAGAACAACAAAAATCCTCCTTATCTCTACATAAATAATGGCCAAGCTGTTGTATCTTACTGTTCCTGATAAAAGAAGAGGTCATTTGTGTACATATTTTCTGACAGAATGGGGACGCTCATGTTATCCCTGATTAGTTGAATAATGTCCCGTGGCATTTTCTCCATTGATGCAACTTAGCAATGACAGCCTCATTTGCTGTTCATCCTGACCTTCCTTTTTTCGTTTTACTACACTCCTCTCCTCCAGACTTAAAGTGATCAGATGTTCCAAGCTCTAAAAATAAAATGCAGCTTTTTTTTGGCTTACAATACAAAACTGAGGACATTCTCATTAACATTCCCACCTACATTTTACTTTTAAAGAGTGCTTTTCTAAAAAGTAAAAATAAAAAGACATGCTTTTAAAAAAAAGTCATTCTTTTTTAAAATATCATTAGTTCTAATAAAAAGTATCCACACAGGTAAGGTTTTAGTTTGGATGAAATTTAATTTATATGTATTGTCTTTTTGATAATAGCAATTAAAATTTTTAAAAAATATTTATTTATTTTTGTAAGACAGAGAGTCAGAGTGTGAGCTGGGGAGGGACAAAGAGGAAGGAAGACACAGAAATGAAACAAGGTAAAGGCTCCAAGCTGTCAGCAGAGCCCAATGTAGGGCTCGAACTCACCAACTCCAGACCATGCCTTGAGCAGAGTCATGGTCAACCGACTGAGCCACCCAGGAGTTCCCTGATAGCCATTTTGCCAGATGTAAGTAAAATGTCATTGTGGTTTTATTTTATCTGTATTTATATTAGTAGTAGTAGTAGTAATAATTATTATTATTGTTATTTACTTATTTTTGAGAAAGAGAGAGAGCAAATCACGGAGGGGCAGAGAGAGAAGGAGAGAACAATTCCAAATAGGCTCCGTGCTGTCAGCACTGAGCCTGATAGCAGAGCCTGACATCGGGTGTGGACTCACAAACAGATCAAAACCTTGGCCAAGCCAAGAGTCTGCCTCTTAGGGCTCTTAACCAACTGAGTCACCCAGATGTCCCTGTCATTGTGGATTTGATTTGCATTTCCCTGATAATTATTGATGTTGAGCATCTTTTCAATGTGCCAGGTGGCCATCTATATGTCTTCTTTCAAAAAATGTCTATCTGTATCCTCTGCTTATTTTTTTTAAATTGGATTGTTTGTTTTTTATGGAGTTGTATGAATTCATTATATATTTTGGATGTTAACCCCTAACAGCTATATGATTAGTAAATAATCCCATTCAGTAGTTTGTCTTTTCATTTTGATAATAGGTTTTTTCTGTCGGGGGAGATAATGAAAATGATATGACTGCCAGTTGCCCCTGGATGACAGAGGCTTCTCACCCCCTCTCCTGTCTTTAGAATGTGGATTTTGCTTGCCTTTTTTTCCTACTCCCAGAGGCTGCTTCAAAGACAAAAATGCTGCATGCTATGACACTGAGCTCAACTAAAGCCTCTATATAAACTTTTAAGGTTTGATAGTCATGTGCAGAGATCCATTCGTCTTGCTACTGCTCAAGACAAACCCCATATATTAGCTCCCTTTGTCTATTCAAACTAACGACCACCAGTCTGGAGTAGCCTGCCTTTCAGATCTCTTCCTGCCTTCCTTATATGGGGACCCATTTTAGATTACTCTCTCGAAGCTCATAATCACACTTCCTTATTTTTGCTTTTGTTTCACTTGCCTTTGGAGTCAGATCTGCAAAAAATGTTGCTGATATTTTGTCTCAAGGCTTTAAATGTAATCCTCCATTCTGTATTTGCTTGGCTTCTGAGTTGCAGCTGGATGCGATTCTTACCTTTTGTTCCTGTATACGTAAGGAGTTTCCCCATCCTGTTGCCTTTTCAGGATTTTTTCCTTATTTAATTTCTGTAGTTTTAAAATAATATGTTTACATGTCATTTTTTGACTTCTATCTTGCTTAGTGTTCTCTGAGCTTCCTGGATATATGGTGTGGTATCTGAAATTAATTTGGGGGAAATTCAGTCATTAGTGTTTCCAATATTTCTTCTGTTCCTTTCACTCTTCTTCTGATATTCCCATTACATGTATGTTATACCTTCTTTTTTGTCCCTCAATTTTTAGATATTCTGTTCAATGTTTTTAATCTTTGTTCTTTGGAGCTTTGTCACTTCCTTTTGAGGTTTGGAAG
Organism: Proteles cristata cristata; assembly: GCA_017311185.1. Classification (NCBI taxonomy): domain Eukaryota; kingdom Metazoa; phylum Chordata; class Mammalia; order Carnivora; family Hyaenidae; genus Proteles; species Proteles cristata. Next base: position 13,760 of record JAESUZ010003798.1, on the reverse strand, counting down.
CTTATGCTGAGATGTTCTCAGTCTTAGACATTCTTTCCTCAGGTGTGTCCATTCAGTTAATGAGCCTGTCAAAAGCATTCCTCATTGCTGTTATAGTGATCTTTGTAGAATTTCCTTTTTTTTCTTATGATTTCCAAGTCCCTGCTTAAAATGTCCATCTGTTTTTGCAGTTGTCTATCCATTAGACTCTTGGCATATTAATTATACCTTTTTAAAATTTTTTGTTTAACAATTCCAGTACTCCTAGCATGTCTGTTCTGATGCCTAGTCTGTATTCAAATTGTGTTTTTTGCCTTTTATTACTACTGGGATTTTTTTTTTTTTGATTGCCAGTATAATGATGTGCCAGGTTAAAAAAAAAAAAAAAACTACTGTATGTAGGATTTTACTAATACGTGGCAAGGTGTCAGGGGATAGAGAATGCATTCTATGTCCTGTGACAAAGCCCTAATCTTTTAGTGAGTATTCCTCTAGACTCTGAACTTCATAACTATTTCTCAGTCTTTTTTTTCCCTCCTCTAGATGGCTAGAGTGGGCTGGAATTGGTTACTTTAATTCTCCCACGTGGAAAGCTAGTGCTGACTTGAGTTGGGTATTTCAATTTTACCAGGTCAGTTGGGCTCTGATAATATGCCAGCAGGTTAGATTCTGTTTAAGAAATTTCTTCTAAAGGTAGGCCTTGTTTAAAGAAAAAAAAGTTCCCTGATATATTTCCTAATATTCCTTTCCCTCTCCTGCTATGGGAAGCTCGAGCAAATTTTTCTTAAATATATGCTGTGAGATCTTGTAAATCTCCTGGAGGTAAATCTTGCAATATTGTAGGGTCCCTCTATGACTAGGTACCCCCGGAGTATTAACTCTGAGACTTATCAGCCCTAAGCCTCCAGCAGTTTGTCAGTTATATGTCGAGTTTTCCTCCCCTTATGCTGGTTTCTGTGGTTTCTGCTTGTGAGTCTTTGCTCTAGGAAACCATGGCACCCTGTTTTCTCCCGTGGGACCTATCTTGAGGACAGTGGTTTGCCTGGTATCCTCACTTCTTTTATAGATCCAAGATAGTTGATTTTTCATTGTTAGGCTTTTTAGTTACTAGGACAGAAAAAGTTCCAAAACAGACAAATCTAATAGTGTTGGGAACTTGAACAATTTGGGGGCTGGAAATGCTTCCGAGATGAAAATGATATTTTATATATTGAGCTATAGCATGCTTACAACAGTATTTTCAGTCTTTGAAACTGCATTGAATGTACACTGATACTATACTTAGTTTTCTGTTGATACATTATGCTTCAATAGTTTAATTAATAAGTTCATGGAGGAAAACTAAATCAGAATTTAGATAAAATAATTTTATATAAATTTAATAGGAATCAAATAACTTTATAAATTGGTGAGCTGGAGTCAACTTAGAAAACTGGCAAAAAAAAAAAAAAGTATCTCAGAAACTCCAAAATAAGGAGAAAGTGAAAGTGATGTTAAAGAAAAAGACAGCAACATAGGGTAGTTTTATTTGTACCTTTGGAAGAACCTCCATATTCTTTTCCACTGTGGCTGCACCAGTTTGCATTCGCACCAACTGTGTAAGGGAGTTCCCCTTTCTCTACATTCTCACCAATACCTATTGGTTCTTGTTTTGTTGATTTCAACCATTCTGACAGGTGTGAGATGATATCTCATTGTGGTTTTGATTTGTATTTCCCTGATGATCAATAATGATGAGCATCTTTTCATGTGTCTATCGCCAATCTGGATGTCTTCTTTGGAAAAAATGTCTATTCATGTCGTCTTCCCATTTTTTAATTGAATTATTCATTTTTAGGGTGTTGGGTTTTAGAAGTTCTTTCTGTATTTTAGTTACTAACCCTTTATCAGATATGTCCTTTGCTACTATCTCCTCCCATTCCATAGGTTACCTTTTAGTTTTGCTGATTGTTTCTTTACTGTGCAGAAACTTTTTATTTTGATGAAGTTAAAATAGATTATTTTTGCTTTTGTTTCCCTTGCCTCGGGAATCATATCTATAAAGAAGTTGCTATAGTCAGTGTCCAAATGGTTACTGCCTGTGTTCTCCTCTAGGATTTTTATGGTTTTAGGTCTCACATTTAGGTCTTTAAGCCTATGATTGAGCAATTGCACTACTAAGTATTTCCAAAAGAATATAAAAATACTAAGTCAAAAGGATACATACACCCAATGTTCAGAGAAGCATTATCTACAATGCCAAATTATGGAAAGAGCTCAAGTGTCATCAACTGATGAATGGATAAGAATGTGAAGATATGGTATATACATACAATGGGATATAACTCAGCCATAAAAAAACAAATGAAATCTTGACATTTCCAATGACATTTATGGAATGAGAGAGTATTATGCTAAGCAAAATAAGTCATTCAGGGAAAGACAAATACCATATGAATTCACTCACATGGAATTTAAGAATGAAAACAAATGAGCAAAGTGGGGGGAGAGGGAGAGAAATAAAGAGGCAAACCAAGAAACAGACTCTTAACTATAGAGAACAAAGTGATGGTTACCAGAAAGAACATGGTAAGGGGTGGGTTAAACAGGCAATGGAGATTAAATACTGCACTTGTAATGAACACTGGGTGTTGTATGGAAGTGTTGGATCACCATATTGTACACCCGAAACTAATATTACATTATATGTTAACTAAATGACATTTGAATAAGCTTTTGAAAAAAGGCAAAAGAACAAAAACAAAAACTGAAAACCAAAAACAAAGCAGGAATAAATAAAGAGGAGAGAAAAAAGTGAAGAAATATATTGAAACCAAATTTAGAATCTTTGAAAACATTAGTAATATAGACATAACCTTGCCACGGCTGAATGAGAAAAAAAGGAAAGTATAATTTGCACTATCATTTAATAGAAAAATAAAGACAGTATATGATGCTAGGAAGAATGGCTAAAAATGAGTAAGCCCAAAGAACCAAAATAATTTTAATCCTTCAGAATGTTACATACATAAGTGAAATTACAGATTAAAGGTAGATCGTAAATGCAAAAACCAATAAAAAAGTAAGAGAATGTCTTGTGACATAGTTGTGCAAAAGGGTCTTACAAATAATTCTTTATGAGTTTAAGTGATGGAATAAAAATGAAGGATTTAATTATAACAAAGATTTTTGTTCACTGTAAGACATGGTGATAAATTTTATGAACATAAGACAGACTTTGAAAATAATTGTACTGTATGAAAATGACAAAAGGCCCATGTCTAAATGTATGAAATAGTCAAGTGACTTAATGACAACATAATGGAAGTACAAAGGACTTTAAAAGTTTGCAACAAAAGAAAACAAGCTAAAAATATGAAGCCATGCTTAAACTAATCAGAAAATGTGAGAATGAGATATTATTTATAATGCTGAAAAAAATAAGAAAAAACAAGCAATGCTAGTTGAGAGCATATAATACAAATGGACCTTTTCTAAAGCAGTTTCTGAAGATGCATTTCAGAATGAAGATAGATAATTCCAAGTTTAACTTAAGAGGCAAGAATAAATGAGGAAAAACATTATATCATATGCATATATAAGTATTTAAATGAAACACTATCTGAAATGATAACAGTATGTTTGTCTAATTTAGAGGCTTAATAGGAAAAACTTAAGTTCTCAAAGAAATAAGTATGTAAGTGAGAGGGAATGATAAAAATTAATGTGTTCTAAGGTCACTTTAGTATTTATTAGAAGAATCAAGATATTATCTCTCTTTACATTTGTTATTTGTAAAATTCTTGGCAAAATATCAAGTTTCAGCATTACAAAAAGAAGGGTATAGACCAAATTTCAAATTAAATTTCAAATTAGATGAAAAATTTAAATAAGAAATAAACCTCCGAACTCAAACTGTAACATTATAAAAAGGAAATAGGCAAATAGAAAGTGCACAAAATAGACAATAGAAAAGTTAAAATGATGGAAACCAATACAAATACGTTTTGCTATTATTATAAATGAGCTAAATGCATAAAATGCATTAAAGTAAAGACAATCGTTATTATTTGCAGGAGGGGGAAGTGTAGCTCTATTCTGACTATTATATATTTCCACACCTAAAGGTAAAAATCATGAAAAGTAGAAATTAAAAAGATATAAGAATATTCCAGTCAAATATTAATAAAAAGCAAGGCTTATATGGCTATGTAAATATACATATTTGCTTCTATAGACAAAATGTTAATAATAAAGTAATTAGGGAAAAGAAAAATAATTTAGGGAGACAGAGTAGTATAAACTTATATGTTTATAAGATAACTACATAACTTGTATGTAATAAGATATATATTATTAAGAAAAATTGATATGGAGAGCAATTCATCATCATCTGATATGTATAAACAAATGCCTAATCCATCAGCTATCCCTCGCAGAGTAACTCAAAGTCTGGAGGACAGGGGGATGGGTTAAATGGATGAGGGCTATTAAGGCGGACACTTGTTATGATGAGCACTGAATGTTGTATATAAATGATGAATCACTAAATTCTACAACTGAAACTAATATTACACTATATGTTAACTAATTGGAATTAAAATAAAAACTTTCAAGTTTTTATTCAGAAAAAGTCTGAATTGAATACAAAAACAATTAGATCTACCTTGAAGTTTTGGAGTGTGAACCAACGTTGACAATTTCTGGAATGCTATTTAAGAAGAATGGATGAAGAATGACTGTTAATGGGTGCAAGGACGTTATTTTAAGGATGAAGAGAATATTCTAAACTTAGATTGAGGTGTTGCTTGCACAACTGTGTCAGTATCCTGGAACCTATTAAATTATATACTTTGAAAGGATAGACATTATGGTATGAGAATTATATATCAATAAGCTGTTATGCATATTTAAAAATAAAATTCCAAGACAAAATCAGCATGAGGAGAATTTCTATTTTTCTTTATGAGCCTGAAATTAGGTCTCAGCTACAGCACAGTATGGAACACATAAAATTCTGATATTGCACTGTCTTTCTGGCCTAAGAACAAAAGAAAGAATTTAGGTAACAATGGCCTCTGGGAATTGACTAAGTTTTGGAAAGGAAAGCCATCAATGTTGAGCCCACAATCCGCTTTGTAAACTCTGCTCAAGTTTCTAGTTGACACTTGAACGTGCAAGCATGGAGCACACTAAAATGAGCCTACTGAAGAGGGGCGGATAACTGAAAACAAACACAGAAAAAAATGACATTCAAGCCAAAATGTCAACCAAGAATTAAGGAGAAAGAAAGACATTTTCATATGAAAGGAAATCAAGAGAATTCATTGTCAGCAGATGTGCACTGTAAGAAATGCTGAGGACATTCTTCAGAGGAAGGGAACTCGTGTCAGAAGCAAATTGAATCTCCAGGAATGAAAGAACAGCATCAGAAATAGCATGTACCATGGTAGATATAAAAGATTTTTTTTCTCCTCTTAGTTCCAATAATATTCATATGTCCTTTCAAAGCAAATTTAATAGTATATTATATATGGATCTAATGCATATGACCTAGGTAGCATAAAGTACAGTGAGATTGGAATTTGGATCTATACAGTGGCCAGGTACTTATATTTCAGAGAAAGTAGAATAACTTAGCGAAGTGTATTATGCAAAGTTAAGGATACATATTATAATACCTAGAGTAGCCAATAGGCATAACTATAAAAAACTAAAAAGGAACTCTAAAATAGATTAATAATAACAAAAAAGCAGGAAAGGAAGAATAGAATCAAAGACTAAGGGGGATTAAAAAAGCTAATTAAAAAAAATAGTAGATATAAATATAGCCATAGTAACAGTTTCATTTAATGTTAGTGAAATAAAAGTTATTAGAATGGCCAAAAATTAAGTTCTAACTATGAACTATGTATGAAATGCCTTTTAAATATAAAGAAACATGATTTAAAAATAAATTGAAGGAAATTTCTATACCATACGAACCAAAAGAATAAGATAGATGGTGGGGTATCTGGATGGCTCAGTCAGTTGAGCGTCCCACTTCGGCTCAGGTCATGATCTCATGGTTAGTGGGTTCGAGCCCCACTCCGGGCTCTGTGCTGACAGCTCAGAGCCTGGGGCCTGCTTCAAATTCTGTGTCTCCCTCACTCTATGACCCTCCCCTGTTCACGCTGTCTCTCTCTCCCTCAGAAATAAATAAGACATTAAAATAAAAAAAAAAAAAATAAGAAAGACGGAGTGGCTACCTGAATATCAGATAAAATAAACTTCCAATACAAAAAGTAGTTTCTGAAATAAAGGGTAACAATGTTTACAATGATAAAAGGAACAGTGTATTTTCTGACCTCAAATCTTATTATAAAACATATAAGTCGAAACAGCGTGGTATTGGCATGAAGATTAATAAATAAATCAGTAAACTAGAATACAGATCCCTGAAACAGATTCTCACTTTTATAATCATTTGATTTTTTACAAGGCCACCAATTCAATCCATTGGAGAAAGGAACACCTTTTCAACAACTGTAATGGGGTGCCCACAGAGGGAAATATATAAAATAAACCAAATAAATAAATGTTTATAAAAATATAAATAAATAAAAAGATAGATAAAATTAAAAATATTGATTGCACTTCAAACTATACACAAAACATAATTTTGAGAATAATTGTTTTAAGTTTATTTATTTTGAGAGAGGGAAAGAGAGAGCAAGCTCGAGTGGGAAAGGGGCAGAGAGAGAGAGGGAGAAGAAAGACAATCCTAAGTAGGCTCTGTGCTGTCATCAGAGCTCAACAGGGGGTTCGATGCTATGAACGGTGACTTCATGACCTGAGCTGAAATCAAGAGTCTGAGGCTCAACTGACTGAGCCACCCAGCTGTCTTGAGATTAATTTAACTGTAAATTGGCCTCGATGCTTTTAAAGTGAATCATAAGATATAATCATTGTGATTAGGAGATGTATAAAGTTTTTCTAGAGAACTTATTGAAGGAAGTAATCATTCATGTGTATGCATATAGTCTGTCTATATGTATAAAATAGATTATACCACAGTATTAATATCTATATATAGATTATATAGATAAATATTATAACTGCATAATTAGCTCACATCATAATCAAAGCCTTCTGGTTGAATAAATCCACTTAAGACATTTTAGAAAGCAAGTCACACACTAGAAAATAATAATTAATAGAGTATATATCTGACAAAGATTTGTAATATATGGCTATACTGATTTACAGTGTAGAGTCAGGACACTTACAAGTCGATAATATCAATAGAAAACAACCAGGTAAAATAAGTGAAATTTTAGCAGACTCTCCATTAAAGAATATACACATTTCCAGTAAACATTAGGCAATGCATATTTAAATGTATAATTAAATATTAGTCAATGTATCTTTCTTAAAAAATTGTAATGTTTATTTATTTATGAGTGAGAGAAGCAGTGCAAGCAGGAAGGGGCAGAGAGAGGAGGAGACACGGAATCTGATGCAAGCTCCAGGCTCTGAGCTGTCAACACAGAGCCTGACACAGGGCTCGAACTCACAGACTGGGAGACCAGACTGAGCTGAAGTCAGATGCTTACTGACCGTCCACCCAGGTGCCACTAGGCAATGTATCTTAAGACCATAATGAAATGCCACCTCACATCCACCAGATTTACTAAAGTGGTAAAGGTATAAAACAATTAGGTATTTCGATGAAGAAGATGGCGGAGAAGTAAGGAGCTCCGTACTTGCACTCGCGCCCATAACATCACACAGAAAAGATCTGAAGCCATTGGAAACCTTACAAAACCTGAGAGACTGGGAGAAAAAGGATGGAGAATCCACTGAGAAAGCCTTCTAACGTGAGTGCGAACTGGGGAAGGTAAAATCGGGCCGGGATCGGAGCCTCCAGGGTGGGAGGCGATCCCCCTCGACCCTCTACGGGGAGTGAGAGGGGAAAAGGAGACAGTCTGAGACAGAAAAATCTCCGCTCAGTGCATAGAAAGACCGTACTTGCCAAATACCTGCACACCAGGTCCCCTCGCGACAACTGGTCCTGGGGGAGGCTGAGCACACAAACTGCTTCTTTGTGCCGCTCCTGGAGGTTGGGTTTTAAAGCGGCGGTGGCGCGCCTGCCGCCATTGTAGCTCCAGGGCGGCTGGGACCCCTGAAAGAGCCGCGCAGACACCGGGCGTCCGCGCTCCTGGCTGGCAGGAACTCGAGAGGGAAGGCAAAGAGCTAAAAACTGGGAAATTTGCCTGTGAGTTCGTGTTTCGGGTGACGAGCCATAGAGAGACCCGGTTTTCCTCACTCCAGTGGGCTCAGGCTACGCGGACCCGGCAGGCAAGCCCCCGCGCATGTGCACCAGCCCGACCCAGAGAAGGAAGCAGCGATTCTGACTCTGCCCCCAGAGCTCAGTAGGGAGCCTGGAATAGCCCGAGGGGGTTGTCTGGGAAGCTGTGACTAAGGCAACTTCAGCGGGACGCGGACTGGGATTTGGAGATTGGAACTGGCCTGGGTTGAAGAGTGCAACCAACTTCGGCTGCGTCCCCGGAAAGGGGAGTTGACACGCCAAAAAAAAAAAAGAAAAGCGAGCTGCAGCGTGGGGTTCAAGAAGGGACTGGAGCACCGTCACTCTCCTCCCCACAATCGCCAAGGCAGAACCCCCGCCAGAGGCATCGGATCACGCCACGCCCATCTCTGCCTGAGAGGTGCCCTCCTCCCTTTTCCCCCCCTTTTTTTTTTGTTTTTTTCCTTTTTTTTTCTTCTTTCTTTTTTTCCCCTTTCCTTTCTCTTTTATTCTTCTTCTTTCTCTTTTCTCGCTTTTTTCCCCAAAACACTGACCTGATTAACTCTTGTCGCCAGCTTGCTTAAACAATCACAACAAGTCCAGTCTGTAAATGTAAATTTTACACCTACCGACTTTTTCAGCTATTTCTCTCAGGAGTAATTAGACTATATAGTTTCTCTGGATAATTCCAGCATCCTTCTCTCACCTATCCAACCATATTCTACCCTTTACCTCTTTGAAAAAAGCTTCTTATCCCTTCTGCCTGTTCATTCTATTTCCAAATCTGCCTTGTCTTGCCTGCCTTCTCTCTTTTTCTCTATGCTCTTCAACCAGCACTGCATACACACGGCTATTTAACTGTAGCTGGGAAATCCAAGTATATGCTTTAAGCCGTTCCTTGTCCATCGGTTTTCTTCTTTTTTCCTTTTCTTTTCCCCTTTTTGACCCTTTTATGTATTTTATGCTCCCTATTATTCGCCCTCCCTCCTCTGTCTTTTCTATTAACTTTTTCGTTTTCCCTCTCACTTTGCATGTTAGCTGAATCAGCCTGTGCGTTTGTGTGCTCCTGCTCCCTGTGTGTTTGTCTGTCTGTTTTCTTTTCCAGGGCTACCTCAAGAAACAAGCTAGAGTACACAAGGTGAAGAGTCCCAAATATCACTACGAATAGGAAAATAAAATAACTAAGGTCCCAACAAGAGTGACCGAGGGATACCATTCAAAAAACAATCTCTGAAAGGATAGGCCCTGGAAAGTCAAAGAGTCTTCTTGGATATAGCAGCGCTCATAGAAACAGAGAGCATAACAGGTCTTTAAAACCAACAAGAGCCAGAAAGCTAACTAAAATGACGAAACGAAAGAGCTCTCCTCCAAAGAAACTCCAAGAAGAAATGACAGCTAAGGAACTGCTCAAAACAGATATCAGCAGCATAAGTGAACAAGATTTTAGAATAATAATGGTGAAATTAATAGCAGGGCTTGAAAAAAACATAGGGGACATCAAAGAAACTATGGCTACAGACAGAATGGAAAATAAAAATAGGCATGAAGAATTAAAAAATGCGATAAATGAGATTCATAATAAATTAGAGGCCTCCAATGCACGGATTGAAGAGGCAGCAAGGAGAATAAGTGATTTAGAAGACACCATTCTAGAAAAACAAGAAGCTGACAAAAAAAGAGACATACTGATCCAGGAACAGGAAAGAAGAATTCGAGAGCTCAGCGACACAGTCAAACGCAACAATATCCGTATCATAGGAATCCCAAAAGAGGAAGAGAGAGGGAAAGGTGCTGAAGGGGTCCTGGAACAAATTATAGCAGAGAACTTCCCCGACCTGGGGAAGGAAGTCAATGTGGAAATACAAGAGGCTCAGAGGACTCCTCTCAGACGTAACTTGAATCGATCTTCTGCACGACATATCATCGTAAAAATGGCAAAATACAAGGACAAAGAGAGAATTTTGAAAGCAGCTAGGGAGAAAAGGGCCATCACATACAAAGGGAAACCCATCAGAGTGGTGACAGACCTATCTACTGAAACGTGGCAGGCCAGAAAGGAATGGCAAGAGATCTTCAATGTGATGAACAGTAAAAATATGCAGCCAAGAATCCTCTATCCAGCAAGCCTGTCATTCAAAATAGAAGGAGAGATAAAAACCTTTCCAAACAGGGGCGTCTGGGTGGCTTAGTCGGTTAAGCATCCGACTTTCGCTTAGGTCATGATCTCGCGGTTCGTGGGTTCGAGCCCGCGTCGGGCTCTGTGCTGACTGCCAGCTCGGAGCCTGGAGCCTGTTTCAGTCTGTGACTCCCTCTCTCTCTGACCCTCTCCCGTTCACGCTGTCTCTCTCTCCTAGAAATAAATAAAACATTTAAAAAAAAAAAAAACCTTTCCAAACAAACAGAAATTGAAAGAATTTGTCACCACGAAGCCAGCCCTACAAGAAATCCTGAGGGGGATGCTCTGAAGGAAAGGTTGCAAGGAACAAAGATTCCAGAGACACCACCACAAACATGAACCCTACAAAAGATACAAAGACTCTAAACCCACATATTTCAATAATAACACTGAATGTAAATGGGCTGAATGCTCCAATCCAAAGACATAGGGTAGCAGAATGGATTAAAAAACAAAATCCATCTATATGCTGTCTACAAGAAACTCATTTTAGACGGGAAGATACCTTCAGATTAAAAGTAAGGGGATGGAGAAATATATATCATGCTACAGGAAATCAAAAGAAAGCCAGAGTAGCGATACTTATATCAGACAAACTGGACTTTAAATTAAAGACAATCACAAGAGATGAAGAAGGGCACTACATAATAATTACAGGGTCCATCCATCAGGAAGAACTAACAATCATAAATGTCTACGCACCGAATATGGGAGCACCTAAATATCTAAAACAATTAATCACAAACAGAAACAATCTTATGGATAAGAATGTGCTAATAGCAGGGGACTTTAATACTCCACTTACAGCAATGGATAGGTCAACCAGACAGAAAATCACTAAAGAAATAATGGACTTGAAAGATACATTGGACCAGATAGACCTGACGGATATATTTAGAACTTTACATCCTGAGGCCAGGGAATTTACTTTCTTCTCAAGTGCGAATGGCACATTCTCCAAGATAGATCACATACGGGAACATAAAGCAGCCCTCAATAAATATAAAAGAATTGAGATCATACCATGCACACTGTCAGATCACAATGCTTTGAAACTTGAAATCAATTACAGGAAGAAGTCTGGAAAACTTCCAAAAAACATGGAGGTTAAAGAACACCCTTCTAAAGAATGAATGGGCCAATTAGGCAATTAGAGATGAAATTAAAAAATATATGGAAAGAAATGAAAATGAAAACACAACAATGCAAAATCTATGGGATGCAGCAAAGGCAGTCCTAAGAGGAAAGTACATTGCTCTCCAGGCCTATTTCAAGAGATTAGAAAAAGCGCAAGTCCAAAATCTAACAGCTCACCTAAAGGAACTAGAGGCAGAGCAACAAGAACGCCCTAAACCCAGTAGAAGAAGAGAAATAGTAAAAATTAGAGCAGAAATAAACAACATCGAGACCAAAGAAACAATTGAACAGATCAATGAAACCAAGAGTTGGTTTTTTGAAAAAGTAAACAAAATTGACAAACCTCTAGCCAGACTTATCCAAAAGAAAAGAGAGAGCACCCAAATAGACAAAATTATGAATGAAAATGGACTTATTACAACCAACCCCTCAGAAATACAAGCAATTATCTGGGAATACTATGAAAAATTATATGCCAACAAATTGGACAACTTAGGAGAAATGGACAAATTCCTAAACACACACTCACTACCAAAATTCACACGGGAAGAAATAGAAAACCTGAGCAGACCCATAACGAGTGAAGAAATTGAATCAGTGATCAAAAATCTCCCAACAAATAAGAGCCCTGGACCTGATGGCTTCCCTGGGGAATTCTACCAGACATTTAAAACAGAATTAATCCCAATTCTTCTCAAGCTATTCCAAAAAATAGAAATCGAAGGAAAACTCCCGGACTCATTTTATGAAGCCAGCATCACACTGATTCCCAAGCCAGACAGAGATCCAGCAAAAAAAGAGAACTACAGGCCAATATCCTTGATGAATACGGATGCAAAAATTCTCAACAAGATCCTTGCAAATCGAATCCAGCAGCATATCAAAAGAATCATCCACCAAGATCAAGTGGGATTCATTCCTGGGTTACAGGGCTGGTTCAACATTCGCAAATCAATCAATCATATCAATAAAAGAAAAGATAAAAACCGTATGATCCTGTCAATAGATGCAGAAAAAGCATTTGACAAAATACAGCATCCCTTCTTAATAAAGACTCGAGAAAGTTGGGATAGAAGGAACCTACTTAAACATCATCAAAGCCATCTATGAGAAGCCTTCAGCTAACATCATTCTCAACGGGGAAAAACTCAGAGCTTTCCCCCTGAGATCAGGAACACGACAGGGATGCCCACTCTCACCACTGCTGTTTAACATAGTGCTGGCCCTCCCCTGCTCACGCTGTCTCTCTCTCTCTCTCCTAGAAATAAAAATAAATAAATAAATAAATAAATAAATAAATAAATAAATAAATAAATAAATAAAAATATAAAAAGGGACGCCTGGGTGGCTTAGTCGGTTAAGCGTTCAACTTTTGCTTGGGTCATGATCTCGCGGTTCGTGGGTTCGAGCCCCGCATTGGGCTCTGAGCTGACTGCCAGCTCGGAGCCTGGAGCCTGTTTCAGTCTGTTACTCCCTCTCTCTCTGACCCTCCCCTGCTCACGCTGTCTCTTTCTCTCTCTCCTAGAAATTAAAAAAAAAAATTAACATTGTGCTGGAAGTCCTAGCGTCAGCCATCAGACACCAAAAGGAAATCAAAGGCATCAGAATTGGCAAAGAGGAAGTCAAACTTTCTCTCTTCGCAGATGACATGATACTCTACATAGAAAACCCGACAGACTCCACCAGAAGCCTACTAGAACTGATCCAAGAATTCAGCCAACTTGCAGGGTACAAAATCAACGTACAGAAATTGGTTGCATTTTTATACACCAACAATGAAGCAACAGAAAGAGAAATCAAGAAACTTCTCCCATTCACAATTGCACAAAAAACCATAAAATACCTCGGAATAAACCTAACCAAGGATACAAGACATCTGTATGATGAAAACTGTAGAAAACTTATGAAGGAAATTGAAGAAGACACAAAGAAATGGAAAAACATTCCATGCTCATGGATAGGAAGAATAAATATAGTTAAGATGTCATTACTACCTAAGGCACTCTACACATTCAATGCAATTCCAATCAAAATGGCACCAGCATACTTCTCAAAACTAGAACAAACTATCCAAAAATTTGTATGGAACCACAAAAGACCCCGAATAGCCAAAGTAATCCTGAAAAATAAAACCAAAACAGGAGGGATCACCATCCCAGACTTTAGCCTCTACTACAAAGCTGTCATCATCAAGACAGTATG